>OX457050.1:240620-425620 GCA_949752735.1 Lumbricus terrestris
TAACAAGCTGCCTTGCAATCTGCGATTTGACCTTCATTGACCTCCATAGACCTTCCTTGACCTTTCTTCTTTCTCATTCCCGCGGACATTTGGAATCCATTCTGTTCAATTTTCGTTCTATTTTGCATGGAGTTACTTCATCAGAGTTCATGGGGCAAAGGTCAACCAATGTCTTGGGTTGAAACAAAAGTGAACAGAGTTTCATTTTTGAATCCTGAATCGAACTTTAAAGACTTGAAGCATTGATCAGAATGAACATAATTGCAATATTATACGCAATTTTTATGTTGTATTATAATTATTATGCAAGTAGCCTACCGCACGTATTTATACGATGGGCTATATAATTATCATGTGTACGAAGAGTGCAATGTTGCTGTGGCTGTTGTGTGTTACAGATGCAAGAGTTTCGTACAGGTGCCACACGACAACAGATGGATGCAGCACACGCGAAGGATGAGAGCAAAGTGTTGAGGAGTCAAGTGACAGACATCAGAGATAAAAACAACGCACTAGAAGCCAGGGTAGGCAATATCCTCGCCATCATCACCATCATCATCATCAACATCATCATCATCAACATCATCATCATCATCATCATCATCATCATCATCATCATCATCATCATCATCATCATCATCATCATCATCATTATCATCATCACCACCACCACCACCACCACCACCACCACCACCACCACCACCACCACCACCACCACCATCACCATCTCTCCCCCTGTCTGTGTGTGTGCTTGTGTCTCTGTTTGTTTCTCTCTTTGTCTCTGTCTGTATGTCTCTCTTTCTGCTGTCTGTCTGACCACCAGCTCATGCATTTTTTTTTCTTAATCGGCAAATTGCGCAATTTTATTAGTAGACCGAAATTCATTATAAGTGACATTAATCTACAACAGATTTTTCCTATAACATCTTCAATAAGAAATTGAGAAAAATTAAAGGTATTGAAATCTTTTCAAATTTAAATTGTGAACATAAGTCTGCAGAAATTCATGACGATCGACATAACCAAATTAAAAATCTAATCAGATGTAAAGGCTATGGATGCGTACTATTTGAATCATAGGCTATGTTGTAGGCTAGATTTTTTGTAGATTTTTAAAATTCTTACTTAAATAGGCCTAAGAAGCTTATATCACAATAACTCGTATAAATTTCATTTCTTGTAGGGACCTACCACATGTAGGCTATCTCTTAAATGATGATTTCAAACAATTAAATAATGACATCAGTTAGACGGATCCTTGAGAGTTGGCGGAAAACGTAAGGAATATCAAGAAAAAATCAAAAATAATAAGAAAAATAATAACAGACGGTAAACAAATAAATAAAGTTAGCCTACATAAAAAATAAAAACGGAAAAAACGATGCAAAAAATAAAAAAATAAAAAAAGACGGTTCTTGGGAGAGAACAAAAACAGATTAAATTGATGAGACAGTTAAACTCATCGCAGTTGATCATTTCTAATCATATCAAACTCCATAAAAGTCCTTTCGTGCTGAACCATGATTCCTTTAATTAGGCCTATATAACTTTTCTATGTGAAATGCAGTCCTCTGTGATACTGACTGACAGCCGTAAAACAATTCTAAACCTTGGATAGCAAGTCAATACGTATCCATTCATGACAAACAATATGAATTTGAGAATAAGAATTCAAAATTTTCATTTGTCATTTTTCCTGTGTATAGCCTAAAGCAAAATGAAATTGCTAACAATCACTCACCCAATACTAAGTCCTCACTTCGCTATAGATTCACTAATACAGGTGACGACACTGACGATCAAAATAATTATTAATTAATTATTAAGCCTTTATAGCATTGCAAAAAGGTCATTCCTAAGATTTTACAGCAATGTTCGCAGAGCTCCACTCGCAAGCCCCCCACCTTTTGTTTTTTTTCACTCAGACACTCTGTCTCGCCACTTGCTGGAAAGCACAGCCACTGGTTCGCCATTAAAACGTCTTTGATCCTAGCTCTAGTCTAACAAAATGTTTTGGCAAGTTACGGTCATAAGTCAGTCATTTCTAATCCAACGTTTAAAGGAGAAAGAGCAACATTGTAATAAATTAACTGATGTTGAGATGACGAAAATGTCTGAGGCTACATTCGTCCTGAGACAGACAGACACACAGGCAGACAGACAGACAGACAGACAAACAGACATACAGAGATGGTTCTTTTTGCCTTCGATGATGGATTATCTTGCGCAATTCCTGGCCGATGTCTTGTCCATACCTGAGGATGCTTTTCCAATTGGTTGTTTTTACTTGGAGGATTTTCCAGAGGTTCTCCTCTGCTTTGTCTGGAAGTACAAGTGGCATATGGAGGATGAATAGAGGTCATTCAGGTCATGCCCAGAAGCTCGGATGGAAGGGACCACATAATATGGCAGATGAAACTCTCTTTTATCCGTAAAAACATTGAGACGTTCTTAAATCATTATATATTATTGTCTTCTATAATAAAGGCTTAGAGAAACAACTTCGCAGATTCTCTATATAGAGACGTCTAACAAATGAGCTGAGATGCTTTATCTGAACTTCACATCATGCTTGCATGTCGCTTGAGAACATGATTTGCATTGCGCTTTTTCAGACTCAGTTTTTGTGATCTTCCGACAAATCACCGAAATCATGACATCGCTTGCTTTACATTACAATCATTCTTTTCCTTTTGTCTGGGAAACAGTTTTTTTGTCTGTGAAACAGTTGGCGGCGGCATTGAGAGAATTGGACGAACTGCGTCGACAGAACCAGGACAGAGAACGAGAACTGGAATCGGAGAACAACGAATACAAGATCGAGATAACGAAGCTAAGAGCTGAGCTGGATGCCATCCTCAAGGAACTGGAAAACATTCTGGACACGAAGCTCGGACTGGAACTGGAGATTGCTGCCTACAGGAAGCTGCTCGAAGGAGAGGAAACCAGGTCGGTTCAAACGGAGGTCACCCGGTAGAAGTAGGTGACCTATGCCCTGACCTAGATAAAGACACACCTTTGATTGTGACATAATTATTAGAGCATCAAAGTGCGTCTGATAAAACGAAGGTGCCAAATAATCAATGACTTTTCATGACATTCAGATGACCTTTCGTGACATTCAGATGACCTTTCGTGACTTCAGACGACCTTTCGTGACATTCAGATGACCTTTCGTGACATTCAGATGACCTTTCGTGACATTCACGTGATGACCTTTCGCTGTCAATGTCTCCATCTGTCTGAATTCCAGATCTGGTCTGCGTCAGTTGGTCGATACAATTGGACAGCAGCAGTATGGAGGAGGATCGAGTCTGCAGCAATCGTATCGATACTCAGAGACGTCCTCTGCCTCTGGAGTCAGTGGAGCAGCCTATAGCAGCTCTTCCGCATACGGTGCCGGTGGTGGAGGAGCAGGTGGTGGTGGAGCAATTGTTAGTGGAGGAGCAGGTGGTGAGTAAAATTACGACTAAGGTGGGATAAAACGAAGGTGCCAAATGATCAATGACTTTTCATGACATTCAGATGACCTTTCGTGACATTCAGATGACGTTTCGTGACATTCAGATGACCCCTGGGATCCCTGTTTGGTGTTATCCGTGTGATTCCTTCCAACTTTCTCATTCTTTTCATTATTCCTGTCTGATGGTTACCGAAAATAAATGATTTGATTTGTTTGACTTGTTTTAATTTGATAACATTATATACTTAATTGCATCCACAACTAGATATAAATAATAATTACCTTTCAATACTTACATTTCAATACTTAGCCTACCTTTCAAAACTTACCTTTAATACTTACCTTTCAGAACTTACCTGTCAATACTTACCTTTCAATAATTACCTTTCAATAATTACCTGTCAATACTTACCTCTATAATATCGTCTGGATATTGTCTTAAGGTAAGACTCAATTTCGGATTGCCATCGATTGATGCTTGCGAATTATTACTATAGAGTGGCGCTAAATAAATTTGCCGTGATTGCAATATATATATATGTATATAATATATATATATGTATATAATATATATATATATGTATATAATATATATATATGTATATAATATATATATGTGTATATAATATATATATATATATGTATATAATATATATATATATGTATATAATATATATATGTATATAATATATATATGTATATAATATATATATATATGTATATAATATATATATATATGTATATAATATATATATATATATGTATATAATATATATATATGTATATAATATATATATATGTATATAATATATATATGTGTGTGTGTGTGTGTGTATAAAAAAGGAGCAACATCAACGACGACTCAAATCGTGAAGGGCGAGATGTCAGCGAAGACGACATACCAGAGAAGCGCCAAAGGTCCAGTGGCCATCGCCGAATCATCCGCAGATGGAAAGGTCATTGTGGTGGAAAACACCGGCAGAAAGGTAGGCCAGTCCCCTCCCATCCCAATGATCCCATCCCCTCTGCCCATGAATTTATGAGTAGTGAAATACAATGGCAAAAGTAATATAGGACATCACTCTAGTATACATGTCTATTTTCATTTGAAAGTGAAATCTTAGTCCTGAAGATGATCTGCTAGATTAGATTAAAGAAAAGTATTAAACCATAATTTGATGTGATATGACGATGACATCATATGATAATATAATATTATGGTATCGGTAAGAAGGACGCGTATCCTGCAGCGCTTTTTATATAGGCCTACGTTATATTATGAGGTTCCTTGAAAGGTGCTATAATCAACTGTCGTCTTGATACACACACTCACACATACATGTATACAAACATACATGTATACAAACATACATGTATACAAACATATATGTGTACACACAATGCATGTATACACACATACATGTATACATACATACATTATATTGAGTATAGGATATCTACTCTAGTCTGGCGCTGCATGCTAGGCCTTGCTCCTGCCTATCTTTGTGAGCTTTGTAGCCCTACTCTTAGTTCTCACCCCGTCCGCTCCCTTCGTTCGACTGAACAAAGTCTACTCTCAGTACCTTTTGCTCGAACTTCCACTATGCAGAGCCGTGCTTTCTCGGTGGTGGGACCCTCAACCTGGAATGGTCTTCCTCTGACCCTCCGCTCTCTTTGTAAAAATCCTTCTCAGACTTTCCTCTCTCATCTTAAAACAGTTTTATTTGGCCGCGCTGAGGTTGGGAGCGCCTCTGAGTAGCCCCCTTGAAGAGGCGCTATATAAATGCATATAATGAATAATGAATGAATACATACATGTGTACATGTACATGTATAGTCGTATACATACATAGGGAAATTAAGCAAATCTTTTACTGAGAACTGCTTGGTCCTACCCTGTCGTTTGGTGTTTTATGCATTCATAGGAGAACCTTTGTAACGGCATTTATAGAGCGCCACACTGTGTTGATCTGCAATTATTATCTGAGTTGTGTTAATTGGATTGTGTGTCTATGTGCTACTTAAGGATGACGATCTGAACACACACACATATATGTATATACACACATACACGCACACACAAGTATAAATACATACATGTATACATACATACATACATACATACATATACATATGTGTGTGTCTGTGTGCTATTTAAGGATGAGGATCTGAACGGGTGGAGGTTGAGACGAAACATCGATGGATTGGACAAAGCAGACTTCGTATTCGAATCGTTACTCGTCGCACCAGTCAGCAAGATCAGGGTAAGCATAGCACACCTACACACGAACACGTTTTCTATTGTCATCAGGGTATCTATAGGCTAAACAAACAAAAGTGTGATCCTTGATCAAGGTAGGCTCAGATTAGCAAAAGTCTTATGAAAAGGCATACTGTGATCATTTGATCAAGTAAACAAAGTTATGGTTCTTGATTTTTTCGCTTATAAATAAATGATTTGATTTGAAGGTGGGAAAAGTATGGTGAAGGTTGGTAAAGGTAGGATCAACGTAGGCAAAAATATTGCCACGGTTGGCGAAGATGTGAGTGAACAACAGTATGTCATACTTGTTTCGATCCAACGTACACAAGTTCCACAGAAGCTGGGCCACTTAACTAGATGCTGATCCTTTCTGGTCAATCATAATATAATGACAACGTGTAAATGGTCTGTGTGTGTGTGTTCTGTCTGTGTGTTTATGTCTGTGTGTTTACGTCTGTGTGTTTACGTCTGTGTGTTTACGTCTGTGTGTTTATGTCTGTGTGTTTTGTCTGTGTGTTTATGTCTGTGTGTTTATGTCTGTGTGTTTATGTCTGTCTGGTTATGTCTGTGTGTTTATGTCTGTGTGTTTACGTCTGTGTGTTTATGTCTGTGTGTTTATGTCTGTGTGTTTATGTCTGTGTGTTTACGTCTGTGTGTTTATGTCTGTGTGTTTTGTCTGTGTGTTTATGTCTGTGTGTTTATGTCTGTGTGTTTATGTCTGTGTGTTTATGTCTGTGTGTTTATGTCTGTGTGTTTATGTCTGTGTGTTTATGTCTGTGTGTTTATGTCTGTGTGTTTATGTCTGTGTGTTTATGTCTGTGTGTTTATGTCTGTGTGTTTATGTCTGTGTGTTTATGGCTGTGTGTTTATGTCTGTGTGTTTATGTCTGTGTGTTTATGTCTGTGTGTTTATGTCTGTGTGTTTATGTCTGTGTGTTTATGTCTGTGTGTTTATGTCTGTGTGTTTATGTCTGTGTGTTTATGTCTGTCTGGTTATGTCTGTGTGTTTATGTCTGTCTGGTTATGTCTGTGTGTTTTGTCTGTGTGTTTATGTCTGTGTGTTTATGTCTGTGTGTTTATGTCTGTGTGTTTATGTCTGTGTGTTTATGTCTGTGTGTTTATGTCTGTGTGTTTATGTCTGTGTGTTTATGTCTGTGTGTTTATGTCTGTGTGTTTATGTCTGTGTGTTTATGTCTGTGTGTTTATGTCTGTGTGTTTATGGCTGTGTGTTTATGTCTGTGTGTTTATGTCTGTGTGTTTATGTCTGTGTGTTTATGTCTGGGTGTTTATGTCTGTGTGTTTACGTCTGTGTGTTTATGTCTGTGTGTTTTGTCTGTGTGTTTATGTCTGTGTGTTTATGTCTGTGTGTTTATGTCTGTGTGTTTATGTCTGTGTGTTTATGTCTGTGTGTTTATGTCTGTGTGTTTATGGCTGTGTGTTTATGTCTGTGTGTTTATGTCTGTGTGTTTATGTCTGTGTGTTTATGTCTGTGTGTTTATGTCTGTGTGTTTATGTCTGTGTGTTTCGATGGTTGGCTTAGATCTGGGCGAAGGGAACGCGACCAGTCGGAGCTTCCGAGTCGACCGACCTCGAGTATCCCGAGGCGAGTTGGGGCGTGGGAAGTAGCATCGTCACGAAGCTCGTCAATGCCAATGGAGAAGTACGTTCAACGTCTCTATCCGTAGTTCACTATCTCAGCAATGTTCTCTTTGGCTTAGGCTTAGGACCTTCAGTCATCTTGGATGATTTACAGGACTCCTGAAAACATTCAAATCTTCTTAAATGATTTATGCGACGGCAGAATGAACAGAAATCTTCTACGATGATTTATGTAACTGCAGAATGTATTTAAATCTTCTACGATGATTTACATTACCGGTACTGCAGAATGTATTGAAATCTTCTACGATTTATGTAACTGCAGAATGTATTGAAATCTTCTGCCATGATTTATTTAAATAACTGCAGAATGTACTTAACCCTCAGGCTACCAAGCTTTTTTTGTAACACTGACTACCAAGGGGGGGTGGTTACCACCCCCCCCCGGATTTTGGGTTTGGTATGAGATATCATAACTTGTAATACACCATTCGATTCAGCATTCATTTCTGCACAAAATGGTATATTTAGGTTCAGAAAATATGAATGCCCCTCGAAATTATGAATTTTTTACCATGGGTACCCGTCGATTCCACAAATTGTATACTTACGCATAAGGAATATATTAGATTCTGTGTGTTTTATACATGATTTATATATAAAAAGTAGTTTACATATAATAAAGTCCAATATTCAACTATAAAAACTAGCAATAAGTCTGTTTTATGTTCAATCAAAACAAAACAAAAAACATGTTTTAGCCGCTGAAAAACGTTTACGCAGACATATCGGCTTGCGTTGTAAAAAACCCAACATTTTCACACATTTTAATTTATTTTGAGCACTTCCGGTCATCAAAAGACAAATTATTTAGTATCAGAAAATAGCCCTAAATGCCCTCTACAGAATGGCATAATTTATTTCTATTAAAAAAGAAATTATTAAAACCTAGGGGGGGTGGCAACCACCCCCCCTTGGTAGCCCGTGTGGAGTGAGCCGAGCCCGAGGGTTAAACCTTCTACGATGATTTATATAACTGCAGAAGGCATTGAAATCTTCTTCGATGATTTTTAGGCCTGCAGAATGCATTGAAATCTTCTAAGAAGATTCATTTGACTGCGTAATGCATTTGAATCTTTTTTAATGATTTCAAATGATTCACGAACAATTGTGTCTACATGTCTACTGATCTGATTATCTTGATATATTTTTTGGGTAATTTCTAGGATCGTGCCACCCACACTCAGAAGACGGTCTACACCTAAGCGAACCGGAAGATGAAGTGGAGGCGAAGGCTTCTTTCCTCGGAGAATCTTCTGGAAGTTTGGCGATTCACAGACGATGGAAAGAAACCTTTGAAGAAGGGAATTTCTTCGGCAGACATTCTTCTTCTTCTTCTCCTGATGACGATGCTTGGGCGAGAGACGCTTCTGACTTTAGTTTGCGAAGTCGCTTCTCATCTCCAACTCCTTAGCACTTCACCCAATTTCACTCGCAGATGATGTTTTCCCTGCCAGCATTTCCACATGGGCATTAGATGGCGCCCGTATGGGCTCTATATAAATAGAACTACACGCGGGTTCCATGTGTGGGTTCGAGTGCCATATGGGCTACGAAGGGGCATGCTGGAAGGGAATGCACTTCATCTGTTCCCTCCACCTAGTATCGTCGTATTTCTTCTTCCATTCGATTTTGCTTCTCAGCAATATTTTCTTATTCTAAACGAAGTCGTTAGATCCTCCAACTCGAACACAATCGAGAATCGGATTCGCATATAAATAAATAAATCGGTTTGAAGTAATTTCTAAATAATGAAAATAATAATAATACACGGAATTGATTAAATCTTTGAACTTGTGTTGTTGTCTGCACGAAGTCAAAGGTCGAAGTGAAAATACTCACTTTCTATTAAACGTCTTAGAAGTTTGTGTCTATAGAATAGTGATGCTCGACAAACGAGTAGTAGGCTATAGTAGTAACAGTGGTGGTAATGATGGTAGTAGTGGTGGTGGTGGCAGTAGTAGTAGTAGTAGTAGTAGTAGTTGTAGTAGTTGTGGTAGTAGTAGTAGAAGTAGTAGTAGTAGTTGTAGTAGTAGTAGTAGTAGTAGTAGTAGTAGTAGTAGTAGTAGTAGTAGTAGTAGTAGTAGTAGTAGTAGTAGTAGTAGTAGTAGTAGTAGTAGTAGTCTTCTCTAAGTAGAAGTAGAAGTAGTAGTAGTAGTAGTAGTAGCAGTAGTAGTAGTAGTAGTAGTAGTAGTAGTAGTAGTAGTAGTAGTAGTAGTAGCAGCAGCAGCAGCAGCAGCAGCAGCAGCAGCAGCAGCAGCAGCAGCAGCAGTAGTAGTAGGCCTAGAAGCAGTAGTATTACTAGTTGTTGTAGGTCTAGTAGTGGTAGTAGTAGCAGTAACAGTAACAGTAGCGATGGTAGTAGCCTAATGCTCCTAGTCTATTCCGCCTAATTGACTGTCGTGTAGCTCTGTAGGTTACATACACTGTGGCTGTTTACTTTCTACTTTATATTCTTATTCAATTCCACCTTTCACTTCATTTGGTGTCCCTCCTATTATGGCGGAATTACGGTCCATTTTGGGTCTCCCTATATTAATAGTCTATGCTCCTTCATCATACGTAGGCCAATGGTGAGAATTGCCGGGGGTTTGGGGGTTTCAACCCCCCAGTCTTTCTTAGAGCCCCATAGTAAAATCTGTTTTTCACACCCAAATTTCAAGTGGATAAAGGTCCCCCAGTTATTTTTCCACAATTTGTACACGGCGTTGGGCTATAAGTAACTGCATGAAAACTGCTCGGAACAAAATATTACTTGACTCAATCTTCACTTCACTTGACTCAGCATTTAAATGCATAAGCGGCGATAAGCGCTGTATGAGATTGAAGTCAAAATTAATATGAAAGGATGAAAATTGAACAAAATATTTGCATGCTCTGTTTTGTAACGAAGTGGAAGCGAAAACAACGATGGGAGGAACGACATTCTGAACTGCTCGCATACACACACACCAAACTCATGCTCGCAAACGCATAGAAACACGCACACGTACCCGCAAAAAATTAATATATTATAGAGGTCAATTTGATGCTCGTTCAAAACACTGCAGACCTAAGCGTTGCATATATAGGCTGCTATGTAAGCCCTAATGTAGCCTAAACCATGCAGAGTTTAAGATGCAGTTGAAATTTCCTAAATTTTTCACCTTTGTCCAAGAGTTGAATTAGACAGATGTCTCAGTTATGTCAAAGAATAAATGGCAAGCCTGTCTCATTAGCCTACGTCACAATGTCACAGGTATTTCATTTGACCATATTTTATGAAACGCTTCTCTCAGCAGAAGCCTTTCAGAAGTAGCCTTCGATCGGCTCCCAAGTAGAAGGTCTAGCATTCATGACTCTAATATCGGGGATCGAAGTCTAGGGTCAGGTTAGGCGTCATGGGGGTCGGTTAGGGTTAGTGTCGTCATTTGAAATTGTCCCGAAGCTACTGTAGCCTATATACTTCGGTCCTCGATGCTATAGTTTTGCCGAAGGTTTTCAGTAGCATAATATGGTCAATACAATGACAATGTCAAGTCGGGCGTTTTAACTGAGTCAAGATGCAGATCAGTTACGGTCTGTCGTGCCCTCCATGCTTCTGCTCTCCACCCAACTTACATGACGGTAATTCAAGAGACTTAGGTTATACTCAGAGGTGAACTATAGTACATATGAAAAATTCTGCAATAAAATTATTGAAAAGGAATGGAATCAAACAGCCACTCTTCTTTCTTCGACGCTGAACTTCCGTGGCTCTAAAACTCACATTTCATCCTGTTATCAAGCGATTCGACATCTATGCCGTATACACAATAATACTGCACATACATCTTTTCGCGTCAGCTGCTGTCAATGGGGGGTGGCCTCTGATTTGCATTCATTTCAGTATGACCACAGACTCCACAGTATAAATAACAAAATATATACTGTGGTATGACCGTGCGCACGTTACAGATCAGTTAATTATTCACTAATCATTATTATAATGATGCACTGCATTCGGCTCATCCTAGTTTCAATGACGTCACAGAATGAGACGTAGTTCCCGAATGACGTCATCGAATAATGTGTAGAATTGAGAGGAGCGCAACAACATGAAAATGAGCGTTTGAAGATCTTTACGCGAAAACATCGGAACGACTGAAGTCGGGGTTGGAAGGTCACAACATCCTCCTCTTCCATCTCTCCCTCCTCTTCCTCCTCCTCCATCTCTTCCATCTCTCCCTCCTCTTCCTCCTCCTCCATCTCTTCCATCTCTTCCTCTGGGTGCTTCATCGATCGATCAACGCCATGGTCATCGAAAGGTCAAGGGCAAGGTCAAGGTCCTCCAGTCTCGTCGTCGTCGTCGTCGTCGTCTAGGGCTCACCATCCTCCTCATCTCCTCTCCTCGTTCGACCGATCGTCGCCAGGATGTCTAGTCAACCGTGTTGCAACACAGGCTGCAAGCGCAAGTCATGTCCAGGGAGGTAAACAACAACGGCATAATTGTAGTATCCGGCAGACGTGTCGGTTAGGTTCAGGTTCAGGGGTCGTGAAGGTCGGTTAGGATAGGTTAGGCGTCGTAAGGGTCGGTTAGGGTCAGGGTAGGCGTGGTGAGGGTCGGTTAGGATAGGTTAGGCGTCGTAAGGGTCGGTTAGGTTCAGGTTAGGCGTGGTGAGGGTCGGTTAGGATAGGTTAGGCGTCGTAAGGGTCGGTTAGGTTCAGGCTAGGCGTGGTGAGGGTCGGTTAGGATAGGTTAGGCGTCGTAAGGGTCGGTTAGGGTCAGGTTAGGCGTGGTGAGGGTCGGTTAGGATAGGTTAGGCGTCGTAAGGGTCGGTTAGGGTCAGGTTAGGCGTGGTGAGGGTCGGTTAGGATAGGTTAGGCGTCGTAAGGGTCGGTTAGGGTCAGGTTAGGCGTGGTGAGGGTCGGTTAGGATAGGTTAGGCGTCGTAAGGGTCGGTTAGGGTCAGGCTAGGCGTGGTGAGGGTCGGTTAGGATAGGTTAGGCGTCGTAAGGGTCGGTTAGGGTCAGGTTAGGCGTGGTGATGGTCGGTTAGGATAGGTTAGGCGTCGTAAGGGTCGGTTAGGGTCAGGTTAGGCGTGGTGAGGGTCGGTTAGGATAGGTTAGGCGTCGTAAGGGTCGGTTAGGGTCAGGTTAGGCGTGGTGAGGGTCGGTTAGGATAGGTTAGGCGTCGTAAGGGTCGGTTAGGGTCAGGTTAGGCGTGGTGAGGGTCGGTTAGGATAGGTTAGGCGTCGTAAGGGTCGGTTAGGGTCAGGTTAGGCGTGGTGAGGGTCGGTTAGGATAGGTTAGGCGTCGTAAGGGTCGGTTAGGGTCAGGTTTGGCGTGGTGAGGGTCGGTTAGGATAGGTTAGGCGTCGTAAGGGTCGGTTAGGGTCAGGTTAGGCGTGGTGAGGGTCGGTTAGGGTTAGAAATACGGTTAGTGTCATCATTCGGTCTCGAATACTATAAGTTTACCAACAACATCATGATAAATATATCGTACATAATTATATATAATTAATCCAATCATTAATTACTCTATACATTAGTTTGTAGCCTACATGAATTAATTTACTCATTAATTAATTCATCTATTCATTCACCGTATTCATTCATTCATTCATTCATTCAGCCAGGTCTGGGAGCCGCCTGACGACCGCTGCGTCAATACGACCGGATATTCGAATCGATCTCACGCTGACGTCAAGACTTGGCCAAACGATCCTTGTAATAAGAAGAAAACGCCAGACGCATGCCGCAAAGACCTCGCAGCATTAGCGGTCAGTCTCTCTAGCATATAACAGACATTAATTATTCATTATAGCAACACTACAGCCAGGGCCGAGCAACAAAGAACGTGGCTCCTCCAAACACAAGTCTGGACGACGGCTCCCCTTACAATGCAGAAACTCGTATACACGACATACGTAATTTTGTAGCGTGCTTATTCTAAGTAATTTCGTTTCATGATCATTAGAACGCCCTAAGTCTGATATTATTATTATCATTGTTATTATTTTGTATTTATCAAGCGACACAATATAGGGCCTATATGTGATTTGCAAGCATCAACCGCATAGGCGTAACGTTCTATTGTGACGGTGCACGGTGTCAAGTCACCACCACTTTTTGGTCCGACAAGGAAATATTTTTTAGAAACATGAAAGCATTTGGCTGTCTAACATAATAAATTTAAGGCTATTCATTATTAACATCGCAATGGCCCCAATGCTGATAGCCTATATAGAGGCCTCCACTGACCACACTTCACAGCGTGTTCATTAATTGTCCACAGTCATGGCTTAAAGCCTTAAATCATAAGGAGTGAAATTTGGGGAGGAAACGTGAAGCAATTCTCTCCCACAAATCGTTATGGCTCCGAGCCTCCGAGTACATGGCATGCCAACAGCCTCACAAAATCTTCTGGAATCATTGTTATTATCAAAATATTCGTTGAATGGACCTATGTCCTTTATTCCCCCCCCCAAAACCCCCCACAATTAGACTATGGGAAGGGTCAGCAAGAAACGAATAGGAAGAATCTAGATAAAAATTTGTGAAACAGCTGTTTTAAAAATTAATTTAGTTTTTCGTGAGTTGAAAGATCGTGGAGTTTACCAGCGAGAGAGACGAAAGGGTAAAGAGTGAGAATGGAGAAGGGAGTGAGAGAATTCTCACCTGGCCTGAGTTCATACTAAAATTGTATATTGGGAAGGGGTTCAGCACAGGGGGTTCTCAAACTGTGCATATGGGTAGGCCTACTCCAGGCGCCGGTTAGGGGGGCGCGGACATTTCCCCCCGGACAAACCCCCCGGACAATCACCCCCGGACAATTCCCCCTGATTTAGCCTAGGACATTAACCCCCCGGACAATTCCACTTAGACAAAAATGCGTTTAATCCAACTTCTATCTAAATAACAATTATTTTTTTTCCATCCAGCTCCAAGCAAGAATATTAAGCAAGAATATTTTGATCAATCCAGCTTCCATTTAGGCATGAATATTTTCATCAATCCTGCTTCCATTTAAGCAAGAATATTTTCATCAATCCAGCTTCCATTTAAGCAAGAATATTTTCATCAATCCAGCTTCCATTTAAGCAAGAATTTTTCATCAAAAAGTGGAACGGATGAGTTGTGGCGAAGGGTCAAGGAAGTCACAAAGAGCAAGTCCTGCCCACAGCTGACTAGTGAACTTACTGCCGAAGATCTAAACAGTCATTATGCGACGATCTCAAACGATCAGCATTACCTGAAACCCCTCCTCAAGCAAACAGTTGAGAGGGATCAACCTTATTTTACAGAGCAACGAATCTTTCACCTCTTGGATCATTTACACCATACAGCTGAAGGAGCCGACGGACTTCCTGCATGGTTCCTGAGACTCTCGGCTCCCATTCTATCTGTGGTCCTCACGCGTCTTATCAACCAATCGCTAGCCAATAACTCATACATACCAGAGCAATGGAAGACAGCTATAATTCACCCTATTGCCAAGGTTGCCTCACCATCAGTGCCAGCGGATTACCGACCTATATCCATTCTACCGGTGTTGTCCAGAATGGTCGAAAGAGAGGTCGTGCGGTCTTTCATCTATCCGGTTTTTGTCACTCCGCCGATGTCTACCCAGCTACAGGACCAGTACGCGTTCCGCCCGACCGGTTCCACAACAGCAGCCCTCATCTCCATCTTGCACCATGTCACCGCCCTTCTTGAGGACAATCCCTATGTTTCGATCGTCTCTCTAGACTTCTCTAAAGCTTTTGACTCTGTTAGGCACTACATTCTCGCTGAAAAACTATCTAAACTTGAACTTCCTGATGCAATATACAACTGGCTCATAAACTTTCTATCGGAACGAGGACATAACACAAAGTTCGCCGGGTTCACCTCCAGAACTGCTTATATCAACTCAAGCGTGGTTCAGGGGTCGGGAGTGGGACCTTCCTCCTATGTCGTGACAGCCTCAGACCTGAGACCAGTACTCACCGAAAACAAGATTGTCAAGTATGCCGATGATACCTACTTATTGGTTGGAGCCAAAAAGCGACTTACAATTACCGCCGAGCTGGCCCAGATAGCGGAATGGGCGCAACGAAACAACCTGCAGCTGAACCCAACCAAGTCGCGAGAGATGCTGGTTACTCGCAGTCGCATCCAGTACACTCCTGATCTGATCTCCGGAGTTCAGAGGGTCAATGCGATGAAAATCTTGGGTGTGACCTTCCGGAGCGATCTACGAGCTTCGGGGCATGTCGACGAGGTGCTTGAGGCATGCTCTCGCTCACTCTACGCCCTGAGGGTTTTGAGGACTCAAGGCTTGCCTGCTGACGCCTTACACGTGGTAACGAAGGCCACAACTGTTGCCCGCCTCATGTACGCCGCCCCTGCCTGGTGGGGGTCTACTACGGAAGGAGATCGGTCGCGCTTGGATCGTTTCTTGCGCCGAATCCAGCGGATGGGATTTCTACCTGATGCCTCGCCCTCTGCTGCTGATATGGTTGAGGAATCTGACGAGCGCTTGCTCCGCGCCGTCATATGGAACAGTTGTCATGTCCTTCGCGACCAATTTCCCCAAATGACCAGTACGGTTTACAACCTTCGACCCCGACGTCATAATTTCCAGCTCCCGCACAAGGACAACATAAACTTTATTTCCAGAGTCCTCTACAAGAACGCTTACAACCATTAAATCATTCAATCTCATTAACAATGATCTTTTTTAGTAAGACGTTTTAATTTAATTTTATGATGTTTGTCTCTCTTGATGTTCACCATGTAACCAGGCTGCGGTGTGTCAACCTGGACGTTTTTCACGAATTAAACGAATATCTATATATATCAATCCAGCTTCCATTTAAGTAAAAATTACTTTGCATCAATCCGGCTTCTATTTAGCAAGAAATCTTTTCATCAATCCAACTTAGAACACTTAGGACCGCCGTTTTATAGTAATACCACTTACACGCAATATGTTCGACAGGGGGGAATTGTCCTACCCTGGGGGGGAAATTGTCCGGGGGGGTTTTGTCCGGGGGGTTTTGTCCAGGGGGGAAATGTCCTACACTTGGTTAGGGGTAGGGCCTAGGCAAAAAATTCCAGAAATATAAATTTTCTTTGTGTTTGTGTCTATCTTTCTTTGATTAGCAAAGTTTTTAACGTTGCAACATAAAACAGCATCATCATTATTTTATTTCTTTCACAACATATAATTAGACTCACATTCTATATAGGCCTAGTAGGCCTACATGCAACATATTTTTGTTTAGGTATATTATTATAATTTTTGAAACAAATGGTGCTTAAATGTGAGCCGGAAATTCTCAGCGTATAGGCCTTTAGCCTAGAGCTCAAAATAGAGGAGAGCTGAATAATATTTGCCTAACAATTAATTTCTGGTCGAGCTTCAAAATTTTTGAATCCTTTCAGCACGTCATATCTGTGTGAACTGGTTTTAGAACTCTTCTTCCTGTCAAAAACAAATATAGCCTTAAAATTTACGTTTGAATTTGACAAATATTAAGCCAGATATTCTAAATCTGCGCTAGTAAAAACAAACGCACAACGTACACCACAACGATAATAGGTTAGCCATATCTTACAGAGGTTATAGACCAATTTTACCTTTTGTCAACATGACTACATGATTAAAACTATATAGTATAGGCCCTACACATATTTTAAATTTTGCTCTTTAAGACGACTCTAATACACGGGGTTCAAGGGCGGATCCAGGGGGGCCAATCCGGCCATGGCCCCCCATTTAAAAATTGCATGGGACGTGGCCCCCCCATTTGGTTTCAACAAGTACATTTTTTCACAAAAATTGGCCGACGACTAAAAAAAAAAAAGGTCATCAGTTTTTTCGGCGGTTGAAATGGTATGTCTTCCCCGGAAAATTGGCCGACTAAAAAAAAAAAAAAAAAAAAAAAAGGTCATCAGTTTTTTCAGCGGTAAAAAAAAAAATTTTCGCCGGCAACACCAAAAATTTTGGCCCCCCCTTCGAAAATTTCTGTATCCGCCCTTGACGGGGTTGGGACAATAAAAATGAAGTTTGAGAACCGCTGGGGTACAGGTCTACAGGAAGCGAGGAAAGAATTGAACTGAGAAGTTGTGTGCCAAGGAATAGTCACCACCACTTTTACGGGGAAAGTTACGCCCATGATCAACCGATCGATCCAGTGAAGGACCAAAACACGGTTTCTAACTTTATACACGCAGAATGAAAGGGACGGTGTATTCGCCGAACACTTAGCCTAATTCTATTTGTTAGTAACATTTATATTTATAAATAACATTTATATTTATACTGTGGTGACACTGTCAATGTTTGATGCGTTGGTAGGGGAAGAAGAAAGCAGCGAATCCAAACAAGATTCGGATTGGTTGGCCACCAAAAGAGAATCCGGAAGCCTTCCTCTCCTACACACAGCTGGACAACGATGACCCAAGAAAATACCACATCTCTGGTTTGTACGCCTTTATAATTATAGGAGAAAATACCACATCTCTGGTTTGTAGGCCTTTATAATTAGGCTATAGGAGAAAATACCACATCTCTGGTTTGTAGACCTTTATAGGCCTAATTATCATTATCATCATTATTATTATCATTATTATTATTATTATTATTATTATTATTA
Organism: Lumbricus terrestris; assembly: GCA_949752735.1. Taxonomy (NCBI): domain Eukaryota; kingdom Metazoa; phylum Annelida; class Clitellata; order Crassiclitellata; family Lumbricidae; genus Lumbricus; species Lumbricus terrestris. The sequence continues at coordinate 258,607 of OX457050.1, forward strand.
TTATTATTATTATAGGCCAGGCTGATCTATCTTACAATCAGAGATCGACGTGCTTGTCGCAGATTGGCTAGACAACTCGCCTGGTATTAGGCCTAAACGGCAAATGCAGAGATTCAGAGGCGGATCCAGGGTGGGGGCAAATCCGGCCATGGCCCCTCATTTAGAAATTTCTATACTTTTGACCAGCTATTCTGGCTCGGCAAGTTGACGTGGCCCCCTCATGAGTAGTTTCGTAGGACCCTCCCCACGAAATCCGTTTAAGAACACTGCATGACTTAAAATAGGTCATAAAAATTAAGTTCTTTTCAGGGAAAATGGTATGTTTAAATGACTAAACAAAGTCATCAGATTTTTCGGTGCCAAGACGAATTTTCCCCATCCCCAAGACCGAATTTTTTTGCCCCCTTCGAAAATTTCTGTATCCGTCCCTGCAGCGAATTGAGCTTTCACCTCTGGGTTGGTGTGTGAGGGGCCTTCATTAAAACCACTGCCTTTATTTTTGAGTCATAGGCTATGCATTTTTCGGAAACTCACATCATCAGTCCACTCCACACTCACAATGAATGCGACAATGACAAGAACATATTTATATTATTTATAGTGTTCATGTAAACAACGACTAGAGTTCTAGGACTTTAGTGTTTCTTCCTTGAATTATGATATGTAAGGTGGAAATTTTTAACTTTGATTTTTTTAATAGAGCAGCACATAGCCTAATCATGATAACTTTGTAGGTCCAACTGCTAAACAATTTCGCAATTAGGCCTACTTAGGGATAGGCCATGCTACTCAGGGACATGGTAATTGCGGAATCAGTCCTTATTGTCACGTGATTGCATGGCGTAAAAGAAGAGTTTCAACATTGGTTACTTGGCATAGCCTACCGTTTAAAGACCATCTATTACAACGTGTTGAAGAGGAAAGCGAGTCAATTTTCAAGGAATTTATCGCGCTATATCCTTAGAAGACCCAGCTAACTCATTACTCAAATACGCAATTTTGTTCTAGACAGCCCAGAAAGAATTAGGAAGGAGTAGAACCACCGCTAACATTACAACAGTTGAACTGACGACGGTTTGTCTCTTCTTGTTGTTGAACACAGGATACGGTGGATTCGTGCCACGAGTGATGAACAAATTCGGAACATTCTCCGTCATGACCCGCAATGGAATGAACGAATTCAGCGACGCAAGCGAGGAGAACAAGAGAATGGCCAGCAACAACAATGTCTGCCTAAGACAAGGATAAGACCCCGACACCCCCCCCCCCACCCCATTCATTCTTCTTTAACCCCACTGCCAAACCCACCCAAGTTGGCCCCAGATCACCAACTAATCATTCGACCAACATAGAATCTGTTAATCCTGTGCTCAAACCGACATACCTCACCTCCCTCCACTACACCCTACCCAACAGTCTCCCTCTACCGCCCCGCCCCACCTTAATAAAAGCAGATTTATTCCAGCTAACCAAGTAACCCAGTAAGCTAAGCATCAGACAGACAGACTCCAGTCTACACCAAAAGAATCAACTGAAATACTTTAGAATAACATTATAGGATAATTATAGGATGATTATAGGATAATTATAGGATGATTATAGGATAATATTATAGGTGCTCAAGTCTCAGACTTGAGTTGATTGGGACGTTGAGCCTCAAGTCTCAATCAGAAATACTTTACACCCAACACAGAAGAATGCCTTCCTCCTGCCCACAAACACCACCACCACCACTTCTTCTTCGCAGAATCCTCCTCCAATCCCCCTTCAAGGAAAACTCTCAACAAAACGCAAACACGACGAAAACCCACAACAGAACTAACGTTCGTATTGAGAAGACGACAAAAGATTATGAATACGACGACGACAAATGATGATGATGATGATGACGACGATGACTATGAAGAGGATCTCGTGTTTGTTAATCGTACGAAGACAATCAACGCAAAAGCAAATCCAGTTGCCAACACACCACTCATCCACCTCATTCCTTCATCTCCTCATTCTTCCATCTCCTCATTCTTCCATCTCCTCGTTCTTCCATCGCATCCTCTTCCTCATTCCATCAAGATTTCATAAAGCAAGACATCGCTCGTAAAAGCAAACCGTCATTTCGGTTAAAGTCGTCAGCTTGTAAACGTCTTTAATAAAACACGTGACGACCGTAAAGTAAATACTATTTACAAAGCATTTTTACGTCTCTTGTCTCTTCTTCTAGTTACATGATGATTCAAATGCTTTACGCGACGTACGTTACGAAGGGCAGCGAATACGTCTCAAACGATTGATAGATAATAAAGACAGAATAATAATAATAATAAAGTCAACTGAAAAATAGAGAAAGCAGCAATAATTTCCAGCGACCATCAAATATTCATGAATTTTAAAAGCGGTTCATTTGAGCGGCGACGAGCACACAGCGCAGACGACATAAGAACGCAAAGCATTTGCTCGATCATTTGCTCACGTTTTCCATGCTCAACTAACTCTTCTGATGGCTCAGTGTTTTCAGACAATACTGATAGAAAGAAAGCGAAGGGGATTGCCATTTCTCTAAATACACGCATTAGTCATATGTCAGCAAATGAGAGAATGTAGTGAGAATAGCATCACTGAAAATGTCTAAACTCGTGTCTGGCAATCACAATCAACTGAAGAAACGTGTCTCAAATGCCAAAGCATATGTCGTAGGATTACAGTTCAATTCTTCTAAATGGCATTCGTTAGTTTGGCAATTAATTCCGCATTTCAACGACGACGCTTGCCTATCTACACGTGCAAAACATCTAGCGCCAGATTCTACAAGTCACTAAAGCAGATCATTTCTTGTAATATAATTCGAAATCATTCGTATTCTAAAAACAGATGCCACCGAAAAATAGAGAATAAAACATAATTTGAAAAAAGCATCTTCTTCTTCTTCCACATGACGACTTCTCCAATCACACAAATCTATCTTCTTCGTCTTGCTCTCGTCTCCAAATGTTGCACCACATCAATCACTGCTCAATTTATAATACGTCGAACATCGCTCGCATGATGATGCGTTGTGTTCTTGAGTTCACGAAGAACTGGAAGAAACGAGAAATGACGCCATCATCGTCATCGGATTGAAGAGCAGCGGCAGCGACAAGCAGAAATCAGCGTTTTTCCGTTTAATATCGACTAACAACACTGAGATATTATTGTAAAGTAAGTATGTTAGAATGAGCACACGCACACACACATACAGACAGACACAGACGTCGACTCCCTCCTCCTCCTCCTCCTCCTCTCAATGTCTTTGTCTCTCTCCTGTTGTCTGTCTGTCTGTCGTAGGGGGGGTCATCTAATTGCCGCCTGCCCAGTAAGGGTTGGCGTACGTCTTGTTCGAACCGACTTTGGTCTGGACTGCGTTCGGCTGCTGCGCAAGTCCACGACTCGCCAGAGATGAATCCTGGGAATAAATAAGAACATCGAACATCATTTCGTAGAATAGCAGATGGTCAGAAATCAACAGAATTAATCATTCAACAGTTGTTCATTAAATGTGACGTCACCCACATTCCATTTACATCTATAATTATAACATGTGGGAACAGCAAAATGCGAATAGCAATTATTCGTCTATTAATATTAATATTATTCTTATCTTTGCACGTGTCCTACCAGAGGGAAAAAGATCACAGAGCAAGGGAATGTCTTGGCAACTCCAACCCCCTCCCATCCAATCCGATACGCATCTAGTCTAAGACAGACAAAATGTACGACCCATACCTGCCTCTGATTAATTGCTCTTCTTCTACATGACTTTGGTGTGCTAAATAAATCCAGTGTCAACCTCAAACCACAACCATGTGTGTGTGTGTGTGTGTGTGTGTATGCACGTACGTATACCTGTGCAGCCATGGCATGGTGCATGAGCTGAGAGTGAGTCTGCTGCTGCTGCTGCTGGTGTGGCATCATTGGCATGTATGGCGCTCCGTAGATGGCAGGTTGGCCAAGTGCACCTCCCTGCGTCCCTGTGGCCAACGCCAGGCTGAAGGAAGTTGGGGGAGGGGTGCCCGAGTGGAAGCCGACCTTATCAAAACCCTGGCAACACCAGAAGTTAACACAAAGTCAACATCAACGCAAATATCAACAATAAATATTCAACATGCAAACATGATGCAAACGTAGGTTATGATTTAATGATTTATGAAGATGGCATCTCAAACAATTGTAAAATAAAGACCGAATAACATTAACTAAACATAAAGCATCAAATTTCTAGAGCGTTGTGTTGTGTTTTTTCTACAGTAAATTGATTGGGTGACATTTAAAAACCACTGTCTTTTTAAATGGATGCCACATATTAGGGTCTAGGTGTACAGACCATGATTAAAATCCCCGAACTAAGTGACCATATTATCTCCGTCATATAGACACACTTGAAAAGTGAAGAAATGTCGTCATAATGCAGATGGCGTCAATACATCATCATCTGTTCAAACTGACAAAATAGTCTCTAATGGATAAATGCCAATGACGTCTAAAGTGCAATTACAATCACTAATTAGAAATCAGTAATTAGTGATCCTGCAACGCAAACTCATAATAATCTCAATGATGAAGATAATTGAATTGATCAGGAAAAGTTTGGTTGGAACACGACAAAAATAAACAAAATGGATGAATGAAACCATCTATTCAATGGATGGATGGATAGCACCTGACAAATGTAGGGGCCCACTATTATGGAATAGTCTGCCACAAAACCTAAAGGCCTCTCCTAACATTAACCTATTTAAAATAAACCTACGAAAATGGCTAATAGTTAGTTAACCATAACCGATATTAAATTAGTTATCCAATTATTACAAATGTGCTTCTTCTTAAAGGATCCTCCTGCATTGGAAGTTGGTTTGTTTAGTGTGTCTTAATTGCTTCATCTGCTGTTGGTTTTGGTTGACTTTTTTACCTTCTGCATTGTGTGTTGGTTTTCTGTGCCTGCACATTGCTTTGATGTTATAGGTGTGTCCTGATCAACAATCTTCAGGGCTCTTTCTACTTTGTGTGTTGTTTTTCAGTGTGGCTTAATTGTTTCATCTGCTGTTGCTTTTGGTTAATTTTTTCATCAATTTGTGGTGTGTACCAATTAGAATTATTCATAGCTACTTGGGGGCCCTACTTAGCGGGATTCCCTCCCTTCTGGGTCTCCATTTGTGTCCTAATCCCATATTTTAGAGTTTCTCTTTAACGCACTCCAGGTTTAGGGTTATCTTTTCCCACTGGTATCACTCTATCCTATAGCCACTGGGTTTAAATAATCTCTTCTTATATATTCCTGGGGGTATCCCCAATCTAGCCCAAAGGTTTTTTATAATTTGCGTTAACTAATTAGTTCTTACTTTGATTATTGCTTGTTTAATTTGTGATACTTGTTATGCTTTATATAACTATTTTCCTGCCTTATATCTTAGTGTGCTTGATACATCTGGACCAATAAAAAAATTGATTGATTGATTGATTGAAAGAAAAACTTAGAAATTGAAACGTAAGTAGATACGAAATAATCTCATCACAATAAACCGTTTAAAACTGATGATCAGATGACTTTCTTCCCTCAAACACATCATACATATATATACACACATATATACACACATATATACATGTATATTGTATAAAGAGAGCAGCAGTGCACCTGAACATGTGACTTTCCAAAGGCATTTCCAGCGGCAATCATATCACTTGGAGCAACGCCTGAAACAAACACAAAATCAGGTTAAACAACGAAAAAAAAGTTGGACAGCACTTTAACAAAACGACATCCAACCAACTATTTAAAAGAGAAGATCTTAGGATAATTACTGCTTTAGAAAATGAGCGACATTGATCAATGAGTGACAAGTCAGAAACAGCCAGAAGCAGAAAATTGAGAGCAATTGAGATGTTATGAAGATCAAACACTCAATACACAATACACACAGAATTCAACGACAGAAATCACTTAAACTTCGTTTCATTTCAACTTCATCCAATCTTCAATGTTTCGCATATTTTGTTGCTACTACATACGTGGGTCGTTGATGACTGACAAATCAAATTCTGTGCAATATCGTTTCGCTATAAATAAATTTTTGCCGATGTTGCCAGGCATATACTGAAGAACCATAAAAAATTTAAAGCAGAAGAAACTTGAAGAGGTTGCGCGCACCTAATGGATACTGACCTGAGGCGGTTCCTGTGGCTTTCACCGAAGCCTGAGGATTGAATGTCTTTGAGAAGTCTTGCGATGGTCCGCCTACAACAATCATCATCATCGTCATCATCATCGTCATCATCATCATCATCATCATCACACCAAGTAAGACACTGGTCAACATTTCCCCACTGCACAATCAAACACCGATCGTCTGAATTTCTTTCGCGTGAAAATAAGACAAGATTTTATGCAGAAATCACTCAAATGCAGTCCACAGGAGATGGGAAAACGATTTAAGAGAAAGAAAGACGCAGATCTAGGAATGTGAGTAACAGATAATTTTCGGTTAGAATCTTGTTGAGATGTTGACCCTCTCGAAAACGTTGTCTAATTGGACATGCAATGAGATAATATGTGTTTTAAGTTATCCTTCACCTCTCTTTGCCTCTTCTCCATCAAGTGGCTGACCATTCTATTTCATCTGACGTTAGTCAGGTTAGGTCCAAAGAGCTGAGTTACATAAATTGGCAATTAGAATGACGAGTTGTCACACGCAAAGCCACAGACAGCCTTTCAGAAAGGAAACATTCTCGAGTAATACATCGCAGTGAATTCACTCTTATGAAAAGAAACCATACTGGACAACTGTAATATAGAAAACGCTGTGAACAGTTGCAAAGTAGCACAAGGAACATGTGAATTGGCTGCTGGTGATCAGGTGATGATGATGGTAGAATGAGAAGAGGAGGTTGAGAAGCAGCAGAAGTGAGTTACTGACCGGCGCCAAATGCATGAGAACCGTAAAGAGTTGGCTTCTGATACTGCGTTGATGACGTCGTCACACCATGCGTTGGATTGGTTACCATGGGAACAGCCTACAGCAGATGATGACAAGCATCTCATTTGATCATCTCATCATTATTCATTTTTAATTATTAATTGACACTTTCTAACAATCAATCATCAATCAATGATACTCAGAGCAATAGTAAATGAAGGACCTGTTCGAGATGCTTACACAAAGACTGCTTCTGAAATATCAACCTCGTTGATCCACCTTTTGAACCATGCAATCATTCACTTTCAATCCATCCAATGTCAATCCATCCAATGTCAATCCATCCAATGTCAATCCATCCAATTTCCATCCAATTGTTACTTACCACACCACCTACTGGGATCATTGGAGTGTAGTATGGAACCATTCCTGCGGCTGGTGGATAGTAGTAGCTGTATCCGGGATGCATGGCCGCAGCTGCTGCCGCCGCTGCTGCTGGGTAGGACTGCTGATTGGCTCCGGCCGATGGACCCTGCTGCTGCTGCTGCTGCTGAGGTTGGGCCACTGACACCTGCGGCTCCATCAATGCAGCCAACTTTACATCTGAACCTGCGACATCAATCAACACACGTCTACAGTAGTACATCGGACAAATATCAACTTTTATATACAGGTGCTATATAAATTTGCAAATACGATCACAAACAAACACAACAGATGCAACTCAGAGACTGATATAAAGAGCCATACATCTGTCTGTGTCTTTCTGTCTTTGTGTCTGTGTGTTTCTGTCTGTCTCTTTCTGTCTGTCTCTTTCTGTCTGTGTGTGTGTCTGTGTGTGCCTGATTGGTTCCCACTTACTAATTCTTTTTAAATTTGCTGACTTTCGAGACAACTTACAAAAATTCCAGATACAACTGTTTATATAAGCATGAACAATAACCATTTTTAATATTTCTATTACAGAAGCCTTCTCCTCTATACCAGTCCATATTTACTCATTCATTTTGAGAAGTACAGTTGTAAAACCTTGCAATGCCCCCCCCACCTTTAGGTGCCAGTCAAACAACATCATTTTATAAGAAAATGAGAAATTTTTCTACAGTGGCAGTGAAGACAATGCAGACAAATCAATTGTCAGACCATAAAGTACTTTTCACCAATCAACAAATCCATTTATTCACCAATCAACAATTTATCCATTTATTAGACAGAAGCAGCTGAGAAAATTAACACAAAACTATAAAATTCAACAGCTGGAAAACAAATGACCTTTGAAGTGACCTTACCAGGTACATAGGACGCTGACGTGAGTGATGCCTGGAGGTCACGACCCGGCAGAGCAGACGACTGAAGCGGAAGGTCATAGTAAGCAGCTGGCTGCTGGAACAGAATGGGAAAAACAAAAGGTTAAAAGGATAATCACTTCATCAACCTTCTTCTAATCCAACTCCAGCTACTACTACGACTGTAACAATTACTATTGTATCATCATTGTCATCATCACATCATGAACAAACATCACATAAGAACGACACTGACTGTGGTACATTTTAAACACGGTCAATAAAAGCGCGGTACCTAATACTTCAGAACAGACCAAAACAAGTGCAGTTCAAACGCTCTAATAATTAGATGCACTGGCATTCCAGATATTTGAGAACACGTTCATCTTTATAGGGTAAAGAGACCATAGCAAATACAAACAATTCCCTCCATCATCATTTTCCTCATACTTTACTTTGTTAAAAAAAACAGTCAAATTTTCAGCAACATCCATATTTTATCATATTTTTCAAAACTGGAGATGCCATCAGCGTCATTAGAAAACTAGGTGCCCAGCGTTTTCATCAATAAATTTTCCGATTAGTCATTAAAACGGAGGAGATCAACGAAATTGACGACGCTTACCAGAGCGTATCTTTGTTGAAGAATCTGGAGATCTTCGTATGAGTACGGAAGAGTCTGCTGAGCCGTTGGATAACCCTACATCATCATCGGCCACACAAACATAAAAACACACATCAACAATCAATTTAGCAACACTTTACAACAACCCACAATTAACAAACAAAAGCCTTGCAACTGAAATTTGTCCAGCGTCGTCGTCACCACTGCGACCACCACCATCATCCTTATAATCCTTGCATAACAATCAAAAGATGCAAACTTGTAGCATCCAACAACACACTGCAAAGCAACATTGCTAAAATAACACAACTCCAAATCATATTTCTCATAACCTAAGAAGGCAAGAGCTGTGGCCAAGCAACGACAGTCGAATGTTGATCCAAACTGTTTCTTAAACAACAACAAAGCAAAAAGTCAACTTACGAATGTTGCGAGTTGAAATCCTGGCGGTTGACTGATCATGTAGTTTGGATTGACGTTCATCATAGGAGCCGGAAGAGCAGATGGCGGCCAATTCATCGCTGTCTTACCTAACATCACGACACACAACCACAACCCGTCATCAGCTGTCTATCACACTCACATAGAATGATATCAGTGCTCAACTAAGACAAGTTCTAAAGTTCACAAATAACACAAATAACACAGTCGATCGTTATTAATTAAAAATTTGAATACCATCCTCACTCAACTCATCAGCCATGAGTTGACAATTACCATGACAACAGAGTCAATGGTGAGTTGACAATTACCATGACAACAGAGTCAATGGTGAGTTGACAATTACCATGACAACAGAGTCAATGGTGAGCTGACAATTACCATGACAACAGACTCAATGGTGAGTTGACAATCCTCACTCAACTCATCAGCCATGAGTTGACAATTACCATGACAACAGAGTCAATGGTGAGTTGACAATTACCATGACAACAGAGTCAATGGTGAGCTGACAATTACCATGACAACAGAGTCAATGGTAAGTTGACAATTACCATGACAACAGAGTTAATGGTAAGACTTAGCATTTCTTTCGAGACTGATGTTGCAACTCAAATTCTATTTCTGTTTAATCAAAGAGGTGGAACACATCAACAACTTTCCAAAGCATAACAAGGTGTCAAATACACAACCATGGAATATGACAGACCATGCTCAACAGACCATGCTCAACAGACCATGCTCAACAGACCATGCTCAACAGACCATGCTCAACAGACCATGCTCAACAGACCATGCTCAATACTCAAATAAGCAATTTCTCTCTTCAGTCGGTGCAATATAAATGAGCGATTAAATATCATTTCACCATATCTCTATTCTTTGACGAAAGCGAAGAATGGCAAGTTACACCAAAACGAGACGAACATCGCAATATTAGGTAAACGTTCATTTAATCAAATAAAACCACTTAAATCAATAATTGCAAATTCTCAATATTGCCCATTTATTTCCCAAATGATCAATCATCCATGCAACTGTGACATGATAAGAAAAAGCACTCCTCCCACTCCCTCCCGCTCCCCCACTCACTGGCAGCTGTTGATTTCGTTGTTGCAGGCGTCATTGTCTTCAGCGTTGAACCAGTGCCCCCCGCTGAAGCCGCAACGTTTCCAGCGTTTGCTGCGCCTGCAGCCGACTGAGAAGACGTTAGACTAGAGACGGACGACGTTGCGCTCGCAGATGACGACTCATACGTTGGCTGAGAGATGACAGAGTCCTTCACCGACATCTTGCTCATTCCGTCGCTCAGTTTCCCCCCACTGCCGGGTGTCGACGATTGAGTAGCGGCCGTACTTGCGACCGCCTGCTGCACAACGCGAGGAAACGACGACTCTGAGATTGACGACTGGAAATCGTTTGTCACGTTCGCAGGCATCTGTCCCCCGCCACCGCCACGGTAGAGATTAGCCGGGTTCTGGTAGGCGCTGCTGACGGCAGCAGGCAGACCTTCATATGAAAGACCAACAGCAGCAGCCGCACCCTGACCCTGGCCGGGATAAATGGCCCCGGCCGTCTGGTATCCCATCTGCATCCCTGCGCCCGGCTGATTCACCGTTGGGTACGCATTTCCCATGGCACTGCTCTCGTAGACCTGAGAAAGCACCGACGCCGGGAACTGGTTGGACGACTTGTCTGCAACTGACCCGTACGGCTTAGAGACGCCGCTGAATGCCGTCGGCGCCTGCGTTGCCATGGCGCCATAGCTAACCGGCGCCGTATTGCTGAAATTGGCCTGCTCTGCAACGCTGTACACCGAATAGACGCCCTGGTTCGTTCCCCCCGGGGCGACCGGGTAGTTGAGGTGCATCTGAGCCTGAGGCCCTGTCGACGGGTAGTGGAGCGTGGAACCATACGGAGCGGCACCAGAGACGGCGCCTGGCTGCTGAGACGAGTATGCAGACGAAGACGAAGCGCCACCGCCTGCAGCAGACGAAGGCTTGTAGACAGATGGAGCCGATTCCACTCCAGACGAGTAAGCGAGTTGGCTGAGACCGAGTTGTGAAGACCCCAACGATCCCGGTCCTACAAAGCAGATGCAGCAGCAACAACAACTCAACATCGTTTATTTATTTACTTATCGCATCATCTGCTATAGCTGCGCCCTTTCTACTCAGAGATGCTCCCAACTCTATCAGAGTTTCACACCAAATCACACGAGCAATTGCAGGAGAAGGACTTGCCCAAGGTCTCTATGCGGCGACTTAAGGTGGATTCAAACCTGCAACCCTCCAGCTCCAAGGCACAGAACCCACCACTATTTAACCCCACTACTGTCTTCAACTCTCAGCCAACATGATACAGTGGCTAACCTGCTTCAGCAACAGAATTCTAATTTCATAACTGCATAATGAATATATTTACTGGTTAAATAAACAGTCAGATGTAGAATTGTTTGCCCGCTTTGTTACAGCAACATTTCATATGAGGGCAGCATTTCTTTGCATTGAACAAGTTGATCTCGCAACCTCATTTATTAGCGAAGACGCAATGTTTGGTCACTTACCAGGCAACTGGTTTGACGGTTGTTGCGAAGCGTACGGAATCGTTTTTCGGTCGTCGTTTGACGTTGGGAATGGTAGGAGTTGTTGTTGTTGCTGCTGCTGTGCAGGATTAGCCATCATCTGTTCATTACAACTCAAGTTCATTACAACTCAAGTTCATTACAACTCAAGTTCATTACAACTCAAGTTCATTACAACTCAAGTTCATTACAACTCAAGTTCATTACAACTCAAGTTCATTACAACTCAAGTTCATTACAACTCAAGTTCATTACAACTCAAGTTCATTACAACTCAAGTTCATTACAACTCAAGTTCATTACAAATCAAGTTCATTACAACTCAAGTTCATTACAACTCAAGTTCATTACAAATCAAGTTCATTACAACTCAAGTTCATTACAACTCAAGTTCATTACAACTCAGGTTCATTACAACTCAGGTTCATTACAACTCAAGTTCATTACAACTCAAGTTCATTACAACTCAAGTTCATTACAACTCAGGTTCATTACAACTCAAGTTCATTACAACTCAAGTTCATTACAAATCAAGTTCATTACAACTCAGGTTCATTACAACTCAAGTTCATTACAACTCAAGTTCATTACAACTCTTCATCAAAACAAACCTCTCACATACACGATAAACTGCACTAAATAATTTTATTTAATACATTGGTCAACAGGACCTGTATCGCCCAGTGTGCACATAGCACGTGGAGGGACTAAGGTAAGGACACTGGTCATTGGTCAACTCTCGAGCAGTGAGAGTAATCGCCATCAGAAATAGTACAGCACCACTTCAAGAGAAACTCCCTAAAGGCGTTCCCAACCTGACAGCACGAAACCACAATCAAAGAGAATGGTTTGAAATGAAAAATGGGAAAGAAAGACAGGAGTTCATTACATAAACTATTCCAGAAAGATACTGACTAAGAGCAACTGGAAAAACCAACGCAGCTAATTGTAACAGTGTTAAAAACGACAAAACTCATCTGGGATATCCCATCAAAATTCAATCTAATGAAGGACATCAAGAAGTCACTGCAATGACCCACAACTGAAGTAAATAGACATCCTGTTAATTATCTCAGCTCTTCAACATAAGCCTAGACATTTCTATGTCGTTCTGAATGGAAAAACCCCACTGTAGTATACCTTATTGGAATTTCCTAGTTCGTTAGGCTGAGCACCAGCTGCCGCCGCCGCAGCGTTCGTCTGATAAGCAGAATTCGGTTTGGATCCGATTGTCATTTCCTGCTGCATCGCGAGAACAGCAGACGACGAAGACGATGACGAATTGTCGTTCATTGAAGCAAGTCCACTTGATTTATTGTGTTGTAGCGACATGTCTGCCCCACCAACCATCGTCGCCTTCCCTCCTCCTCCTCCTCCAAGGTTCATCGCACCCGACTGATCACGTGCGCTGAGGGACGAAAACCAAACAGTGACAACAATGTCTTCCATACAGAAACGTCATTGACAACATAATTAACAATGAAAAGTAGATAGTTTCAAATTCAAATTAGTTGAAGAGAGAAAAGCGATGAATTTGAATTCTTTGAATGCAACAATGACAACAACAAAATAATCGTTAGTTTAACAACCCTTGCCTCCATCTTCACTTCCAACCAACCACCCACCCAACCACCACCGTTCTACCTTTGCCATTGTGATACCTGCTTTTAATCCCTCTACTTACCACCCTCTCCCCTTCCGTCTGTTCGTGCTATTCAATACAGACCAACTCACACGCTCAACGTCCAATTCACCAATAAATCTTCTTCTTCTAGTAAACTCACTTGACGCTTTGTTGTGCGGTGAACTGCGACAACGACGTCTGCGAGGAATCGTTGAGGAAAGCGTTGGATGATCCATCGACCGGAGGAGGAGGAGCCGACGAGGATGACGCTGCGGAAGCGGATGAATCCCAATTGCCAAATTGAACATCCAACTGCGCACTTCCCATTGATCCAGGCATCTCCACAGCGGATGATGGAATCTACAATAATGCCAACACTACTCTCAAAGCTATTCCATAATCACATCAACTTCATTTCGCAAAGCCTACGAGGTACTGCACCCACTTACTCACGGCTGCTCAGCCGAGACAAAAAAGAACAGTTTATATACGATGATGATGGAAAATTTGGCTCAAATGCTCAACTAAAGTCGCCAAAATGCACATCGCTAGACTGACCTTAGAAGGAGGTGGAAGCCTTGGCCTATGCTGCTGCTGCTGCTGGGGCATCTGCTGCTGCTGCTGCTGATGCGGGTGATGATGGTGAGGAGGAGGCATCTGCTGTTGCTGCTGTTGCTGCTTCACCCTGTTCGGAAGAGGAATCTGCTGAGCATTCAACGACTGACTAGCAGCCGGTCTTCTTCCCATCTGGTCCACAACACTCGACGATGCGTCACCATGGTTACTGCTGCTGCTGACGCCAGACATCGTCGAACTGCCAATCTACGCAAATAAAATACAACAATCCCCATAATCTAATCATACGTAAACATATTAGACACCCTTTAGACAATGTATTATTATACCCCCATGAATAGGTAGCCTTTGTTCGCATCCGAGAAGTGCACATGCATTCCACTGCATAAAACGATCACATACATCTAAACGAAAATAAGCAATGACATTCAACCGCTGAATTTAAAGTCACTCATGCATGGCTAATGGTAGAGGTCTGCATACATCAATTTGTGGCAGTGAGCAGCTGTGAGTGAAAGACTTGCTCCAGTTCTCCACACAACAATCATCTCATTTTGAGGATGAGGATCGAATCCATACTGTCTGCGTTACAGCGTCAGCGTTCTAACCAATGACCCAAAAACAAAGAGTGTAGCATGATTTGTGCTTCTGCTCACTCACCCCAACAGCGTTTTTGATGCACTCTGTCGCCTTCTTCGTGTAGTGACTGAGGTAGGCGGCTGACTCATCATCTCTCGTCATGCTACTATACGGCTCGGAGAACTTGGGCAACAGATGGTTCAAGTCAAAGCTACAATCAACAAATCAAAACAACAGTCAACCAGAAAAAGCTACAATCAACAAATCAAAGCAACAATCAACCAGAAAAAGCTACAATCAACAAATCAAAGCAACAATCAACCAGAAAAAGCTACAATCAACAAATCAAAGCAACAGTCAACCAGAAAAAGCTACAATCAACAAATCAAAGCAACAATCAACCAGAAAAAGCTACAATCAACAAATCAAAGCAACAATCAACCAGAAAAAGCTACAATCAACAAATCAAAGCAACAATCAACCAGAAAAAGCTACAATCAACAAATCAAAGCAACAGTCAACCAGAAAAAGCTACAATCAACAAATCAAAGCAATAGTCAACCAGAAAAAGCTACAATCAACAAATCAAAGCAACAGTCAACCAGAAAAAGCTACAATCAACAAATCAAAGCAATAGTCAACCAGAAAAAGCTACAATCAACCAGAAAAGCTACAATCAACCAGAAAAAGCAACAATCAACCAGAAAAGCAACAATCAACCAGAAAAAGATAAAATCAACCAGAAAAAGCTGCAATCAACCAGAAAAAGCAACAATCAACCAGAAAAGGCAACAATCAACCAGAAAAAGCAACAATCAACCAGAAAAAACAACAATCAACCAGAAAACCAGAACACCTACCCAACCGATCGGTTCTGATCAGCGTTTGGAGGCAGAGTCGATGATAGATAAGCGGACGTCATATTGTCCGTCATCACTTCACCCGCTGCGTGTGATGATGGCACAAACACTTGAGACTGAAGACTCTGCTGCTGCTGCTGAGGATGCTGCTGCTGTGAGGCATCTGATGATGATGACGGTCCTGCTGCTGCTGCACCAGAGAAGACATCCGAACGTGATGGCATACTCCTCGTCAGTACCAGACTCTCCTCCAACTTAAATAATTACAAATTATGCAAATAAAAACCAACAATTAAAATCGCAGTTGACAAAATTTTCTACTGAAGAGTGATCAATTAAAGCGGCTGATAATTAATTTCATCTTGGTGATCACAACAACGGATGATAATGAAACGCAACAAAAGTTCACGTGAATCAATCTACATAACTTCCCGCAGCATGATAGAATTTAATGAAATTGATGAACCTGAGGTGGCAGTGAGTTGCAACAGTCCAAATTCTCACAGTCACCAGATATTGAACACTAAACGCATGATTGCTATTGTCACAACAAAACCCCTTCTGAAGCACTTGACGGACCAAAGGGAGCGCTACTTACCGACCCAGACCACTCATCAGCCGTCCATTCTTCAGTCGTCGTGTCACCCCAAGCTGCATCAGCAAACAACAGACAGCAATTCATATCTCATAGACTTATTATTATTTTTAATCATAATCATTATTATAATCATTATTATAATCATTATCATTATTGTCATCATACCCGTTATCATAATTGTCATCATATGTATCATCCAGCACCCCAATACCTAATATACCTAATTGACCAACAAGCTGACCATCTCAACAATCGAATCAACAGACAAACTAACAGCTACAAGTAGTTTCATTGAAAGAGCGCTATATATATATATTTATATTAATTGCAAATGAACGAATAAACACATTTTCAAAGAAGGTGAATTCACACGCAATAATTAAGTCTTAGTTAATTTCTCGACTAATCAGACGTCTGTTCTGACCGCCAATTGATGAGTCGTTGTTGTTCCTGCCGTTCTGAGCCGTCTCATTCGTCCACGTGTCGATGTGTGGCGCCGTCTCCATGCCAACGCTGCTGTTGCTGTTGTAACCTCTACAGCACAATGTCACAAAGACCTCTTTCACCAAAACACAACCCAATGTTCAGTCATTCGATTTAGCATTAAAAGCATGCAATCCACAAATGAAAGGTGTTTGAGAAAAAACAGCTATTCTCATAAATAGTTTTTGCTTTCTTTCAAATACTTTTCTCATAAAAAATGTTTTTTAAGTTTCAAGAATGAGAAACAATTTGTAAATTTCTCATTAGAAAGCAAAGAATTTAAAATCCCCCAAATCATTCTGCTTTTTCTAAACAGATGAATTAAATGTCGGTTAATTTTACTGAGAGACAGAAGAATGCTTTAGAAGTTTAAAACATGGCAGCAAATACCATAATTTTGCCTGGAATAAAATTCCGTTTGTCTAAAGAAGCAGCCTAAGACAATCTTGATGCGTACCTTCCGCCTCTGCCTCTTCCGGCTCCTCCGCCTTCTCCACCTCGACCTGTAACAAATAAAAGCCCGACGATCCTCAGAATCGGCCGACCAAAGAAGGTTCAACACAAATAGAAGTAATAAATAAATTTAAGAATTAAAATGGTAGAAACTAAAAAATGCACTCTAGTGATATAAGCTGTGAGGTAAAGGAAGCAGTTTCCGGTTGTGTTCTTACTTCCCCTTTTGTGGTAGAATGAATCATTTCTAATCTAGTTCGAGTATTAGAACAGTGCTTGGTCCACCCCAACTCTTGCTAAGAACATCTCAAAACTGTCCTCTTTAGCCATACTGGGGTCAGGAACACTTCTGACCAGTCGTCTTGAAGGGGTGCTATATAAAACCTCAAAATGAATTAAATATCTCACTGCTGACGCACTTGAGTAGAAGTCGTTTCATCCTTAACTGCAGGTTTAACACACTAAACACAAAACCTGCATGTCACAGTTTCATCAAAGAAAAGCAGAGGATGAGAGAGAGACAGAGAGAGAGAGAGAGAGACAGATTAATTACCTCCTCCACGTCCTCCTCCTCCTCCTCCTCTTCGCCCTCGTCCGCCTTCAAAGCGTCGATCTGGTCCGCGTTCACGACTGGCGCTCGCATCCTTCTCCCCATTGGCGCTGTGATTGAAACCCCTGCCCCGGCCTTTAAAAAAACCAACACCTTCACAATTTACAGTGGCAACTCCACTTAATCAGAGCCACACTTAAATCCACAGACATCGTACAGCAAAACTGTTACTTAATAATAATAATAATGTCAACAAATTAAACAGAACTGTGTGACACTCATCCAGTCTGAACTACAAATGAAATAGACAATAAACCAAGTCATCCCAGATTAGGATAATTAATTCGGTACAATCCAATTCCACAAGTAAAATGTAACAAATGCAAGCAAATTTGATTCTTAAAACACACTCAAAAGACAGAGTGGAATAATTTTAAAAAAAAAACATGATTCCTATAATGCAATTCATCTCTTAATTTCACAATTTCTTTTCTTTTTGGCAGATCAAGATAGATCTCAAGTTCTACAACTTCAATTGATGCAACCATCAATAAATTATCTTTTGACTCTGATTCAAGCGACTAAGTCTAGAACATAAATCTCGTTATTTACTTATTCATCATTCATTCAATTATTTAAATGAGGCGATGCAAGTCATTAGTATAAGAAAATGTAAAGAGATGAAGGCCTCTCTGCATTAAACCAGGATGCATTTTTACAGAATTAGACAGAACTTCCAAAGAAAACTCGATTCAGATCATGAAAAAGAGGAAAAAGTCCAAGACAACAGCTCCCCTCTCAGACCCGCAACAGTGGCTGCTACCTCTTTGAAATCGTGGAGGCGCTCGGTCTCTCTGTTGTCCTCTCGGAATGTTCTCAGATCTGTCGATGATGTCACTGTCAGTCATCCTCTCTTGTCTTGTGTCGGTGACAGCGTCAGACGTCTGCTGCTGTTGCTGCTGGAGGCGATTCATCGGAACCGTCGGTTTCTTTCGCTTCTTCTTCTCCTGCCATTCGTCCTGACGCAAAACAACAACAACAATCTCTCTCTCAGTTGCACTTCACAAATCACTTCGATCACAACAGAAAAACAATAGATGAAAAAAATAGATTGGATGCAGAAGTTGATGCAGTTACAAGGAGGAATAGAAATAAGATAAGAAAAGAATATTCTTTAATACAGCAATTGCTATCCGCATTTTGGTTTACATACAAAGTATAATAAACGTACATAATTTCTATATCCAATCAATGTCAAAGTGTTTTAGAATAGCATAGAATCCTAAGTCCAAATCCAATATAAATTTTAAATTTAAAAAAAGTTCTTTTAATGACTAACAATTTATTCTGCACTTTGGTTTATATCCATGGTATTACATTTAAATATGATAAAGCAACCTCGTCAAAAATGATTTCCTCGTTAGGTTGTCCGCCCTAGGAATGATTTGGTCATGTAGTCTTGGCCTCATGGAATAAGGCTGGGGCCTCAATGGTGGGAGGAGTGGGTTCAATACATGTCCTGGATTAAGTAGGAGGGCAGCGAAGAGCCTCCCGTCCGCCGTGCTACACAGAGCCTAGAATGTAGGATTGTCCTCAGGAAGATAGTGCAGTCGGATCAAACGGTCCAATATGGCCTGCCGCGTTCCTGTTGCCCTGCAAAGCCCCACCCCACCATAGGAGTTGATGAAAATGGTAGGAAGACAGAGAAATATATATGGACGAGAATAAAAGAAGGCAGAAGATAAGGAAAGGGATGAGACATAGGAAGAGAAATAGAATTAATTATGAGGAGGAGCTCAAATGGGAGGAGCAATGGATGAAAAGAAAGGAAGGCAGAAGAGGAGAAGGAAAAGGAAGAAGAGGAAGATTGGAAGAGGAAATGAAGAAGATAAAGGAGGATGAAGGAGAAAGGTGATCCATGGAAAAGTCTTATTTGTCTTGGTAAGTTGGTTACCTGCTCTCCTTCCTTCTCGAAAATTAGTTCAACGGCTTGGTTGGCGTCACCATTGCAGTCATGCAGAGCTGTCCACGCTTCATCGGTTGATTTTCCAGTCAGATCGGACACCTGGATGAGAAGAACGACATCAGGAGAAAGGAATTCATCTCACAAGGAAAGCATCCATGTCAGTTTACCAATTCATCTCACAAGGAAAGCATCCATGTTAGGTTGAAAATAACAAGTGAAGATCACAAGTATCAAATTATAACTACAACATTTGACAAGACCTCATACTTATAGTCACTACTAACGCTAATCTTTATTTTTATTTTTCAAACTGAACCAACACAGTATACAATTACAATCAATAATGAACGGATGATCACAAGTTATTACAGGACTCGAATTAGACTGTTGGCAGCCATGCAAGGCACTCATCCAATGCCATCTGCCGAATGGAAGGTTGAGTCGACATTTGGGATGGTAGCGGGAAACAATTCCGCACCTGTGTGCTCTTCGTGCACACAGATTGTTTAGCGTTACCTTAAAATCCCCCATCCAGTGACAACTCAATCCAGAGTTTTTATTACAGAAAACCCGCAGAAGACCAGAACCAGAACTTTACCTCTTTGATTTTCTTCA
Source organism: Lumbricus terrestris (assembly GCA_949752735.1). NCBI lineage: Eukaryota > Metazoa > Annelida > Clitellata > Crassiclitellata > Lumbricidae > Lumbricus > Lumbricus terrestris. The sequence goes on from OX457050.1 coordinate 278,791, forward strand.
GCATTTCAGGATCGACGTCCGCTCGGTCTGATGAGGTGATCTGAGCGATCCGCAGTTGTTCTCCTGTTGGCTAAAAAACATGACATCAAAAATTATCAGCCGAGAACCACTATCATGCCACAACCTTCTAACAAACCGTCTTTAGCAGCTGTGTAGTTCAGAGCTTGGAGTGTCAATATGTATGGCTATAAAAATCATGTTGAACTGAGCACTCTGTAGAGTTCATACCTGAATTTTGTTGATGCTTTGTGGATCAGAATTTCCATTCTGTGATTGAAGAGGCCGTGTAGACCTCTCCTTTATCTGTTTTGTCTGTGTTGAACTCATTCTGTACACTGTACCTAGAAAGCACATTTTCAACTCGTTCATTTACTAACATTAAAGTAAACAGAATCCTGTGCTACATGACAACAGCATTCCAAAAGTCGAAACTCACCTAACCAAGAAACATATATAAAACTTCACTGTATCAACGCAACTGCCACAGGTTTACAAACATATGCAACAAACCACTAGACATCTCCCAAGCAATAGTAACAGTCAATTTTTAATAAAGATAATAAATCAAGTTTTATAGTTTTTAATTTGCAAATGTCGCAATTGCTTATTCATGCCACCTTCCTCGTGTTCCGGCGCAATATTCATTAATCGGTTAAATTGCGTACTTAAAGTTGTTCTGTTTCCTAGAATATTTCAGCTGCAATAGCGACCAGGCGCAAGCAGAACCTAAGAACTTCGGAATCTCGCACAAGACAAATGCTTCGTAAATTCCTGTCTTGAACACAACCTGTCCAACCACCGCAGCAGCAGCGCACTACAACAGATTGTCGCAGTTCAAGTACCAGACCAAACCCGCCTAGTTGTAACACAGCCACCAGAAAATCTAAACTATCCTCTAGCCGTATCGTCCGCTATACATTCTGCCCGAATTCTGCAGCATTTATCTATCTGCGAAGCGTGAAAGGAGATTTTGAGGGTCTTACACCGGCTGAGAAATAAACTGGAATTTATCTCAGTCGTATATTTTACTTAATTTCGCTCACAAAAGACTAGTCACGTGATCAGTTGCCGACCAAAGCACATCCGCGACAGGCAGCTGATCAAATAGTACGACTTCAAAGCTTAGACAAACTCTCATAAGCGAGCGTGTATTTTTATTATCTAGACACCGAATATAATTAAAACCTATTGCCATTAGTTTTTGTAGTGTATGAATGACTGGAATGGAGGTGTAGAATGTTTTCAGAAAATGAATTCGTGATCGAAGCTCACTTTTTCCGAATGTAGTTCGTTCAAGATTCTCTACTCGTCATTTTTATAACGCAATACTGCGCGGGAACGAAAGTGCTTTAAAGACATTTAAATGGAAATCTACGATTTTTCAGTTTCGCAAGCCGTCTGTGACTGATGGTCAGAATACCCAATAAGATTTCTGGGTCGATTTCGGCGCCAACCATCTAACAGAATATGCAGTAGGCCTACAGAAAATAATAATAATAATTTTCGTTTATTCAATAATCCGGTTGACAGAACGCAACCGGTTACAGTGCACAATTATGCAGTTTCAACCATTGACAAGAACGCAGATCACAGAATACACCAATCTTAAGTTCTTAACTAAACTATCTGACCAGACAGCCTGCAATAATTGGCGCTAATAGCAGCCTACTAAGTAAATCCGCCCAACGGGGTTTGAACTCGCTACCTCTCGCACTACGCCAGCGTGTTATATAATATTCGTTTTATCCACTATTCTACCAGCTGTATGTAATCGTAAATCGTAATCGTAAATGTCCATTTGTCTGGAATAGTATCCAGTTTGAGACGCGCCTGTTACCTAGGGTTGACTCGTCAGTGTTTTACAGATTCCTTTTTTATTCACTGAATCACCGTGGTTGGACGGGGAGGAAGGACTGTAGGGAAGCTATATGAATTCTTGAAATGAATGAATAAAAGCGAAGCAAATTAAGGACAACAATTTATTCAAGTGCCCTACGTCGTGTGATAAGGATTTCTAGATCTCGCGCTACCATGCAGGCATGAAGGTTTCAGTTCGGTTATCGAGAATCAGAGAGACAGAGACATTGAAAGAGAATAAGAGATAGAGAGGACGAGATCGATGGAGGATGCGTGACCCTTTGGCTTTGTCGCCGGAACTGGTTCTCGCGACTTACTTACATTTTGTGATATCTGTCTATTGGTTAAATATAGGTCAACAGTCGCCCAATAACTGTTGTGTAAATCGTGTCACGCCGTGCTGTTGGAAAGTTGTAGCAATCCTGCAAAAAATGTTATTTTGTATTTTTCTGAATTTAAAATTTAATTTTAAAAGATCGCGAAACTTGCAATCAACAAGAGGTAAGGATGGAAGCGAACCTGCAAAATGTGTGATGAATAAGAAGCTGGATGGTCGTTATCGTTATCTCCAAATTTATGTAGCGCTACTCTGAAAATTGTACTTGAGTTCATTAATATAATACTGTTTGTGATTCGTTTAAAGATGACTGCTCGAGTTTTTAGGTGTATTGAATGAACGTGTTAGATTAGAACCCATTTAACAGATTCAGTAAGCTGCTATGGTGGGGCGCGGTGTTGCATTGGTGGCGTCGTTGCCTTGAAGCCGGAAGGTTCGAGGTTCGAATCCACCTCGCCGCGTAAGGACCTTGGGCAAGTCCTTCACTCACAATTGCTCAGCGCTTCGGCGTGAAACTCCGATGCAGTGTCCACTCTGCATTCGGGAGCGCCTCTGAGTAGAGAGAGCTTGAAGGGGCGCTATAACAAGTGCACATGCAAGCAAACAAACAAACAAAAGCTATGCAAATTTCTAGCAAGGAGCTATATAGATTTCAGCTACACATGCGGTTTGTGAGTAGATGCTGCGCATTTTGTTTCTTCACATTTTTACTGTTTTCCATTCTGCAGACAATGAATCTTATTTGGCAGAAAATGAATCGTGTGAGTGATGCTCGAACCAGGTGCAGCCGTCATCATCATCATCTGTGATCACCTGCTGCTGCTGCTGCGGTTGCCATGCCGACCATTCAGCAGAAGAGGCGCCTGACCTACGTCACGATTGGAGCCTTCTTCCTTCTTGGAGGAATCGAATATGGTAATCGTAATCTGATGAACACTAATCTTCCAGCAGGAAGGTTCAAATTATGTTGCACAGATCTTTAGTTAGGTTGAACGACTTGTCTGGCCATCTGTTGACCAGCTATAGAACAGCATCTGTTCAATTGTATACTCAGATGAGTAAGGTGATGATGACGATGAGGAGGAGGAGGAGGAAGAGGAGCAGGAGGAGGAGGACTGTATAAATATATATATGCATGTGTATATATATTTACATATTCAAAAATGTATTCATTTATGCAATAAAAATCTAGTAGAAATGTGATTGCAGAAACTTTGTTGGTAGTTAACATTTGCATGACCGCGATGATTATGAGGAGGAAGGAACAAGAAGAGGAGGAGGATGATCATGACCAGAGTGAGTTTGACTCTGGTAAGGAGATGACCATCATATCAGTGACTAATGCAATTGTTGTCTGTTGTTTCCGTTTTGTTGCACTTGACCTGACGTTGTTTCTTTTCCTTCATCTGTTATTCCAGCCGTCATTCTTCCAACCATCTGGCTCTACCTCTCCAACCGATTCAACGCTTCGGCCAACTTCCTTGGTCTCGTTCTGTCAGCCTTCTCTGTAGCGGACATGATTGCCAGTCCACTCATTGGCAGGTCAGTAGCAACTACTTTCGTGAAGATTACATTGACCAGAATCATCAGTGTCTGGATCAGCTAGAGCTGATAATTTTTGTCTGGAACGTAAATTTTTTATTTATGTTTGACAGTGTTAAGAACCATGCAGAGAATAAGAGAAGAGTTTTTAATGTAATGTGGAATCATTACCAGCATGTGATGTGACATAGCGCACTTTACGCTTTACCAGTCAGTGTCAAGTAATGAATCAGACTATTTAGTAAAGTGTGCAGTGTTACATTACAATGATTGCTTCAGTGTTACATTACAATGATTGCTTCAGTGTTACATTTCAATGATTGTGTTACATTACAATGGTTACTTCGATCTATTTTTCTCTTCTCAGTTGAAAGATTATTTTCTGCAGTTGCAAAGTGCTGAGCAACTGTGAGCATATAAAGGGCTCGAGTCTCAAGGTCCCTACACAGTAATCATCTCAGGAGAGTGTATGGGGTGGGGGGGTAGGATGAAACCCATTCTGTATAAAATGAATGCTCTGACCATTCAGTCACCATGGTGAAGTCGGTTTGTAATGCATCAGTTGCGAATGAAGTTCTCTAGTTTTGTCTTTTATGTTTTATTCCAGGTGGTCGGATAGAACCGGGAATTCGCGAGCGATTGTTCTTGTGGCCAACGTTCCTCAGTTCATCGGAAGCGTCATGTATTTCCTTGGATTCAATCCTTGGTTCCTTGTCGCCAGTCGGTTTGTTGTTGGTACGTAATTCGCTGGACTGCGAATAACTTAAATCAATTAATGACATCATTTGGTGGTGATGATGATGGTGGTGGTGGTGGTGGTGGTGGTGGTGGTGGCGGTGACGATGACTATGACGATGATGATGAGTTCTCTGCCCAAAGGCAGGTTCATTGGGTATGAGACGAGCAAGGTGGTTTCTCGTTACCTTCCTCACAGACAATTCTGGGTGAGGCCATTTCTAAATCTCAAGGTATCATAGATACCTCAGGTAATAAAAATTAATATTTATGTCATTATTATATTATAATTTCAAAGAAATGAAGATGTTAAAGGCTCGTAAATGACTATTCTAGAGATGCTGTCCAAATGCTGACTGACTGTCTTCAGGTTTTCAGACTGGTTCTCTGTGTTTTTAGGTCTTCAGACTGGTTCTCTGTGTTTTTAGGTTTTCAGACTGGTTCTCTGTGTTTTCAGGTCTTCAGACTGGTTCTCTGTGTTTTTAGGTCTTCAGACTGGTTCTCTGTGTTTTTAGGTCTTCAGGCTGGTTCTCTGTGTTTTTAGGTCTTCAGACTGGTTCTCTGTGTTTTTAGGTCTGGGCAGTGGAGCCAGTGCAGCGCTATTGGCTGACATCGCTCGTGTCACAACAAAGGAACAAAGGACTTCGGCATTTTCTATTCTTATGTCGTGTCGACAACTTGGCCTTCTCATTGGTCAGTCTTTCACGCTCGAAATATTCTCATTCTCTGTCATCTCTGCCTTCCTGCATACCTACCTTCCTGCCTTCCTGCCTGCCTACCTTCCTGCCTACCTTCCTGCCTTCCTGCCTGCCTACCTTCCTGCCTTCATGCCTGCCTGCCTGCCTGCCTGCCTGCCTGCCTTCCTTCCTGCCTTCCTGCCTGCCTAACCATCGTTGTGAAATAAATTCTATCTGCTGTAACAATGGCTGAAGATGATTCTTTTCTTGCATGGTCTTGATTTGTTGCTTGAGGACCATCTCCTGTGTAGTTTACATTGATATCGATGCTATATAAACATTTACTTAAGATTATGATTTTATGATTAAATGCATGGACCTGAAATTTAATTGCGTGTTTGTCATGTCACCTCGTGATGACCCAACCTCTTTACACCTTGTCGTGTGGCTCCAGGTGAAGCAGACCTTAGATGGAACAATCTCTCTCTCTCTGTCTGTCTGTCTGTCTGTCTGTCTGTCTGTCTCTCTCTCTCTCTCTCTCTCTCTCTCTCTCTCTCTCTCTCTCTCCAGCATAGTTGTATGTCATGTGTACTTTGATTGCTTTTAGCTTGTCTTCGACCATCTGGTTAACTGTTTTTGGTACCATTTTAGGTCCTGGATGCAATCTTTTCCTCATGCACATCAACTTCAACATTGGTCCGTTCAAAGTCGACTCTTACTCTGTGCCAGGGGTCAGTGTTCTCCGATTTAATCATTAATTAATCATTAATTAATCAATATTTAATCATGCGCCCAAGTGACCTTTGATCTTTGACCTTTGTTATCGGTAGTTGCTCATCCAAATCATTGTTAAGATTTTGCCTTTTGAATGATGTTAAGATTTCTAAAGTTTATAAATAAATAGACAACTGACTTCTGAAAATATCTTAAAATTTTTATATTCCTATATATTCCAATGACATTCTATCTAATATTTATCTATGATGCCTAGAGTACGCTGTTGGTCACAAGAGGTTAGAGCAGAACTAAAGAAATACAGCGTTTTTAGTTCTAAGGCACTTATCTGGTCATCTGGTCATCTACAATTGGTCATCTGGTCATCTACAATTGGTCACCTGGTCATCTACAATTGGTCACCTGGTCATCTACAATTGGTCACCCGGTCATCTACAATTGGTCACCTGGTCATCTACAATTGGTCACCTGGTCATCTACAATTGGTCACCTGGTCATCTACAATTGGTCACCTGGTCATCTACAATTGGTCACCTGGTCATCTACAATTGGTCACCTGGTCATCTACAATTGGTCACCTGGTCATCTACAATTGGTCACCTGGTCATCTACAATTGGTCACCTGGTCATCTACAATTGGTCACCTGGTCATCTACAATTGGTCACCTGGTCATCTATATTTGGTCATCTCCTAGATATAAACATGCTGTAACGGTTCACTGTAATTTCCATTTTCATATTGACCCATTAAAATAGGTTTGTCAGATGTTAAATGTCATCATATGAATAAGATAATTATTTGAGTTTTTGCAAAAGAATGCGTCTTGCATGGAACATCGTTTCGCATGTTTGTCTGGCTGGTTGCTGGCACAATTGTCTCATTGTTTTGACACGTTCTTTTCGTTCTTTATTCCAGTTGTTCATGGCGATTCTGTGGATTGTTCATGAGCTGATGACACTTTTCCTCTTCTGGAACCTCACGACTCTCCGCCTGCAAGAGCAAATCGAACAACTGACGGCCCTTCGTAGCAGCTTCTGCGAATACCCTTACCCAAACATGGACACGATCCGGTCGGAGAGCGACCTTCCCCGTCCTTCCATCTGTGAAACGGGCGCCCCCCAACGCCCCCTCCCCAACCCCAGTGATTCCGATCTGTTGCATGGACCTTCGTCTGATTCCGAACTGCCTTCCCACCGTCTGCTACAATCTCTGCCAGAGAGTTATGGTTCAACAGTCCTCACATCGTCCAATGAGTACATGGAGGTAGCAGAGCAGTACATGGGGGGCAATGGGGCGCAACCCCGTCGCCAGCAGAGCGCGCCCAACATCCGTCGTTCCCTATTGTCGTCTCTAAGTACGTCACAGAGACCGTTGTCTGCTGGACCGTCGTACCAGGGATCGCTTCTACGCACGACTCAAGACTACGGCACGGCTGCGCTCACTCGCGAGTCGATGCGAGTTTTGAGAGAGCAAGCGATTAATGTCGACGGCGTTCCTCCGTCGAATCGAACGCTTCTCCAACCGACGACACTCGAAGCAGTTCGCATCGTTCCAACCACCAGATATTCCATGAGTTACTATGCGGATGGTTAGTTAGATATTCCATGAGTTACTATGCGGATGGTTAGTTGGATATTCCATGAGTTACTATGCGGATGGTTAGTTGGATATTCCATGAGTTACTATGCGGATGGTTAGTTGGATATTCCATGAGTTACTATGCGGATGGTTAGTTAGATATTCCATGAGTTACTATGCGGATGGTTAGTTAGATATTCCATGAGTTACTATGCGGATGGTTAGTTGGATATTCCATGAGTTACTATGCGGATGGTTAGTTGGATATTCCATGAGTTACTATGCGGATGGTTAGTTAGATATTCCATGAGTTACTATGCGGATGGTTAGTTGGATATTCCATGAGTTACTATGCGGATGGTTAGTTGGATATTCCATGAGTTACTATGCGGATGGTTAGTTGGATATTCCATGAGTTACTATGCGGATGGTTAGTTAGATATTCCATGAGTTACTATGCGGATGGTTAGTTAGATATTCCATGAGTTACTATGCGGATGGTTAGTTGGATATTCCATGAGTTACTATGCGGATGGTTAGTTGGATATTCCATGAGTTACTATGCGGATGGTTAGTTGGATATTCCATGAGTTACTATGCGGATGGTTAGTTGGATATTCCATGAGTTACTATGCGGATGGTTAGTTGGATATTCCATGAGTTACTATGCGGATGGTTAGTTGGATATTCCATGAGTTACTATGCGGATGGTTAGTTAGATATTCCATGAGTTACTATGCGGATGGTTAGTTGGATATTCCATGAGTTACTATGCGGATGGTTAGTTGGATATTCCATGAGTTACTATGCGGATGGTTAGTTGGATATTCCATGAGTTACTATGCGGATGGTTAGTTGGATATTCCATGAGTTACTATGCGGATGGTTAGTTGGATATTCCATGAGTTACTATGCGGATGGTTAGTTGGATATTCCATGAGTTACTATGCGGATGGTTAGTTAGATATTCCATGAGTTACTATGCGGATGGTTAGTTAGATATTCCATGAGTTACTATGCGGATGGTTAGTTGGATATTCCATGAGTTACTATGCGGATGGTTAGTTGGATATTCCATGAGTTACTATGCGGATGGTTAGTTGGATATTCCATGAGTTACTATGCGGATGGTTAGTTGGATATTCCATGAGTTACTATGCGGATGGTTAGTTAGATATTCCATGAGTTACTATGCGGATGGTTAGTTAGATATTCCATGAGTTACTATGCGGATGGTTAGTTAGATATTCCATGAGTTACTATGCGGATGGTTAGTTAGATATTCCATGAGTTACTATGCGGATGGTTAGTTAGATATTCCATGAGTTACTATGCGGATGGTTAGTTAGATATTCCATGAGTTACTATGCGGATGGTTAGTTAGATATTCCATGAGTTACTATGCGGATGGTTAGTTAGATATTCCATGAGTTACTATGCGGATGGTTAGTTAGATATTCCATGAGTTACTATGCGGATGGTTAGTTAGATATTCCATGAGTTACTATGCGGATGGTTAGTTAGATATTCCATGAGTTACTATGCGGATGGTTAGTTAGATATTCCATGAGTTACTATGCGGATGGTTAGTTAGATATTCCATGAGTTACTATGCGGATGGTTAGTTAGATATTCCATGAGTTACTATGCGGATGGTTAGTTAGATATTCCATGAGTTACTATGCGGATGGTTGGTAGAATATTTACCGTTGCCGACTCAGTTTAGATCATCAGTTTATGCAGACTTTATGAGAAGAAGACCATGTAAAGGATTGTAAGTTTGCTATGTCTTGTATAAGTCGCGACTGACATAGCTGTGCTCTGAAGAAAAGAAACAACTTTTGGTATATTTTAAGTTTATGTAGCACCTCTAGAAAGCTTCCTATTGGTCCAGTGATGTTGAGGTATTTGTTGAGACTCTTGAGCTGTGCATCTCAACTGCCTTGGAAATTTCAATTCGTAGGCAACGTAGAATGAATAATTGGGGGTTGATTTCGTTTGATAGAAACTTATTACGAGGTTTGATGTTCATGAAGAACTTGTATTTTGTGTGTTTTGTTGTTTGTGAATTACAGAGTTTATGAGAGATGAGGTGATCGCCATTTTGGCAACCGTCTTTATCGCCTTCTTCAACCAGGTTTCTTTTGAGGTGAATCATCGCATCTTGACCCTTTCATGATGACCTGCATTGACTTTTTCCATACATCTTAGAACGCGTTGGTCATTAAATCATCTTTACACAATACGATATCCTCCAGAGATGCATTTCATGAAAACAAATCATAACATTAAAATAAATTATTAAATTTCAAAAGTTTCCCTCACTAAAAGTTGTAATCGATGATCATGATAGAGAAAAGTGGCAAAAGTATCCGCAAGTTTTGCACCAAATCAGTCGCAATGTTCTGTTATCGTCTGCAAGAGGTCGAAAGATGTTGTGAAGAAAAGGTAAATATTTACATTGTTGTATGGTTAAATGCTGTAGACGATGGTCACTCCATTGACTTACAAATTCCTGAATTGGGCTGAATTGGAAAACAGTCTTCTCTACTTTGGAGCTGGAATCGAGGTAAAGTCTGACTGTGGTCATGATTGCAGTTTTGATTGTAATTTCCAATGGTTGGATATTTCTTTGATAGTTTTGAATGGTTGAGATTTGTTGTGATTGCAGTTTTGATTGGTGGAACATTTGACTTCATTGTGGTTTTATTGTAGTTTGATTTTGTTTGATTTGATTGGTTCCATTCATTATGGTTTGTTTGTTGAAGCATTTATCATGATTGTTCTTTTCATTGTTGTTTTCATTGTAGTTTGTCTGATTGTTGTTGTATGTTGTTGCACTTAACTGCAGTTGTAGAATTCGTGAACAGAACAATTGTAATTAGTAAGCTGGTAGTTATGCTTAAAAACAACTACACTTGCAATTACAATTCCACATATGATTACGCTTACAATTACAGCATCGCAGTAAATCTCTTTCTGTTTGTGTTGTTGTTGTGAAGATAATTATCGTCTTCATCGTCATCATGCGTCTGAGTCGTCATCTTCAAGATCGGACGATGTTGTTGTTTGGTTTCATCCTTGAGTCGCTCGTCATCGTTCTCTTCCTCTGGTTTCTACCGCAAGCGAAAGAAAGTAAGCAATGCACTTCATACAGAGCTATGCAGAGAGTATACAAGAGCTATACAAAGAGTATACAAGAGCTATACAAAGAGTATACAAGAGCTATGCAAAGAATATACAAGAGCTATACAAAGAATATACGACGGTTCATGCATTTGAGCATCAAACCCTGTAGCGTATAGAATCCATGGAGATGATACAGATGATCAAATGGATGATGATATTGGTTTGACTGCTCAAACTTCAATGCAGAGAGTTCTTGGTTCGATCATCGTATTCTAAGACAGTTAAGTACTGTGTAGGGTCGTAGAGCAACAAGTTCTTCAGTCACATTTGCTCAGTGCTTTCGATTGACGCTTCGTTATTAGATATTGGCGCTTAATAAATGCCTAATACTAATGATAAAAATAATGATAATAATAATAATAATAATGATCAATAATAATGAGCATTCATCAATAATATAAGAAGGAAATTACGATAAAAATTGCAGATTGCTCAATCAGTCATTAAGAATTTATGTAACACCCATTCAAGATCGCTACTCAGAGGCGCTCTCAGCCCAGGCCAAGCGAACAAAGCTGGCTGCTTCTGTGTAAAAAACATTGAGCGCTTTATATGATGTGTGCTGTTCAAAAACGTTGACTAGGCTTTACCCGCTTATATCTTGGCACAAATGGTTATTGTCGTGTTATGACAACCAGTTATTTTCTCAATGAAATGAAGAAATGTCATATTATGATGATGGCGCATTAGACATGCGGCTGTTGTGCAAGATCTCACCAACGTCGGTTGATTAAGTCAATTTCTTTTCTGTTAAGACGACAATCGACGGAATATGCCGGTCATGTTGGTTGGCATCTTCATCGACCTCATCGGCCTTCCAATGTTGGTTGTTACGAGTACGTCGCTCTATTCGAAAATAACAAGAGAAGAAACTCAAGGTAGTAGTCACATGATCACATCGCTGCGCTTCATATGTTGATTTATCATCTCTGAAGTAAAGCCCAAAATGCCAGTTCTGCAAGTGAGCGTTGCTGAATTGGGCAGAGTTTGATTTGGCCACGTTGGATTCGTGATTGTCTGTTTGGATGGCACATCGATTCTACGCCCAATCATCTCTCGTTTTCCCACGAATTTTGAATGTTTTGTTTATCCTTGTTGAGATTACCTCTCAACCTATAGAGCCTATGACTGTAATGAGACTGACTGTTGATTGGTTTCATGGTCCATCAGAATCGGCTTGATCTTGTTTCTGAACTCCTTCCTATCTCTTGTCTCTAACTAACTAACATACACTAACACATACTGTCTCATCATCTGTTGACTTAGACTCTTATACGCTGTGGCATAAACAATTACACTGACTGTTTTAAAACTGACATATTAAGAGTTCCAGCTCTTTTGTGAGCTGCCCACATATTAAATGCTATGCATTAAGTTTAATTCATTCAAAAAATTTATATTGTGCTTCTTCAAGAAGCCTACTCAGCCGCTCCCAGCCTAGCCACGGCTAATAAGAAAAGTGTGTTCTTAAACGTCCTTACACATTCATACATGTACACATTGTTAGGAACTTATGATTGTGATTGATTGTAGTTGATTGATTGGTTCTGATGTGTTGTGTGTTGTGTAGGTTTTGCACAAGGCATCCGTCGTGTCTTTGCTCAGTTTGGAACGATCCTTGGTCCGCTGTGGGCCGGATCAATGATCGAACGACCGATCTGGATGTTCGCTGTTATGCTCGGCGTCAACCTCTTCTCCACGGTCAGTTCTTCTTCGTTCGTTAATTAAACGGTTGTTTAACCAACAATGCACTGTCTTATTACAAAGATCATTAGCATTACCCCTTCTACTTTTTCGAGATTTTTGACTGGCACCACAAAAAAAACCCCAACTGTTACAGTGTCATTATAAGCGATCAGTCATAAACCATTTCTCTATCTGCTCTTCACATGTATCAGTCTCACCTGGTGACTCATCCTTGGTTATGCTTCAGTCGCTTGATTAGCCCCTCTGACCTGATGGGGTCTGGCGTTAGTTGGCTTCCTCCGAGAAATTGTTAACAAAGCCCTGTGAGCCGCCTGCCTTCATCTTTGAACCAGTTATATAGCACATTTTCTTAAGTCTTCCAAGGTGCTAATTGAGCTTATGTATGCTGTTGTGTTATTTCTAGTGTTTGCTGTATGCTGTGTGTTATTTCTAGTGTTTGCTGCTCTTTTCATTCGATCGTCTGAAACAATTGAATTCTGGTCAAACGGAATCAAACAGCAGATCAGAATCTGAGACGGAACCTCTGCTGCACTAAGACAATATCAGCAACAACAACAATTGTAGTCATGGAGTCATTCCTCTAAACACCAACAACAGCGACGACAACAACAACATTGAACCGGATTCACTCCTCCGATCGAAGCAATCACAACTCAACCAGATGGAAAAGTCTTTGTTTGGTTGATCTGATCAATTGAAATAAAATGAATTCTTTCTTTTTCGGTTCCATTTGCCACGTTTTACATCTGGCTGCTGTGAAGGATCTGGATTCAGATGGATTTAGAATCGGATGGATTTAGAATCGTTACATCTGCACGTAGAAAGCAAGAGTTATGGCAAAGGCATCTCATTCCATTTTATGGTTGAAGGTCTGTTGTGGCCAATGATATCAAACAGGTGGTTGTTTATCTGTTGCAGAGAACTCTGTCTGTGATGCATTGTTTTTTAGAAGAAACGTCTGAATCGGTGTCTGCTCTTTTCCTGCATCATTATTCCAACAAAATGGTTCAAATGTGATGTTGCTGTTATAATGTAAGTTCATGGTTGAGATGCAAATAAAGGCTACTTGGTTTTTTTATTGTAGCTCTGTGAAAGATTTCAAGAGCATAGATTTGCTGTATCGTCTAACAATCGCTTTGTGATCAGCATCTGACGTAGTTTGTTATCAAACAAAGATGTTTACATGTTGAGCAGGACTTGTTTTTACAGTGATGTAACAAAACTAATTATATATGTATGTGAAAGATAGTACACATGTGTGCTTGCGTATGCTGCTGTCCTTGGATTGATCTATTTACTGATGTTATGAAGTAAAACAGAGCAGTGCATACTGGGAAGACTGTTGCTGTATCACTGATTTCACAATCGTTGTGCATAACCTGCTTCTCTGTGTCGAAGTGAGCTTTACAACTATTATTTCAACACAGATTTTACTGTAATCTGCAGTCGGACTAATAATTCACCTGCAAATGTTGTTCCTTCTCTTTTGAAGACAATTACGCAACAGATCGTTACTGCAATCCTCTCTGCTTAATATCTTGGGAATGATGGTTTTCAGCTCATAGCTTTCTTTTCTCTCCTCTGTTATGTCCCGTCGCTTGCATCGTCTACCCTCGTTTCTCCCAACTGTCCAATAATTATTGTAATTGTAACGGTTGCAAATCATTGTAACTTCTCTACGGTACTTTTTCAGACGAAGTGTTGCCAAGAGTTTCCCGTTGCACAACTCCCTAAGCATTATTTTTACAAAACCGATTCATTGCTTGTGTTTTGAACGGGAGTCTCTTGGATGTGTCAGACTAAACCACCAAGAAAACATCAATCACATGTTTATTAATTGCAATGGTTTGTCTTAAAGTCAGCTGCAAAGGTTCTGCATAAATAAGCAAACGATTAATAATTCTCCAAAGCAATTCTTCTTCTCATCCGATGTGTTCAATAATTAATAATTAATACTGATTTGTTTACATTTAATTTCTTTCTCACGATTTCATCTAATTCTATTTTTTTCATTTGTTCTGCTTTGAGCAAAAGTCACAATTAAATTGCTGGCTGCAGATGATGAGGAGAGGGTGATGGGGGGCAAAATTAGGGGAGCAAAATTCTGGGGAGCATAATTAGGGGAGAAAAATTCTGGGGAGCATAATTAGGGGAGAAAAATTCTGGGGAGCATAATTAGGGGATCGAAATTCTGGGGAGGTTGATTGCTGTTCGGAGTTGTAATAGCTGTTGTCGGATCTGTCATGATATTTAATTATGGAATTGTTTTTAAGTTGGTGATTGTTTTGATAAAACTAGCATTCGGTTGAGTTTTTGAAGAAACATTTTGCAATATGGGTTGCTGGCATTGCGAATTCGGAAGTGTAATGTTGTAATATTGTATAAATTTGCACTGCTTTATGAAAGAAGACATCAGTCTGAATATGGGAATATGAATAACTGCAGAGCGTGAAGAACTTCCTCAGTATCGATACAATTGATGGCATGTTTATCATTGTATAACGTGCATTGTATTTGTGGTAAATTAATGCATTGTATTTGTGATATATTAATGCATTGTATTTGTGGTATATTAATGCATTGTATTTGTGGTATATTAATGCATTTTCTGTGACCATAGTTATGTTAACTTCTGGAGTTTTGAAGAGGAGTTGAGCATTGGATGACAAATCTTGTCAGCATTTTATGTCAGTTAAGTAACTGTTTAACTTGGAAGAACTAAGGTGATGTAACTGTTTAACTGTTGAGTTATGATAAAAACATTTTTATGTAGACAATATTGTCATTGTTTTCGTCGTCACTGCCTCACACAACAACCGATCTAATATTTGGCTTGTTTTAAAATGTTTAAGACTCAATCGATGACCTTTGAAACCCAAGACTGCAAACATGGTATTCCGGCGGCTAGATGGGCGACAATCGGGTGGAAAACAGAGCCGTGTTTGCATAAGGGACCGTCCGTAAATGACGTCACGCACCTAGGCATATGGAGGGGTCACACATTTGTGACGATGTGTGAAGATCGGGGATCCCATACTAGGTGTCATATGATGAGGGGTAAAAAATTGTCCAAAATTGCATAACGTCATTTATGGAGGCCCCGTAATAATAAAATGCATTTAGTTGATCATTTTATTTGTGATGACAATGTGAAACTGAGTAATTAATAGCAATTATTTGAGGAAACGTAAACTCTGACTTGGACCGTGTTTCCTGGTTGCTGTAAAATGATGTATTTTGACTTGCATCATCTTCCGTGTTGCATAAAATCATGTTTTACGGTTTTTAGTTTCAACTTTCCTATTAGGCGTACGGGTGTATGATGACCTGTCTTTTCAAAGTACTTATGAGTAAGCCATTTATTGAGTTTCGTTTTTCCTGGTGTCGTTTAGAATGAGAGTTTTCAAAATAATACATAATACAGTTCATGTCGGTTTATTTGTCTCTGAGTAAGAAATTGATAATTGATGACGCAGTTGAAAGGATTTTAGTTTTATTGTTTTATTCTGGGCATTGTCTTGTTTTGATGTCGGGTCACAATTAATGTTTCAATGGTTACAAGGCCTGGTTTATCAATCAATCAATCAGTCAATTTTTGTTTAATCTACACTTCAGGCTGGCAGAACGCAGCATGTTGCTTATAACTAATTAATTTTTATAAAGGTTTTATGTATAAGTTCAGTTTATAAGCGACATAAAATAAATATTGGGTTCGAGTTAAAATGATGTGTTTGTTGTAGGGCTTGCTAAGTTTTAAAAAAGGTCAGCAGTGGTTCAAAAGACTTCATTCATCCATCAAATGTAGGCCAATCAAAGACCTCCATGTAATCTGGCATTCAGCAGACTACCGGTAATTGAACAAGACTGTTCAAATTAGGCCTACTAATCTATTAATCTATTATCCAGCTGACCGATGCAGTGAAATTCTACTTCAACATTCTGCATGTTATAACTAAAAGTAACTATAGTAGGCCTAACTTTCATTGTGAGAATTTTTTAGAATATGATCCACGTTAAGCAGAGGGAGTGTGAAAAATAAAATATTTGGTCATAAAATTAAGAAAACTGGGAGTTTGATTCCTCAACCCCAGGGTTTATAGTGGGTGGGAACGGCGTACCCAGTACCCACTGCTCTGGAAATTCCAAGCTTGCGTTCCAAACCACTTTAACCACTGCTCATTGCTCAACACCATGTCAATTTTCACGACATGGTAACTCTAAAACAATTAGGAATTATTACTTAGCCTACTTTAAGAAATTAGTTACTAGTTATTTCTTACAGTCCAGTCCACTGAGTCCAGTGGGCATAACCACAATTGATTGAGTTCAGTTTTTAAAAGTAACCGATAGCCAACATTGATTAGACAACAAGCAATAGGCCTAAAATTTGTAGAGTTTGTATTTGTTACATGCATAATATTCTGTTGGGAAGGGCTTGTGTACGTGATGATATATCCTGCCTGTCAACGAATGATTATTGTTGAGATGAGCGCATTTAATTGCTAACTCCATTCTCAACTATTTCGTCATTTCCAAGACTACATAAATCATTTATGATATAATGGCTGTGAAGGTCAGTTGAAGGTCGATCACGAGACTCCTTATTAAACGATAAATCCCTAATTGGTTATACGATGATCAGTCTATGTAGCTAATTAAACGCCTTGAATCGCATCCTGCAGTTAGCCTAATGAAACCTATGAAGCCTATAATTAGCCTACCATCGACGTATATTGAGCCTACGCGCAACAATGGAACGCGTCATAGGTCTTTTCAAGAGACCTGCAGTAGGCTAGCTAGGCCTGCATGTACGTGACAATATTAATTTTAACAATACATTAGAGCCGTGTTCTTAAGTTAATACCAATCAAAAGAATGTTCTTCTCAAATCGACTTATGCTACAGCAAATAATCTCGATTAGTTTCCACTTCCCAGAAACGCCGACCATTCCCACGTCTGACCTCATGGAGTCATGGGTCAGTCTTTGACGACCTTTACTTGACCTTTCGATTTATTCACCAGCCTTCGTATGACGTCAGTGACCCGCCTACATGACAGCCAATCACGACGTGGTTCGAGCCGCAAGCTACGTGACAGCGGACACGCTACCATTTGATTAGCATAGAATATAATGAATATTCATATCGCCCACACAGCATCGTTGTAGGAACCAGACGCAATCAGCATCTCTTGACCTGCCTGAAATGTTTTGCTAACACAACGTTGCTATTTAGGACCATAAAAATTTTCCATGAAATCTGCGCTACATAAAAATAGATCTAAGAGATCACCGTATGGGCGAACAGGTGAACACGGAAGAGTTAGATTGCGGTTGGGACTTCAATTTCCCGAAGACAAAGTAGGCCCTTGTCCAGTTCACTTGGTGCAGTTATCAGGCCTAAAGTTCAGCTCAACGGGGGTTGGGGTGACTTAGATGCTTCATTTAGTTGAACTACGCGTTCTAGCTTTCGATACACACAATTTGATATCCAGACCAGGCAAATCTGGACCTGTTACGACCGGGCAATAACAATTAATATTGGTGTAGACCAGACCCAAGAGTGGTGCAGACCTATCGTTGTGTACGCCGCACAATTCTTTCTCTTCATCTCTTTGTCTATCTGTCTGTGAGCTTGCATCTAAATGATTCATGGCAAAGTGACTCGCATAGTCAGAGGACAACGTGTCTGTCGTCAGACGGTTTCACAGTAATTCGCTGTAACCAATTAACCGCACTTCTATTAAAGCTTCGACGCACGTGTGTCTCTGACATCAGTTGAACTTGAAACGAAGCCCTTCTCGACTAAATTTGGAAAAGGATAAATTCACGAAAACGTAGAACGTGACAATGTTTTAGGTCTAGATTTGGACAGCGAACAGGTGGTTTTAAAGCTAGTCATATTGAAGTGACTTACAAAACATGGAACTTTGGAGAGTTTTGTTTTGAAGAAGAATCTTTGGACAACGTTCAATAGTTTGGAAGAAACATTGATATTGGAAAACAGTCGATCGGTGGTTTTATAGTTTAAAGTAAATTTTGTGCAGTTTTCGATTATTTTCGTACGATTTAAAGGCGAAATGTCGACAGCATCAGCAATTGAGAATCCGAGCAAAGGTGGGATGCGTTGGTATCGACAAATCTGGGCGATTAAAGATACTCTGATCATCGTCTTCACTCCACTCATCCTCCTTCCACTTCTTATCTGCTTTCCAGGATCAAAGGTCAGCATCGACTTCCGCTTTTATATTTCAATTAATTATTCGCAAATTAAATCCATTTTAATTTAATTGATCCGTAAGTGAACGTGGGTAACTTAATGCAAGAGATGGTGCGCCGTAGTTGGTTTGCGTGTTTGACTCTCAGCCGACAGTTTTGAGTTCAAATAATCCGCCGCCATGACAGGCATTTTGTTTTGATAATTTCTGTTCCACTTGTGTCCTCTGTCCAACTCGGCTGTAACTGTACACCCTCCGTACACTGTCGTGGTAAGATGAGAGGGAAAGGGAGAGGATTGGTCACCCACTCACCCGCTATCATCTGGTGTGACTAAATAACCGAATTAAGTCGGCGACACGTCATGCCCAAGGCAGCCTTATTCTAACCATGTGAAGTTCAGAGCCTGCTCTTACAAGTGGTAACAACAAGAGTAGCTTCTGGCTGGATGACTGGCTTCCTTCCAAGCTGGCTTGTTGGCAGTTTGTTTGGTGGATAGTTGGCTTGATGTTTGTATGTAGCATTGTAGTTTTGGGTTGAAATTTCTTCTCCCAAATGCCCCACTTGACCCCATCCGGGTGATAGGGCCTATGGTTTCAATGACTGAAGCCGAATGGTGCTGAAGAACTTCAGACAATGGAGAATGAATAAATTCTGTCAGAAACTTTGCAAGGAGTCATCATCTTAGTCTGTGTGGAAAGATCAAGGATTGCATTTCCACTGAGTTGGTTCAGTCAACTGTGACTGGTTTAGACTTGCCATGCACTTCTAGCAATGCAATGCTGCATTGGTTTCATGCTTGCTTTAGTAGACTCTCGTCTTTTAAGTGTTAAATTGATGTCTTTTAAGTGTTAAATTGATGTCTTTTAAGTGTTAAATTGATGTCTTTTAAGTGTTAAATTGAGTGTTAAATTGACGCAGTCTCAAGTGGTTCATTAAGTCAAATGACGTCAAGAGCGTTCACCTAAAGTCCTACATGGCTACAACAATGGAATTGCTTTTTTCTGGTGGTCTCTGCGAATTAATTTTTTTTTCACTGCAAACATGTCCCTAGATCTTCCAGGTTTACCGGTAGGCCTACTTGTTGTCCACAAGTTCTGTCTGTCTCTATCTGTTCATCTGTCATTCTGCTTGCCTCTCTATCTGTATGCACTTGATGTTCCTCTGGTTTTGATCGACTGTCATTTGTATGCATCTCAGTCTGCTTAAATGTCCTTCTGTCTGCCTATCTGTCTGTCTGTCTGTCTGTCTTTCTGTCTGCCTTTCTGTCTGTGTTACCATGATGGTGATGCATATTATTATTTACTAGCTAGGGTACCCGACGTTGTCGGGGAGGGGGGTTGGATTCGCCCCGCTCCCAGCAAATCCCCTACTTCCACACCCTCACTTCACCCCATCCCACCACTTCTACTCCCCACCCACTTATTTTCCCAATCCCACTCACCCACCGACTCCCCAATAATATCCTGCCGTCACCCGGCCCCCTGCGGGGCAGTATGTTTGGTGGAGGTGGGTAACCCCGGTAGCATTCTGTCTAGATCTGCAATGTTCAGGTGCATAGCTGTGTTGAGAACTTTGCATGACCCGTTTTCAGTGATCTCTCTCTGAGTGATTTACTCCTCTTAATGATTCATAGTTGAGAGAAATTCTACTCCAAAGCCCACATAGTTCAGGCCAAAGAAGGTACTCCAAGCAAGTCCAATAGGGGTAGTGCTCGTAATGGGGGGGGGGGAGTGAGTCAGACATTTGTATGGCCTAGATAATTATGTTGACCCAGTCACTGACATCTAGAAACATGTCCTTAATAATGAATTCATTCTGATGAGGTTTATAGCAACAGTCTGACTGTCACCTTTGACCTTTTCATGACCCAGATCCACTCTGACCAAATTACATGCTGAATATGTTTGATTTTACTCAAGTGACCTATAATGATTATTGATAGTCGCACCGTTCCAATTTACATGACGTCATTTGCTTGTCAATTTCATATTTGTTCAGTGATTGCAAAATTCCTAGAGTGCTATTATCAGTCTAGGCAGAGGGCATCATCAGCTTATTGGCGAGTGCTAGCCTACTGCTGTGTCAAGTCCGAAGGGTTGTCGTATACTTATAGACTTCTAATGAACTTATAAATGTTCTGTAGATGCGAGTAATTATAAACGAGTTCGTTTTCATTGATGCCTTAGAACTGCGTTAGTTTTGGTCACTATAGAAGTCACTAATTACTAAAATTTTGCATAATTAGATGTTATTTGATTTGAGTAGATTTGATTAAATTAGATTTAATTTGATTGGTTGTTTTCATTTCAGTCGGCAGCATGTGCGTACACGATAATAATCATGGCCATCTATTGGATGACGGAGGTACTAAACATGGCGGTCACGGCTCTCATCCCAGTCGTTCTATTTCCATGGCTAGGCGTCATGAACTCAAAACAAGTCTGCACCAACTACCTCAAGGTATCCGCACTTAACTGGCTCTTAATTAACTTAATTATCGTTTAAATTTAAGTTCGGTTTCAACGATGAAATCTTTTTACTCTCATGATCATCTGTTACGAGTCTCTTTTGAAGTGGTGCTATATAAATTTAAAATTGCACTAACAAGCATCACTCAATTTGAATGACTAATTATTGTGAGTGAAGGACTTCGAGTCTCAAGGTCCATAGCTACACAGTAACTGTCTGGATAGAGGAGGAACCTCTACTATCTTTGCCATGCAGCAAGGAATTCATTTTAAGTTTTAACTCATTAATTGTTGAATTGTTATTCGATGAAATTACAGACATTGATTGGCTGATTGTACAATGCCATTTGAATAATTGATTGATTGATTGATTGATTGTAGGATGCCAATATGCTCTTTCTCGGAGGATTGCTTGTAGCTGTGGCCGTTGAGAAGTGGAATCTCCACAAACGAGTTGCTCTGCGAGTGCTAATGCTTGTTGGGTCGAAACCTCTTTGGTAAGTTTTGCATTTTCTGATTTAGTTGAAGTTCTTTCTTTACGTAATTTTGTCAAAGAAAGTAACAAATTATCGTTCACGTTTTGCATTTGGTTATCTTTAAATGGATTTCGTGAGATTTATTTTTACAGAAATACTGGTCATATATTACAGCAACTATTAATGTCTTGTATGACTGAGTGACTTTTGTTTGTTTCTAGGATTGTCTTTGGGTTTATGGCTGTGACGGCTTTCCTGTCGATGTGGCTAAACAATACAGCCACGACGGCTATGATGATGCCGATCGCTCAAGCCGTCCTCAAGGAACTCGACGAAAACCGGAAGAGACAGCTCGAGCTCGTGCAGGTTGTAACCGACGGGGATGAACGAAGAACTGCAAGCGGTAAGGGATCACTCCTCTTACTTACTTCTTCATGTGACAAATACATTTTATTTTACATTACATTGGAACATCTCTTAGTGGTATTATTATTTTTAATTTTTTTTCATCTTATTATTTTTCTTATTATTTTTATCAGTTTTAATTAATTCTATTACTAATATTATCCTCTAATTAAGCACCACGATCTAGGGATCAGACATGAGATGGCAAAGGAGAGGGAAAGATGAATTGTTATTTTGTTTGTGTAAGATTAGATTTAGATTTGTTTTGTTGTTCTTATGAATTGATTTGATTTTAAATCCTCTTGTAGCAGATGCAATTGAGTTGACAGAGTTCACGAAGATTGAAGATGGCGAACGAAAATCAAACGGAATGAACGGCAACGGAACAAAGTCGATGGAAGACGAGAAGACGATCGAGTGAGAATCGTCGTCTCTTTCCATTTTCATATAATCAACTTCAAAAGCACACAGCGCCTTAATCTTAATCTTAAGCGCCTTGGGGGGGTCCGGTAGAGTAGTGGTTAACACACTGGCCAAGAGTGCGAGAGGTAGTGAGTTTGAGCCCCCGTTGGGCGGATATGCTTTGTAGGCTGCTATTAGCGCCGTGTAATTACAAAGCTGTCTGTTCAGTTAGTAGTTAAGTTTAATTAAGATTACTGCATAACTTGTATTGTAAAGCGCAGTGCGTCTTGCAGGTGCTCAATTAAAGAAAAGATATTATTATTATTATTATTTATTTAATCCTTATTTCTTTATGATTTGTTTCTTATTCTGTAAACATCTGTGAGTTTGAACAGTGAGTAGCCATCTTGTAGAGGAGATTGGAATCCGCACCCTATGCAGTGCAGGGCAATCTCTCTACCAATGATGACCTATATATGATGTCCCACTGCTTATAATATAATGCGCCTCTTGAAGACCTTATAAAATTAAGTTGCTTACTATTATTATTATTATTAATACTAGGCATTTATGAGACGCCTCTATCTAATGACGATGCATTCATAGATTGTGCTGAGTAATTGTGAATGAAGGACGAAAGTCCCTAGTACTATGCTGCACCAGTCTTACGAGAGTGAGAAGAACCCGTTGGAGTGAGAAGAACCCGTTGGAGGAAATCTAAACCAAACATGGCTAGTCTTGTTTGTTAGTCTTGTGGATGAGCAGATGAGCACACCCCCTCTGCTCTAGTTTATGCTGAACTCTGACCTGCATTTTCACCAGCAGAACAGACAACAACAGGGCACTGTGGGGTGAGAGGGTGGGGTGGGAGGGGTGAAGTTAGACCGGAATGATTTCGGTTGAGGTGGGTGTTTATGGTTGACAGCGGTAGATGCATTCAAGCGTGACCTTCATTCAACTTGGCTGTGAATAGTTTGTGTTTATTGACAATTCATGATGAATGTTCTGCTATTCTGACCTTACAACTGTTCAACTGTTTGTTCAACTGTTCAGCTTCTTATCAACCGTTGTCCACTTTCCCCATTTAATTCAATCTCTTCAACAACTTCTAATGCAGCTGTTGTTGTTAACCAACATCTCTAATTTGCCCTTCAAGCATTTCTCCGTCTGTTTTCTCTTTGTGTTTATCTTTCTCTCTGTATCATATCCTATGATCTAAATGGTCATAGAGGACATCTCACAGCATGTACTGATGCAGAGACGCTTTCAGCGCAGAAGCCCGAGGGGGATTGCCTTGAGATAATGGGAGGATGCCAGGAAGATTCCAGAGGAGAGAAGGACAATGATCATCTTTGATATCATCTTTGATATCATCTTTGATATCATCTTTGATATCATCTTTGATATCATCTTTGATATCATCTTTGATATGGCAGTGTCGTCGTCGTTAAACATGTAACAAGATTCCAGAGATGAGGAGAAGAGCTATGTGACGATCTGTCTCTTTCTATTTCTCTGTGTCTGTCTGTCTGTCTCTGTGTTTAGTTTGTCTTTCTCTGTTTGTCTTGTGTCTCATGTCTGTCTCTCTTGAGTTATTCATGTGTATAATTTTATCCCAGTCAGAATTCTTGTCACCAGAGTACACTGGTTACTGTTATCCTTAATTATGCACAAATGTCAGTCTCTCTCTGTCTCTTTGTTCTCTCTCTATGCATCTGGCTAGATCTCTCTTTCTTTCTCTGTCTCTTTATGTCTTTAGATATCTCTATCTGTCTGTCTCTGTTTTCCAGGTCTCTGAAGCTTTCTGTGTGTTATTCTGTCTCTGTGTCTGTCTCTGTGTCTGTCTCTGTGTCTGTCTGACTATGTGTCTGTCTCTGTGTCTCTCTCTCTGTCTCTGTGTCTGTCTTTGTCATGCAAATGCACTCGCACACCAGTAAGCATCTTCTCCTTGTTTAACCATTTTCATTTCACTTGCTCTAGATTTCTTTTTGCGATATTTACAAGTTCTGTTCATTTGCAGATAATATGTTTGCAGGCGTATCTTAATAATTATAATAATTGGCAAATGTCTGTTTCAGTGCATCGGCCGAAGAGTCGGATCCTTTATCTGGTCACCAGGTGGCTACGGAGGTCGATCGAACGGCGAGTGATCGTGAGTTCATGTCTTTTCGAAAGGTGCTCAAGCTTTGCATTCCGTATGCATCGAGTATCGGAGGAACAGGAACGCTGATTGGATCAGGACCAAACATCGTCCTCAAAGGACAACTTGAAGCGTACGTCGTCCACTCACACTCACCCAACTCACACTCACTTCACACTCACTCAACTCACTCAACTCACACTCATTCAACTCGCACTCACTCACTCAACTCGCACTCACTCAACTCGCACTCACTCAACTCACACTCACTCAACTCACACTCACTCAACTCACACTCACTCAACTCACACAACTCACACTCACTCAACTTAGTGATGACTAACTATTAGTTGTTTTAGCATTTGTAGCCTTTGTCCTGGGTTTGTGTTCTGGTGGGTCTTCATGGTGAACCTTTTATTGGTTTATGTAGAGCCTGATTTTCAATGCCACTGAAATAAACTTCTTGAGATACTTAGCGATTGTTTTGTTCTAAATAAAGACAATGTTGATGACAATGGTGTAGACCTATTTATTGCGATGCTGGAAAGACTTTTCACTTACAGAAGTAGTCTTAGAAGTAGAAGTAGTCTTGTGTACAATGAGCGAAGGTTGTATGTGCAATTCTGCTTCCATGACAAGATCCTTTGACCTTGGAACCATCTTATGTCTCATGATTATTGATATAAATAATCCATTGCTACTGTATCTTATATCTTTTCATATTTTACCTTCCCCTAACCTTATTACCTACCTTACATGCTGCACTGTATCTCGTCATACCTTATATGTTGTACAATATCTTGTCATACCTTACCTTTCGTTTATCTTATTATTATTCTGTTGTGTGTCGTGTGTAGGATGTACAAAGGAGCTGAGACTGGAATAAACTTCACGTCTTGGTTGGTCATTGGATTTCCCGCGATGGTCATCGATCTTTTCGCCGCCTGGATTCTTCTTCTCGTCATCTTTCTCGGACCAAAGTAAGAACCGACGCCGACCAGAAGATGGTTTCAAGACTGTCATGACAGCATTTAAAAGTCTGCGTAGATTAGATGCCATTCGTGTATTTGTGTACGTGGTGCTTGCTTTGATTGAGTGTTGAATGAATTCTCTTTCTTGGCTCTTGTTTCTTTTCACTTTGTTGAGACTTGATTTAGAAAACTGGTCAGAGAATATATTTTGACGTTGATTGACATCCAGGATATCTTTGATTGGTTAACATGAAATGACGTGAATCTGGTTGAACTGTTGATTGAAGTAGCGATTGATAATGTTTGATTGGATGATGAATTCTCAAATATCGGACATTTTTAACGATTGAATTGATTGAACGGATGCTGCGTTGATTGTGTTTCCAGGGAGACGTTTGGTTGTGGTAAGAAGGAAAAAGATGATTCGGCGAATCAGGTGATCAAGGCGGAATACGTGAAGTTGGGAAAAATCTCGTAAGTTTTCTTTTGACGTTAATCATAATAGGACGTGCGTTTAAGAAATTACTGTAACTTGCATTCTTGGCTGTTGATGTTTTATTCTCGTGTTGTTTGCGTATGAATTCTGAAATATCCTCTGATCTGTTTCTTCTGAGTTCTTTCTATTTGTGAATCTTGAAGTTTAATCGTCCTCCATTGATACATTTGCTTGATCAAATCATTCACTTACAGTCTAATCTATGTTGTAGATCTATGGAATAAAATTTTTAAATCCTTGAATTTTTAGATTCAATAGTAATCAAAAATTGTGACATCATCTGTTTGTTTGATTACTTGTTTATTGAATTATTTGTCGAGCGTTGCTAGGCGCGACTTCATTAAAAAGAGTTTTGTGACTTCATTAAGAGTTTTGTTTATTTTCATTGTTGTTAGGTTTGCTGAAGTTGTTGTTCTCGTCAATTTCATTGTGTTGGCCTTCTTGTGGCTTTCGAGGGAACCGGAATTTGTGCCAGGATGGGCGAGTCTACTTCCTCACAAGTGAGACTACATTACGATACATTACGATACATTACGATACGTCGTTTGAATCTGCACGAGTACTTACGTTGTGTTGTCTTTGACGATCTGATTCTTTTGCTGTAAAGGAATTCAAAGCATTTTTCTTGCGCTCTGCGTGCATGTCATATTTTTACGTTGACTTTCTGAACAAGTTGAATTGCATGTGATTGCTGTCTATCTTTTGCCTCATTTCCTCGTGTTTGAATGCGATGTTTTATTCTATAATTATTTAATGTTTAGACGTTTATTTACAATGTTGTTCATGCAATTTTCTTTTTAGATTCGTGACAGATGCGACTGCTGCCATAACGATTTCAGTTCTTCTCTTCATCTTCCCATCGCGCCTTCCAAATTATCTCTGCTTCAGACGCAGGAACGGTCAGCAGACAATTGATTCTCTTCTTCTTTTGTTGTTACTTTTGATGACTTTTTGAATACATCTATGTTGACCATGCGCCCAACCTTTCATTGTTTGCCAACCTGTTTTTGCTCATTAAGCGAATATAGGCTACCTGGTACACACACCAAACTGTGAAGACCAAATGTTGAGATTTCATCAAAATTGGAACCATGACAAGTCTCTATAAATAATTTCTTAATATTCAGAAAAGCAATTCTTTAGGCTTTTTATCTCTTAGTATGTGTCCCTCCCTCCCTCCATCCCTCTGTCTGTCGGTCTCTATGTGTCTTGTCTGTCTGTGTATGCCTTTTTTCTGCCTACTTGTATGCGCAGTTGACTCTGCATTTGTTGTGATATGATGATGATGATGATGATGATGATGATGATGTGTGTTGGTAGGAGTGGAGAAGTCGCCACCCGGTCCAGCGCCTGCGATCCTTGATTGGCCGACCGTCAACCGACAGATGCCTTGGAGCGTCATCATTCTGCTCGGAGGAGGGTTTGCTCTCGCCGACGCATGCAAGGTCAGTAGACATATGGAACCAATGCAGTTGTCTTATCCATCCAATTAACTGTAGAAATAATTTTGCTTTCCTTAAATGCAAGTTTGTTTATTTCTTATCCTCTCATGACGTTTAACGTTTTCAATTGTTGATTTGCTACTCATGAAATGCATATTTTATCATGTTAGATGCATCTTTTATCATGTTAAATGCATCTTTTATCATGTTAGATGCATCTTTTATCATGTTAGATGCATCTTTTACCATGTTGAATGCATCTTTTATCATGTTGAATGCATCTTTTATCATGTTGAATGCATCTTTTATCATGTTAAATGCATCTTTTATCATGTTAAATGCATCTTTTATAATGTTAGATGCATCTTTTACCATGTTGAATGCATCTTTTATCATGTTGAATGCATCTTTTATCATGTTGAATGCATCTTTTATCATGTTAAATGCATCTTTTATCATGTTAAATGCATCTTTTATCATGTTAGATGCATCTTTTATCATGTTAGATGCATCTTTTACCATGTTGAATGCATCTTTTATCATGTTGAATGCATCTTTTATCATGTTGAATGCATCTTTTATCATGTTAAATGCATCTTTTATCATGTTAAATGCATCTTTTACCATGTTGAATGCATCTTTTATCATGTTGAATGCATCTTTTATCATGTTGAATGCATCTTTTATCATGTTAAATGCATCTTTTATCATGTTAAATGCATCTTTTATAATGTTAGATGCATCTTTTATCATGTTAGATGCATCTTTTATCATGTTAAATGCATTCTTAGCCTTCACTGTTTAATAGCCGAGAATCAATAGATGGCACTGAATTATTTTGACCAGGGAAGAAGGACTGGAGTCTCAATGTTCCAATGCACAGCCGCATTGTCTCTGAGGGGAGAAAGAAGATCGAATCGCCCCCCCCCACCTCTGCAATATCTAAGTTACAAGAGGAAAGCTCACCCTCTCTGTGTTTGAAGGAATGATGTTCAGTTAGTATCATATATTGCGCAATGTGTAACTTCTCATCAATCAACATTTGACATCTGTTGTTTTTGTCTTCACGTCATCGTAGGAATCTGGTCTTTCGATGGTTATTGGTGACGCGCTGTCGAGCTTTCGTTTCCTTCCACCTTGGGTCATCGTCATGATCATGTGTCTACTCACAACTGTCATCACGAGCTTCACAAGCAACATGGCCACCACGACAATCTTCATTCCTATTCTCGCGGAGCTGGTATGTCAACATTTCTCTTTTATACGATGATTATACGCTTTACGTAGCTTTTATGGAGAACTTGCAATATTTATATAGACATGCAAATGGGACTCTGTAGATAATAGGAAGTTTTTATAGCATTGTTAGTATGTTATTAGATTTTAGTGGGAAGTTAAAATGGTTTTAGTAGGACGTGATTAGGATATCAGTAGTGAGTTGTTACGCTATTTAGTGGTTGGGTAGCCTAGGCTGAAGAGTTTATGAAGACATGGTTTTCAGGTATTGAAGAGAATGGTAGAAAGCCTATGGAAAAACTGTGAATTAAATATGTTGATAGAATTTTATGTTATAATATATTATAATGTCAGAATCTATGTGAACGTTGTACTGCATATGAAAGATATATTTTTACATGGGTCTTATGATGATGATGATGATGTGTTTTCTTCCACTGTAGGCTCGTAGTACCTGCATAAATCCAATCTATCTGATGTTACCTGTTACGTTGGCTTCCTCTTGGGCTTACATTCTGCCCGTCTCTACGCCACCCAACGCCATCGCACACTCCTACGGCGATATTGCCATTGTTGACATGGTGAGTACATTCGAGAAAAGCCTCTACAATCTACATAAATATGTGCTCACACCAATCACCTACTCTATACTGTGACTGGAAATTCTAAAATTTTTGATAACATCTTCTGACTAGTTTTGAACAATAATCAGGGGAAATGTTGCGTCTTCTTTGCATAACAAACACATATCGGTTAATTGTATTTATGAGGGAAACATCGAATAATTAAATTTGCGAAATAAAGCACCATGTATTTAATCGTGTGAGAAACGAATTTAGAATTGTGGCGACATCTGTGGATGAAGGTGAAAAAGATGTATGATTATTTTCAGTTAATTACCATCCTCATCTATATACAGATTGCTTGATCCGACTCTGGATTCAATTATGCATGAATGACAGATGGCTACTGTAGCGTAATTGTAGCATAAGGCCACTACTTACTGATGTAACACATAGATATATATTGTGGGGTGCAGTGGTGTAGTAATGGGTTTGGTGCCTTGGGGCCAGAGGGTTCTAGGTTCGTGTCCATCTCAAGCTGCTGCGTTGGAACATTGAGCAAGTCCTTCACTCACAATTGCTTGTGCACTTTGGCGTCGAACTCCATTTCAGTGTTCGCGCTGTAGTTTGGAGTGCCTCTGAGTATAAATCTTGAAGGAGTGTTGCATCAAGTGCTCATACATAAATTCCCACTGATAATACATCACAGATTGTGGTAATTAGATTACGATCTGAATACATGAGCACTATCTTGTACGTTCTTTCTACATGTTGTCTTGTACGTTCTTTAGACTACATGTTGTCTTGTACGTTCTTTCTACATGTTGTCTTGTACGTTCTTTAGACTACATGTTGTCTTGTACGTTCTTTCTACATGTTGTCTTGTACGTTCTTTAGACTACATGTTGTCTTGTACGTTCTTTCTACATGTTGTCTTGTACGTTCTTTAGACTACATGTTGTCTTGTACGTTCTTTCTACATGTTGTCTTGTACGTTCTTTAGACTACATGTTGTCTTGTACGTTCTTTCTACATGTTGTCTTGTACGTTCTTTAGACTACATGTTGTCTTGTACGTTCTTTCTACATGTTGTCTTGTACGTTCTTTAGACTACATGTTGTCTTGTACGTTCTTTCTACATGTTGTCTTGTACGTTCTTTAGACTACATGTTGTCTTGTACGTTCTTTCTACATGTTGTCTTGTACGTTCTTTAGACTACATGTTGTCTTGTACGTTCTTTCTACATGTTGTCTTGTACGTTCTTTAGACTACATGTTGTCTTGTACGTTCTTTCTACATGTTGTCTTGTACGTTCTTTAGACTACATGTTGTCTTGTACGTTCTTTCTACATGTTGTCTTGTACGTTCTTTAGACTACATGTTGTCTTGTACGTTCTTTCAGATGAAAGCCGGTCTTGCGATGTGCGTTCTCTGTAACGTCGTTCTTCTCTTCTCGATCAACACTTGGGGTTACACGTACTTCAACCTTGGAACGTTCCCTGATTGGGCGTCAGGCGATCAACCCACCAACTGCACGACGTCCATTTTCAACGAAACAACCACCATCGCTGACACGATACGAAATAGCACAAACTACTTTGACGGATTTATTAGTACGACACAATTCAGCAGCTAGAAATAACATGTAACGAATAGTTTGTTTCAGTGACGTCTGTATAAATGGCATTGCGCACAATCTCTGGATTTCAGTTTCTCGTTTCAATTGATGATCTTCGATTCGAATTCGATGTCGATCTATTTTTCTGCCAAACTCTGTCGACAGTCTGAATATTTATAATATTTTACGTTCAGTTTTATTTACTACAATGTCAGAATGTTGTCAAGTATTTTTGATTGCTCAGCGATAAGTGATGCATTTGCGCATTTATAAACAGTATCTCTGAGTACTTGTGCTCCCGTGTGTTACATCAATGCATGTGACTGTATGTAGGTGTTTTGTGATGTCTTGGAAGCTGATCAAAAGTACCACACGCAAGGATATCAAACTAATCTCAGCAAATGTGACTGAGAAGCTGAAACTATTTAAGCCATTTCTGTGTGATTAGTTTCATGAGACGGTTTCGAAATCTATCGGATCATGCTTCAAATGTTTATTGTTCATTGTTAGAATTAAACTTCATTAGAAACTTGTTTTGTGACAGATGAGAGATCAACTGGTGGTTGAGTGAAATTAAGTATTCATTTGTAGTTTTAAATTGTTAATAATTCCTGTGACTACAGGAAATGTGAGACAAAATTGTGATACAAAGATATTCTTTAACAGATAGCATTGCAGATGTTAATTGTGAAGTTGATCATTGTATCAAGTTTTGGTCTCGTAACCGTAACTAATTTATTAACAGTTTTACACTGTAGTTATTTCTGACATATGTTTCGTAACTATGTGTAAATGCTGTGTAACTACGTGTGTAAATGTTGCGTAACTATGTGTGTAAATGTTGTGTAACTATGTGTAAATGTTGCATAACTATGTGTGTAAATGTTGCGTAACTATGTGTGTAAATGTTGTGTAACTATGTGTAAATGTTGCATAACTATGTGTGTAAATGTTGGGTAACTATGTGTAAATGTTGCATAACTATGTTTGTAAATGTTGTGCATTCATGGAAAAAATTTCTACGGATGTTTACGTTTTCAGTTATTTGTAAGTTTAATTTTATATGCAACTGATATTATGGAAAATGTTCCTGCAGTATGTCAAAATTACATTACTTTTTGTTCTTGGAGAATTACTTGTTGTCCAGCAATATGTCACATGTTAAAAATAAGTAATTCTCCAGAGAACAAAGGTGTTGTTTTGAAGTAGTTTCTGCATTTATGGATGAAAAGATCATATACTATGTTGCAGAAAAAAGGAATTATTGACTACAGGTTTGATGTGCATTGTCTTTGACGGTACTTAACTGCTTTTTGCTCTTTGTGTTGGAGAGATGCGGGTTTTCATTACTTCTATGGTATTCACTCAAATGCTGTTGTTTACTAAATCTGCAAGAAACTGTTTAGAATAGGAAGGTCAGTTATTGATGAAGACTTTGTGTTGCCAGGCAATGAAAAGGTTTCAAACAATCGGAAACTTGAATATGTTTTATTTTCAATGACTTGTGATGTTTTGAATGGTTAAATATTATGTTTTCTGTTTTCAATACTAAATTATTGCAGATTGAAAACATCCTTTTCAAAGTCAAAGATTTGCTTAACGTACACTAAGGATTCTTGCTAAGTTAACTACCAAATCAAATGTGAAGTTGTCGGTATAATCAATAGAGTGACATTGTATGGTCTTTCAAAAACATTTGTGTCTTTTATTAAGCATATAATTTATTTTTGTGAGTATAAAAATCATCCTTGATCTTCATTTAAAGTGATATTTTACTCAAATGAAACGTTTGTGCGTTAGCTATTCATGTAATAAACAGTTCAGATAAGCAGTTACACGTAAATGCCTTGAATTGCAAATGGTGGAATTTGTGCTTATAATTATGTTGAATGACTTCTTGAAGTGCGTTGTCTTTCAGCAATTTCGTTTTGTATCGATACTGTTGGCTAAAATATTAAAACTCTTTAATGTTGTGTAGTATCAATTTTTGTTAAATTTCACATTGTCCAATGTCTTCCACAAAATCCATTTAACCAGAGTGCATTTTTAAGGAGTGTTTAAGGAGTGGGGAAAAAGTCCCCTCCCAATTATTACCCTCCAGTAATGCTCCCAACCATAAAACACGCCTTGCACATATGCAACCCCAAATTCTCTGCTTTGTGCACTCATAATGTGTTCACTGTTTGCCTAAAGACAAGAAACAATGTTGCAAGAAAAACACTGCTAGTAAATTTGCAGAGTCATTTATTTCAAAATTCATTTGGTCAACAACTCCATCTCATCAGACGCAGAATGAACGGAATTTGGCTTTTGATTTATTAGATCCTGAATTAAGCTGGAAATAAGTCACGCAAATGACACAACGTTCGAAAACACACTGACCAATATAATCTACACGTAGTACTCTCTAAATACTGCATTTACAGCAATTTTTACAGCATCTTCGTCTATCATCAGCAGTAGTGCAATACTAACAAGTTATACTCAATAACATCTTGTCCATAACCAATGTTTCCCCCCCATTTCTCATACCAGGATGTTCGCAGGTAGGCAGTCCATATGGGACCCAATTGGGACCCGTATAGACTATAGAGCCCACACACATTGGTCCGAACGCAATGCCTGTGGAAATGGTGGCAGGGACTTCCAATGACCTCGTAAGAAAACTGACTTCTGCGATGAAATCTTTTACAAACAATTCTTCATTCACAAGTCATTAATAGAACATCTCACAGCAATTGGCAACTTACACAGAACGTGAATATCGCTACTAATCTAAACAGAACAGGAACGACAATTTCCCGTCATTCTCTACAAATCAACGAAACGAAATCCTATGAAATACCAATTTAATAAATTAATGGAAAGAGTATTAATTCATTAACTCGCTGAGTAACACATTCTGACCAAATCAACAAATCAACTCAAAGCGATCATGACGCCAATATTTAATGTCAAACAATGAGTCGAGATTGAAATCACACAATGGCCTCAGAATGACATGGAATGAAGAAACTGCATTCTTTGAATGGAATTCATTTCATCAATAATTAATTGTAGAAGCAGATTGGGAATAAAAAATGATCATAAGGTCAATTAATTACGATGGACATATTAAGATGGACAATGGACATTTTAATTAAGATGGACATATTATTACACAATGCTCACTGGTTGATAGCTCAACGTTAACCCACTGTGCTAAAATCTTGTACTGGCTCCCTGTTCAGTTAGGAACAAAGGATATTGATCGATTGATTGATAACTGCTCCAAACAGAGGTTCATAAATTATAGAAATCATTGAACACTAACCAACCACAATCCTAATTCAAATCAGTCCTTGCTCTACAGACTTGTTTGGACAAACACCAAAATGTTGTTCAACTAAATTTTGTTCAACTCCTATGACAAGAATTTTTTCTCACCTTCCCTAGACTTTCTTTCATCAAGCACAATTGCAAAGACAACAATTTACCGGTAGATCAAATGCAGAATCTTCAATGATGTCCAGCATATGAATCACTACAACTTTGCATTGGGCTATTTGATTTTCTTTCAAACAAGTGATATTGGCTTTCACAGCATGTTAAGAAATGACCAGTGATGTCCAACACACGAAAACACCAGTCTTATTATTCTTAGGTGCAAGTGAAGTGACAACAATGCAGACATTTATTTATATAGCACCCTACAACAACCTCACGAAGCGCTTAACGTCAGAGGTTTCTTTGCAAAGGTCATACAGTTTAAATTACTTCTCTTTCTTTACTATTAGTTTGTTCCATGTTGCAGATCCCATGAAAAGTTGAGAGCAGGTGAGCAAAAAATGATGAGATTGAAACAAGCGAGAGGTAATGAGATTGGCACCCTGGTAACGTGAAGTCTTACGTAATCTGTACAGCAAAATGAGATTTTAAAAGATCATCAGAGGTAGTGCGAGGTCAAACACAATTTCTACATCCTCCCTTGCAATGGAATAATCTGTTGGGGGGGGGGGGGGCATAGGGGCTGTACTTACCTCAGAACCCAGCAACAAAAGAAGGAAAAAAGAAGTTGGAATCAACTTGAGGTGAATATGTGTTTCAAGACACGTAATATAATGCATCGAATGTAAATAACAAAACCACTGTTGCATTATTTTAACTGTTGCATTATTTAACTGTTGCATTATTTTATGACCATTTATAAGGACAGACTGCAAATGCAAATGACTGCTGCACAGAAGAGGTTATACTCAAAATACTAAACAAAAAAGTGACGATAAAGGTCCTTTAGGATGATAACAAATGCAACACCAAAGAAAGGAGAGGCGATGTGAACTGTTGGCAAGGATAAGGAAAGGGAAAGACCCAACGTACGACAGATTTTGTAGCTGAATAGAGATGGTGCTTTGCCATGTAACACAGGAGTATGGATAGATCTGTGTTTCCTCCACTCATAATATTACGTTAACTGATTAGAGAGAACAAGAGATGTTGAGCAATTATTTCACTGAACACAAACAGTTTTGTTGATTGCCATCAATCGATCTTCTTCTTCCATCACCAGATCGTCTCTACTTCTCGACTTTGTAAGGATGGTAATAATTCAATTGCAATTGTATTGTATTGTAACCATGTTGCTATGACGCCCACCGAATTCTATTCCAATCCTACACAGCAAGACAACAAGGAGCAAACATTTCTAATCGATGTGTCAACAAACAAACTTCAACAACATCCAAGTCTTGTGGTGCATCATCGTTCAAAACTCAAATTAAATCGTTTAATAGAAAAAAGCAACTTACTCAGTATTGTTACTGAGTCAACATGAAAGTATCTGATCAAAATTCATAGCATAATATGTTTTTATAGGTTTCGAAATAAAATCCTTCAAAACATCGTGTAAAACTTTCACAAAGACTTTGACAGAAATTACTTCGCCATCAAAGAACTGCAAAATATAATTACAAGTTTATTTAGCACCTCTGTCCAGAGAAGAAGCTACTCTCACTGCACAGACTCATGAAGAGGTATGAGAGGAGGGAAGAGTCACCTTAAACTCTTTAACCCTCATCTGATTGGATGCCTTGAAAATGACGGAGACTGGATTGAGCAACAGATGTTAGCAGATCAGAGCAGAGTAAGTCTTCTAAACACGAAAGGTACAACACACTTGAGAAAGCAAATCTCGTTTCATCTTTCACAGCACAATACATTCTAATAAATGAATTCTAATTCTCTTCTCACAAGTTTACGTATGCACTGGACATTTTTGATCATTTATCAACTGTTATTTAATACAGATTTAATAAATAACAAGTTTAAAAAATCACAACTAATAAACACAATGAGCGAACAATGCAAACAGTACAGAAACGTTACAATTTAATTGATTTACATCAATTGTTCAACAGTTACATCAAGTATTTTGATAGCAACAATGTTCTCTCAAAACACGTTTAATTGCAATTTAGTGAAAATTTCATCTGCTTGAACATCAGGGTCTTCTGCTGAACAATCCACCAGTAAATCAGTTTTGATAGACACAAATTCATTAACATAAGCATCGATCGGTGACTAACGACTACACTGTCTAATTGTCTAATAGAAATTCAAATAAGTACAAAAGCTTCAAAATGAACAATTCATTAATACAAGTAATAAACAACCCATTTAAAACTAGACATCAGTTACATCTCATATCAATTACAAAACTATAGTCTACAGGTGAAAACAGGAAAAAACTGAGTAGAACCAAGACAGACAGACCAAAGTTATGAGACTATCTTTTGAGACTATCACTAAACCATCATTTGGCACAAGAGAGGACCAACGATCTCAATCTCAATTTCATGTCAACAGGAAACGGTTTCTAAAACTAATACCCGCAACCTCGATTACCACCCGTTCCTTAGTGTTAGAATCGTTTATAAATTAGTGGAGTAGTTAAGCACATTCTATAATTAACAGCTACTTAAGTATTTTATGAATGCATGTTTTACGACACTTAATACAGCGTTTAGAGCACTTAACAGAGCTTTTGCATCCATGACTTTCAGACTCATTTCAGCTTTTAAAACAGTCTCAAAATGTTTGATAAACATGGATTTCTCATATTCAACTGACATATGAACCGTAAAATGATGTTCACATCACAAGACGGGGCAATCACAGTTGTTGGTGGGGGAGGGGGGGACAATGATTCAACTGAATCAGGCGAATTTAATTACAATTATATCACAAAGAAGCACAAGACTTTATCGACTGAAGGTGGCCCTTTAACAAAACAAAACGCTGTTCTATTGTTCACTATGACGGTCGTTACAAATCTGACGTATATCAACTAATACTGATCAATGTATTTCGTCTCATCATCAACAACAACGTCATCAACATCTGATTAGCAATTGTTTCAATCGTCTATCGTAGAAGCATACATCATCTACGGAGAATGTTCTCAGAGTCAGAGAAGCTGACCCATGAATTATCTGGAAGTTGATTTCAAAGAACAAACCAGACTTCAGTAAATAACATCACCGACTATCCTCGCCTCAGATATTCACATTTCAGTGTAACCTTGCGCACGTTACAAATCTTTATAATAATAATAATGATAATAATAATAATAATAAAAAAATAATAATAATCTGACACTTAAGGAACAACTCCTTTTCTTACAGATGACAACATGGACTAACGATAGTTCAGCGTCAGAAAAAGAAGCGATCCACCGGGAAAGTTGAGATGCAGCGTCAAAAGAAACGAGAAATTGATGAACTCGAATTCTGATTCTATCGCAAACAGAACTCAGCTGTGAATAATAATTATCACAAATGCAATCATGGGGGGACATCCATACATCACGTAATATCACGTATTATATATCGATAACCCTCACTCTGTTTATACGAAAACATTTTGATCAGCTGCTGTACATCATCAATACAGATGTTCTTCTTATGACTGGTTTCATGAAATAATACACATTCGAGATAAATAACATTAACGCAATAATATTGGAAATGAGAAAAAAATGAGACAACCTCAGACGAAAGAAACAGTCAAAGCTCATCACAGAAATGAAAAGTCTGTTAAAGACAATACACGTATACACGACAGACGACAATACATCTCTTCGTAGCATCCAAACTTCCGACCCATCATACGAACTCACCAAAACTCCACCTCTCGCTATCTCCCCACAGGTCTTTCACTCAAAACTGAAAACATTGCTCTTTCAAAAATCCTATCCTGATTCTTCCTCTTCTCCTCACATCCCCCGCCACTTCAACTCTAAACATCACCCACCTTAGCCGTCCATCTATCTGCCTGCCTGACTCTCCGGACTTGACCCGCTGCCTATCGATTTTGTTTTGATTGAGCGCCTGTGAATAAGCTGGTTCCCGCGACTTGGCTTTTGTGGGCGCTGTAGAAGTCTCGAGATTACGATTACGATTTCATGTGTATTATATATATATATATATATATATATATATATATATATATATATACACACATTTGGCATTGGTATATTATTTTTACTATTATCACTACTTCTATTATTACATTATTAATACCACAAATAGTATTCTATTATTGCTATTATCACTATTAATCTTACTATGAACAGATTTTCCATAGCTGGGCGGCTGTCACGTGCGAAAGCATCGTCAAAGCCATAAGTCAAGTCAATAACTACTACTATTTTATTACTATTTCTATTATTACATAATAACTACTATCATTAGTAACATGTTATCATTATAACCATAATATTAAAATCACTGTTATTCCTAAATGACCCAAAGTAGAAATAAATAATTCTTCAGAGACAAAAGATAAGATTTTGATTTTTAATGCAATGAAAGTTTATCATGCAAAATGCAGTGTTGCATTTTCACAACTGAATTCAAACAGAATTCACGTTGTTATCTAAATGATGATTCAACATCCTCTAAGAATTGTTTTGACCCGAATGATGCAAAAGAAAGCAAAATGGAGGAGATAGAGGCAGCTCAGTCTCTTCTCTCCCTCTCTCTGTCACTCCCATACTATCCAATGTTCCACCTGTTAAGCGCCACATATTGGAATGAGTGACAACAGGTAGAAACAACAAGAGGTGAGATCTTTGTTCAATCTGCAGGTTTGAAGAGGCGGGTATTTCCACCCATCAATTCAGATTATTCCCCATAAATGATGCATTTCGTTTCTGCCACCCATTGCTCTATCCACAATGGTTCAAACTGAATCCCATTTCCCAATACAATTCACCTCTGTTATTTCCCCCATTGATTCAGACCATACAATTTCCCCAAACACTTTTCCTCTGAGGGTAAACCCTCCCCTCCACCCCCAAACACAAATTGCACTCCACAGACAAAATCGTTCCCTTAAAAGTGAATTAAATAAAAAAAATGCAGGATCCAAGGCAAAGATAATTCACTCCACGCTGTAAGTGAACCAAACTTCTGAAACAGTCTTTTTTACATCAAAGGTTTTGCCATCCGTCAAATAAATACGAAAGCAAAGCAGAAAAAACACAAAACATTCTGTAACTGTGAATTAAATAAAAGATGCTTGAAATCGAGATACAGTCACATTAATACATTCCGCTCCAAAAACACAATCTCCGAAGAAAACACCGATTGCTGTGAAGCTGACAGAAAATACTGCGACCAAGCAAATCATTGTCAGCCTAACTAAATAATAATAATATACACTGAAGATAACAGACGCTAATTGGCAAATATCCTTTCGTCGCATTACAGAAGCGATGACAGCGACTGGTAGCGAAGAAGAGAGGTAGCGAGTTAGAAGCCGTTGAGGACGACACCGGTGGAATTGGCGATGAGGCCGACACCGTGATCCAGGATGATGCTCGAGTAATTAAAGATGTCTGTCAGGGTGTCGTTGTTGGGGTTGAGCTTGCCTCTAAAAGCCCACTGCGGGAATTGGCCGAGGTCGAAGTAGACGTATCCCCACGTGTTGATCGCCAACTGGAGGATAAAGATGCAGATGAGACTCATTGGAAGGCCAGCCTTCAACTGGAAAAGAAACACACAACACGTAAATGTAAACACAGTGTAAACAGTAATCACAGCCAGAAACATTCTCTCCGATACACTGATCTGATTGCTGTTTAGAGCATTTACAATCGTACATTGCATTGCAAGACTCACTTCATTAATGTGTAACGACCTTGAGCAACGTCCTTGACTTGCAAAAATTGCTCACCAGCATCGATTGATGTTAGATACTGCATAGTTTAATAAATGCCAACAATATTAATTATCTATACTTATATAGCACAATTATATCTAAATGTCAAAAGCATGAATTGATGAACTACATTCTGTGAATGAAACCAATTAACTAAAATACAACAGCGGAAAGTAATGTAGTTGAGAATGGGGATCATCCTTAAATAATTACAACGACAAATAAAACTAGCTGTCCATAAAGTGGTGAACCATATAAAAAGAAACCAGTTGCTTCAATAGATGCACCATCAGCCAATGCACAAAACTAATGTAAGTCACCACCAGACATAATTTTGAAATGATTTTGAATCGAGGTTAATCAACGCGACAAAACAGTTGCGCGTAGAACTTAAGAGATGATGATGAGTTGAAACAAGAAATCGTCAATGTTACCATGTCAAGTATCTTGACGTCTCCATACGAGAAGACGATGGCATTCGGAGGAGTGGAGACGGGAAGAATGAACGCAAACGAAGCGGAAATAGTCACCGGAATCATCAGATACAACGGATTGATGTTCGCCATCTCTGCCTGGAAAATTCATCCACACAAATGATCAGTAAGTTATGCCATTTCCAACTTATATATAATATATATATATATATATAATATATATATATATAATATATAATATATATATATATATATAGCACCGCTGAACCATTTTAGTGAGCTAATCATCTGAGTGTAACCCCTCTGTCTAAGTACAATGAAAGTATGTTAAAAGAAAATGATCTTAAAGTATCACATTTACGTATCATATCAAATACATTATTAGAATCAGTTTTATAGTCGTGACTACATATATGTAGTATTACTATATTACCATGGTTGATATTGCCAATGCCATAATTAACAGTAGCATAACTAGTATAATTAGTATAATTATAATTAGTATAATTATAATTAGTATAGTTATATTTAGTATCATTATAATAAGTATCATTATAATAAGTACCATTATAATTAGTATCATTATAATTAGTATCATTATAATTTGTAGCATTGTTATAATTAGTATCATTATAATTAGTATCATTGTTATAATTAGAAGCAAAAAACTATTAATTAAAAATTAAGAGTTTTATATTCGTGACATTTTTACTATCCTGCCCCATGTATCAGGATAAATGTAATTATTTATCATCAGAACACAGGATCACAATTCTTATCATCATAATCATTAAAGTCATCATCATCATCAAATGATCATAATCATCAAATGATCATAATCAATATCATCATCATTACTGGATATATTATCGCTAAAAAGTCACATTTCAGAATTTCGTGAATGCAGAGCAACAGAAACGAAGGACGTACAAGCTCTGCAAGGATCGGCATGAAGATGGTCGCCGTGGCAACGTTGCTGGTGAACGTTGTCAAGGTAACGGTGAGGAGACAGAGAACGAGGACGATCGCCCAGGGAGGCATCGCCTGGAAACTGATGAGCAGATCACCAATCACAGCAGACAGACCAGACACCTGTCAATCAATCAATCAATCAATCAATCAATCAATTAGTCAATCAGTCAATCAATCAATCAATCAATCAGTCAACCAATCAATCAGTCAATCAATCAGTCAGTCAATCAATCAATCAGTCAATCAATCAATCAATTAATCAATCAATGAGTCAAACAGTCAATCAAAATAACACTCATCATCATCGCTATTATTATTATTACTAACGTGATATTATTTTATTGTATAAATTTGACAATTTGTAATGTGCTGCTTCTAATAGGGTGAACCATTCACAAGTGTGCTACAAGACGATCAACTGAGTGCAGTCTGATTGTTGTTGTTGGTTACCTTGCAAGCGTCTGCGAGAGCGAACCCTCCTCCGAGCAGAAGGATGACTCCCCATGGCATCTGCTTATTCACCGTCTTCCAATCCAACAGACATTCACACGCATCCTTTGCATTGTCCGACTGATGCTGCTGCTGGTGGTGGTGATGAGTAGAAGCCAATGACTCATCTGATGGTAGAAACATCACATAGCAATGCATCGCATCACAACATCTACACATGTATACGTGTGTATATGTATATGTGTGTATGAGTGTGTGTTTGTGGGTGTATATATCAACATACATGGATGGAGATGTAGACAAAAGTCAATAAATCCAGTGAAAAAAATCAATTCATCTCTAATTGATCGGACTCAAAAAATTCAAGTTCTTCAGCAGTCTGGCTTTACATAAATTAGTCTGGCTCTACAAAAACTAGCATAGCTCTACATAAAGGGGTCTGTCTCTATATAAAGCAGTCTGGATCTACATCAATAGACAAATCAGAGAACCTACCAGAGATTGAATCGTCGCTGGAGCAGAAGCAACTCGGAAGTCGTGATGGAATGAGAAAGAGAAGCGCTGAAACCGTTATAGCGACACTTGCATCCGTAACATAACTGCAACAGACAACAACAACAACAACAGTGATGATTAACATTTTGACAACGCATCAGACAACAAGATTCAACTTACGAATCGTTCACGATTAAGTAATTTACATTTTAATGACACCATAATTTAAATAAATTAAATATTTTCTTCAAATTCATAAACAAGAGTCAAACGAGCGTAAGGTTAATAATTAATAGAACTTGTGCAAC
Source organism: Lumbricus terrestris (assembly GCA_949752735.1). Lineage (NCBI taxonomy): Eukaryota > Metazoa > Annelida > Clitellata > Crassiclitellata > Lumbricidae > Lumbricus > Lumbricus terrestris. Next base: position 321,445 of record OX457050.1, read on the forward strand.
CATCAAAAGGGATTATCTTGTAAATTTCTTATGCAAAAGCGTTGAAAATTTGCAGAGCTGTCTCGCATGTTATTAGTAAAAGAAAAATAGAATGGATTACAAAAAATACGACTGTTTTAAGTGAAGACAGAAGCATAAGCCTCAACTTAGAATACTAATGAGAGCCAGCTTAGAAGACAAAGAAAATTATAACCCTAGAAACCACAGATAGGGCGTAATCGAAATTCATCTAGATAGACAGCACATCACTTTCAACGAGAAGCATCCTATTTTGACGGAAGAAGATTTGAATCGCATGAAGAAAGGACAATAAAGGATGATGATGAGGATGATGATGAGGATGATGATGATGATGATGATGACGATGATGATGATGATGACGATGATGATGACGATGATGATGATGATGACGACGATGATGATGATGATGATGATGATGATGACGATGACGACGAAGATGATGATGACTTACTTGTTTGGCAGGAGACTTCCCCATCCGGGGATAAATTCCGGTTCACGGGTCAACCACAGCAGAGAAAGAACGATGAAGTGACACATGACGGCAAATTCTGCAAAACTACAACAAAATATGAAAAATAGAACATAATCAGAAAAGAAGAAAACACCAAATCCATTTGAATCATCATGATGATGATCATGATGATCGTCGTCGTCACCATCACCATGATCATCATCCATTTTAAATAGTTAACTTCATATTTTCCCCAGTTTTCACCAAGACATTCAGATGGCTGACCTCATTTTGCCCAGTTTGTCGTACTCCTTCTTGATGATCTGTGAAGCGGATTCTCCAGAATTCCGATGCGAACAAAACGCCTCCCTAGAAACATAAGAAACCAAGTTAAGCTTTGCCATAATTTCAAAACAACTAACTATCAAAAACCTCTTCTAGGAAACTCTTTCAACAGCCTTCCTAGCGCCAGCCTTCAAAGTACCTCTTGTAAGAATCTATTCTAAGTATCTCTACAAAGCTCTGTTGTAAACACTCGATATCTAAACAGCTGTTCTTAAGTGAAGCACAGAGCAGCAACTTATTGACAAGTGTTAAGTCACATCAGAGAGTTGTTCAAAGATGACAAGGGAGGGTCAAAGTCAAGTTGACAGAGACCAGATAAGAGGCAGAGAGACCATAGGGAAGGCAGATAGACCAAAGAGGAAGGAGGCAGATAGACCAGAGAGGAGAAAGAGAGACAAAGACAAGACATAAACACAAGAACGGAGGTAGAGAGATCAGAAGGGATGCACGATAAAATAGTCATAGCAGTTTACAGCTGCATGTTGAATCCTGGGGCGTTGTGAGCACTGCTAGTTCTTACCTTGGTCCGAGGAACATGACGAGGAGAAGCATCCAGGCTGAGAAGAGAGCGAGGAACATGTTCGGAAGTGCAAGAACGAACCACGAACTGAAGTTGATGCCAGCGTCGCCATTGTACAGACTGTAAGATAAATATAAATATATTTATTGTAATTATTATTATTATCATCATTATTACAATTACAATATTTCAGCAGAATCGTTTTAATAATTATATCAATATCAATAAAAATAAAATCATGATTAATATCGTTATCATTGTAAATATTACTACTCTTAATGTCCTCATCGTCGTCATCATCATCTCATTGTTATTGCTGCTCTTAATATTATTATTATTATTAGCAATCATTACTATTATTGTTTTCATTGCTATCATAGGCTGTCAGTTCTGTTAGTAGTTAAGATTTATAAGTATTCTGTGTTTGTGTGAATTGTTTCAACTGCCTAATTGTACACTGCAACAGGTTGCGGTCTGTCAACCGGATTGTTGAATAAATGAAAATTATCAGTGCACTGATGTGAGCAACATCATCAGACAGAGACAGAGTGCTATGAATGCATCGTATGTACTAACGCATCTGCCTGTCCTTTGAGGACGATGTTAGGACCGGTTCCTGTCAACGTAGCCGTTCCTCCGATATTCGCCGCATAAGCAATGCTCAGCTTCAGCGCTTTGCTGAAATTCTTGAAGAGTTCATCTCTCTGAGCGAATTCTGATCCATTCAGTCGTTCGTCGACTATTATCGTTCCGATTTCTCTGAAGCTTCTGAAGCAAGAAAACATCGATGATTATGAAACAATCAAACAAAGATACTTTGGACATCATAATTATAAATGTGGTAAGCAGACTGAAACTATACTACACTATTCACAGATTTAGAAAGCACGTTTTGCAGTACAATCTAATCAGAGGCACTCCCAGTGCGAAGAACCCCTGGAAAAAGAAAAGTCTTAAGACAATGGACAGAAGCAGTAAACATTAATGTCCACAGGTATGATCTGAGCACGAGTTATAGAAGGACAGCAATGGGTTGACAGAGGCAAAGGATTTCCACAAACAAAACAAAAGTACCGGTAAGCAAAGATATATGTAATATTAACTAACTCATTAACTAACAGAGAACTGATAGAACTAATATCAGGCAACCATAGCATTCACATTCAAAGATATATATATATATATATATATATATATATATTATATTATGTAATATTAAATAATTCACATGACATCTTTCGAGAATCCTTTGAAATCTTTAAATATATTTTTCTATCTCGTCTGGGATATCAACTTGTTTTAATAATGAATAATATTAATATCAATAAAAATAAAATCATGATTAATATCGTTATCATTGTAAATATTACTACTTTTAATGTCCTCTGTAAATCAGTTGAGAATCGACGCATTAGAAGCACACACACACACACAACATGTAAAGCATCAACGTGAATATGTGATGACTCACTGTCCTCCGTTGCTGATATATCGCTTGCGGACCGGTTGATTCTCCGACAGAAGAAGAATCGAGCTTTCGTTCTTCGGCATTCCCATTTCCGCATCGAGAAAAGTCGTGCAGCCTGGATCCCTCAGAAATGGACCGGAGGAGTTCGGGAGGTCAAGCATCTCTCCCGCATGAGCGACCTTAGTCGCATCGCACTCTGCCTCCGTAACCGCCAGACACGCCTCGTTGACCTCGTAGCCGAGATGGTCGTGGTCGGCCAAAGCATCAAACGTGATGGAACTGTCTGGAATCTGGTCGTCAATGACGACAACATCCGGTTGTTTGCCGAGAGGTTGCTGCTCAACCATCAGCACGGTCTTTGATGAGTCAACGCTATCGTCAACCTTCAACTGAATCGTTTCATCTGAATCAGAAGAATATCGTTGATTATATTAACTGTACACAGGAGAATAGTCTTGTAAGCAATCACTCGGACACATAAATGCAAATTGTATTTCTTTCTTTCGCAAGCAGCTTTGTTACTAAGCATACAATAATCGACACATAAGTCAACGGCATTCACACAAAAGTCAACGGCATTCACACAATCTTCAATTGGAGGACTTGCTTAACAACCGCACACACTGTACACATTAACTGTCACAATATTACAAGGCAAACAAACACTCTAACCAATTGATGGAGATTTCAGTGATAATATAATGGACAAAGTAAACAATTAACTGGAATATTAGAGACATCACAAAAGTAGAGCATTATTATTAATTTGCATGAAACCATAACAACCATAACCATAGCAACCAAATGACTTAATTTATTCTTCAACACTTTTAGTTAGCAGATCAGGAACACATATACACTGTGTAGAACTTCATCAATTATACATAATAGTAATACTAATATTAATAATAGTAATAATGCTAATAAAATAACAAATAATATGAATAATTAAATAAAAGCAACTGAATGCAAAACAAACCTCCTGGTTTCTTGTCGTCTGATGAATTCGTTTCCTTGTTCATCACTTGCTCGAGTTTATGTTTCTGATGATCGCCGAGTTCCTTGAGCACCGCGTGAGCAATCGGACACATCATGGCAGTCGTCGCTGTGTTGCTCAACCACATTGACAGGAAAGCAGTCACGTTCATGAAGCCAAACATTATCCTACAAACACATTGTACACAACATTTCAAACATCTTCTCAAACCCAAACACTCTCGACAGTCATGTTTGTAGTCATGTTATATGACACAGCTGCTAAATAGTTTCTATTATAACCAGACATTGTTCTTAGCAAAGAAATGACAGAGAAGAATGTCCCATGTTATTCAGACATATTCATTTCACTACAGACGAGATTTCAACCATGCGCACAGGTCTTTGAAAATCACTCAAAACTACTAGCATGCATGAGAATGAAGGCACCCAACTGTGAGAGAACACGGCAATCAATAATTGGTTACAGCGCTTGCATTGCAACACAAGAGAGGCTAAGGCTCTGATTCTTCTGACCTAAGACGGTAGTATTGTGAGCAACGTCCTTCACTCACAATTGCTCAGCAACATTGATTACTGGTTGGTCTTTACTTAGTGGTGCTCAAAAAATGCACAGCAATAATAATAAAAATACAATAATAATAATAGTAATAATACAATTATGTTGCAATTATAATATAATAATAATACAATTATGTTGCAATTATAATATAATAATAATACAATTATGTTGCAATTATAATATTTTTTAATATAATAATAGTAATAATAATAACAATACAATTATGTTGCAATTATAATATAATAATAATAATAATATTAATACAATAATAATAATAATAATAATAATACCATAATCTGCACTGTATTGATCAGGTGGTAATGGTTTGTGAGGCGCAGAAGAGGAGGTCTTTCTCCTCTGCCAGTCATAGCTGCATTTGATCATTGTTGTATTCCGATGGGAACAAAAAATTTCCATTCATTCCCTTGGCACTGCTGCTTAGAACCGCTACCATAGCAACCGTCGCTATCCATCATCATAATGAGATGCTACCATAGCAACCGTCGCTATCCATCATCATAATGAGCTGCGTTCCCTCCATTCTTATGGCGCACTGACGTCTTCGGATCAATCATCGTACAATGTACGTATGCTGAGCATGTCATGCATGATCTCTAGGGGCAAACAGTCCATTGCAGAATAGAACCGATGATAATTCATTGTTAATAGGACCGATGATAATTCATTGTTAATAGGACCGATGATAATTCATTGTTCCAAGTCTTTGTCTTCAGTCTATAATTAGTTTTCTACACACAACGCTTCTTTGCTTGTTTTCATTCAAAATTAATCGTGTTTTTCAGTGGCAAAAAGATCGCTTAATAACGCAACGCTGTTTCATTGAGATTTGAGACAAGAATTGTCGAACAATTTTGAGACATAATACACATTTACAGGACTCTGTCTAAACTGGTTTTATTATAGACTTGTTTATCTCGCGATTTCTACAGCGCCCTGAAAAGCCAGGTTGTCGCAACCAGTTGGTTCAGCTATGAACAGGTTTTGTGCGATACCATTCTCGGTCTGTTTTATGTCGTATTCTTCTATTGAAAGGCCACGTGTTTATCAGCATATTGGATGTGTTGTGAGTGGCGCTATACTATACTCAGATCCATACATACAGAAACACATTATCGTATAAAATGCAGACAATAATTGGAATCATCAGTTGAAAGTAGGCCTTTGTTGCGAGGCGGTGTTTTGCCAAACGCAGTGAACCGTTGCAATGAATCGAGCAAATTCTCGTGACCAAGGTTCTTTGTGTGTGGATTGATCTTGCCTCGTGACAATAGTCAATTGAAGAATGAATGACCCTTGCAGGGTGGGCGAGGGTCAGAGAGCTTATGCACCTAAACACATTCATTCAGACACAGGTCTGTCTTTGACGGTCGTTGTAGAAATGGTGAGAATGATTGCTTGCGACCAGTCATTAGCAGACAATATTCACCTTCAATTGCCCCGTGACCTGTGGGGCTGGACTTTCATCAGCGACACCCCACACAACAACAATTAAAAGAAAGAAAAGGTTACACTTTCGTTTCCAGACTCAGATGACCGGAAGGTTTGTTGAGATGTCTAGACGACATTGACGTCCATTTAAAACAGAACAATCAGTCTACAGATCGCAACGAAGGTCAGGACCCAGTTAAACAGACCTTCGCCATCCAATAAATGTTTACTAAACCAATCCAACATCAACAAGGCCACATCTGCATAGTTGTCAACCTCGCACTAATTAGCCCAGATATGAATCTGATATAATTAGAATCTAAGAGCGTTTCAACGAGTTGGTCTCTTCTAATCAAATAGCAATGAGGAAGTTTGGCAAAGGTCCTTGCAGGAAAGAACCTGAAAACCTGTTCTTACGATCTGTTTTCAGTTTCGTCGAAATCAATTATCTCAGATATTGGGTATCGCGCCCAGTGTTAAGTTCCGAGTACCAATCGACCCCTCTGAGCATATCATTGGCTGCCCAACTCAGATGATTTGCAAAATGGACCAATGACCATAAAGTAAAGCCTTCGTGTAACAGTAACCACTGGTTGCACTCTTGCCAGTGCTAGTCCCAAGCCTGGATAAAGGAGGAGGGCGACATTAATCATCTTTGTCATGGCAGTGTCATTAAACAACAACAACAAACATAATGTAACCATAGCCGCTTGGTTAGATGGTTCCCATGAAATGCAAACAGCAAATCGGGTTCTATCCTACCCTTAATCCTCTGATGCTCTGTACTGAGACCTGACACTCAAGTCCTTTACTCAGAATTGCTTATAGTGCCAAAGTTTAATACTTTGTCATCAGGTAAATTGTGATACTTGGTCGTTAGGTAAATTGTGATACTTGGTCATTAGGTATTGTGATAATTTGTCATTAAGTATTGTGATACTTGGTCATTAGGTGTTGACGTTCTTCTGCCCTATACCAAACTCTCCACCTACTACCATGGAGACTGGAGGAGAGCACCTCTATTCTATGTAATGTATCTGTATATGCATATACCAGATTGCATTGGATGTAATGTAATGTATCTGTATAATTGTATATGCATGCGTACATACCAGATTGGCTTTGATCCGACAAGCATGAGAACACGAAGTGCGACTCTCTTGTGAAGATTCCATTTCTCCACTGCAACGGCGATCATCAGTCCGCCAAAGAACAACATGTTCGCATCCTAACAAACGAAGAAGAACAACATGTTGGCATGTTAACAAATGATGAAGAACAACATGTTGGCATGTTAACAAATGATGAAGAACAAACTGTTGGCATGTTAACAAATGATGAAGAACAACATGTTGACATGTTAACAAATGATGATGAACAACATGATGATGAACAACATGTTGGCATGTTAACAAGTTAACAAATGATGAAGAACAACATGTTGACATTTTAACAAAGGAAGAACAACATATGGCACAGACCAGACCATTAATTAAAATGCGTTACTTAATAGTGTCTGATTTTAGCAGAGTTGATTGTAACAAGTGCTTAAAGGCAAACACCTTTGGATAGTCTTAGGCATAAGTGTCTGACTGTTGTTCTCAGCAGACAAAGTTAAGAGATCAATTTCATCAGCATGCTACAGAGATGGACATCTTTTCAAGCCATGTGCTTCGTTCCACTTTAGGCAATGCAGACATTTGCCCTCACCACCCCACCCACCACACCTCGAGAAGTCAGACTGTACAAGACAGCTGAAGAGACTCTGGGCACTCTGCATCTCAAGGCCCTGCCGCTCCTTGGCTATAAGTTTGCGACTTTCATTGAATACATTGAATACAGCCGCAATATTATATTATTAACGACCGTTTGTCATTTTTTTGGCCCGTTTGTCATTTTTTGGCGTTAGTTGTCTCTAATAATAAAATTATGGTAATATGGTATCCTCATTATTGACTGCATTGAGTCACCAGCCATAATTATGTGGTCACGTCATCATCACAACAGTAATCATCATAATCAACTGTATGATCATAATCATAATATTAGTAGCAGTAGACGCTGTGGTAGTAGCAGTCGAAGTAGTAGGAAGAATTAACAGTAGTATGATAGTATACTATAATGTGTAGTAGTAATCACCGCAGTTGTTGTTATCATATATTACTACTCATTATTATTAAACCAGTGACCATCGTATTTACTTGATGCGAATAACATGAAATTATTTTCTGCAGTTCATCGCTGATGCATCAAACAGATTTTTCGGTTTTGTTTTATGTCGACCAGACGCAACAGAATTCCAACGGAATACTAATCATCATCATCATCATCATCGAACCCATGCTAACAACGACCATCGCATCCAACAGCAGATCGGAAGGGGGGTTGGGACGGGGGATCGGGGGGGGATGCTTCTGGTGCTGCAGAGGCAACCGGCGATATGATGGCAGCAACCGCATCATCATCATCATCATCATCGTCGTCATCATCATCATCATCATCATCGTCGTCGTCGTCGTCGTCATCATCATCATCATCATCATCATCATCGTCGTCGTCGTCATCATCATCAGCAGCAGCAACAGCAGCATCATCATCATCATCATCATCATCATCATCAGAGGTTTCCTATAATAGATCTGTTAGAAATCAATAATATTCATCGCTCAACGAACGACAAAACCTCATCAACATTCAGAGTGATTCCCGTAATGAAGAAGTATATCACAATATCATCATCATCATCATCATCACTCAAGTTAAGCCGTCTCAATTGCTGAACACGTCAAAATCTACATCGTCGTTATATTTACAGATTCCTACGCCTGGACATAATTCATATGGAGCGCATTTCGTCATCTCTAGATGAACGCCTCTGAATACACTGGTTCCCACGAATTCGTGTTTTGCCACTCTACAAACAAATCTCAGGTATTACAATGTGCCGGTCACTTGTATGGCTGCCAGCTCCACGGATTGTCTGTCCACTCATTGAGTCATTGTCCACCTTTTGCTGACCAGTGTGCGTGGACAGGCACATGGTCAATCGGTCAGTTGTTTCAAAGCTTAACAACACTTTGTGATAACAAAGACCATTAGCATCGCCCTCCTCCTTCATCCACGCTTGGGACTGGCAACGTCAGAGTGCTACGAATAGTGGACGAGACCAGAGCTCCCTCCCTCTGCTCCAGCCAAACTACTTTTCGCAAGTGCTTCAACATAAAAGAAGACAATGCATACAACAACACTCCTCCGTACATTATACATTATTGTCTCTCTCTCTCTATTTAACTATATATTCAGACATTGATGACTGATGACAGGACGGAAAGCAACCATTACTATTCAATTCAAAGTATTTCCCACTCTCAGTACAACTTAGCAGACTGCCGCTGCCTCCAGACTGTCTGTCTGTCTGTGTGTCTGTAGACACTTCTATCAGTTTGTAGTCTTCCTCCCTCCCTCTTTCTCTCCCCAATTCATTGCATCTGAAAGGGGCAGCATTTCTTTATTTCACCGGCACATTGACAGTACAAAAGAATTCAGAGAAAAATACAAGGCGGACCAAAAAAGACATTCACGTCATTATAATGAAGTCACTTGGTTTGAACTCTCCAAAGCAGACATCACAGTCCCACCAACAAACCGTCCAGATTTACTGTTTACACTCCATGCAAACACTATAGACTCCCATAAACTTTACCTAAAGTTGTTGCATACATACATATATATATGCATATATATATATGCATATATATATATAATCATACATACACAGTTACATACATAAACATATTCTAAAGACATACACACACACACATAATCACAACTAAATAAAAGCACAAGCACCCTGCCACACACACAAAACACGCACACATAGACATACACACCATTGTTCTTTGAATGCACAGAAGAAAAAAAAACACCCATAGACACACTCAACAGCACACACACACACACACACACACACACACACACACACACACACACACACACACACACACACACACACAACTACACACAGACACACACAAATGCACATAGCCAGCAGAGACGCCTACTCATCTGTGACACATCTGACACAGCGCACATCTCTTGCGACAGGCTGCCAGTGACAATGCGAGAGAGGAGGGGAGAGAGGGGCAATTAAAAGACTTTAATGTCCCACAATTCTCACTTTTCAGTCTGACGAACTTCTGCGAAACTTAATGACAAGTTTTTCTTACAACAACGATGATGATGATGATGACGAGACGTAGTTTAATGAAAATGAACGTCCGACGGTCTATGCATAAGAATGAGGGAAACTCTGACCACGAAAGAAAATAGAGATCTGATTGAGGAAGAAAGGAGGGAGTGCTGCATTGTGTATTGTTAAGACGAGAGACGACCATTGTTAAACTACTCACAATGCTATAGATCTATTGCAGTGAAATTGTTGACTCATCTAGTCCTTATAATTACATCAAATGACGGCTTTTAAAATGAAATGCATACACCTAATGAAATATATTAATCAACTGCAGGTATTAAGGACGACCCCCACCCAAGCTGTTCAAATCTGCAATCCTTCTAAGCACAATTCCAAGTAAGACAAGCACTGTCCAATCAGAGAAGAGATGCTTACATGCACTGACAACTGATACAAACTTTAGTCATTAATTGTCAGATGACTTTTATACACAACTGCCCTTCTGTTTTTAGTCCAACAAATCTATCTCGAATCGGACAACGTGAGTTACTGCACATCAAGACAAAGTCTATTACCCGGATGTGTGTGTATGTGGTTCTATTATCCGGATGTGTGTGTATGTGGTTGTGTGGGTGTTTCTTTCAAAACCACCATCAGATATTAACAAAGACTCTGAGTATATACACGAGTACAAGAAACAACAGAACTAACAACAATACTTGATAGGACGACGACCGGTCAAGGTGAGTTAGTAAATGAATGGGTGACAAACACCCCTGGCTGTCCTCCTCTCTTTCACAGTCATTTACTGTCCTCCACTCTTTCAAAGTCAGTTCACACATGATTTAAAACGGGTAGGACAAGTGATGAAGAGTTTAGAGGTTAAAACAACAAGATCATTGCGTCACAGAGGAGGTCGTGTTTAACAGTTTATGCATGCTCTAATTGCTCTTCACACTTGACAGGTACATAGAACTTGATCTCACCTATGCTACAGATTTACATAAACAGGTCATCTCACCTTCACATGTAGTTCACCAATTTACATGCACACAAACACATGATGCCACTGTGCAATGTGTGCATACCTTGTCCTACACTCACTGGATAAATAACGCACCAGAGATACGCACACACACACACACACACACACACACACACACACACACACACACACACACACGAGGAGGTCGCTATCTGAATTTGAAAACAACGTATACCAACTGCGTCATCTCACACACGTATTAACAAGAGATTAACAAGACAGGTCATGCTTGCCTCTCAAGTATACGGTATACACAAGGCACCATGCTAAGTATCCAGATACACAACGGCTTCTCTTAATATCTTCTTATAATCCAAGGTTGTTCTTATTGATTACCTGTAGGTAGTGCTGGCAAACGTCTCTCGAGTCCATGATGCCAAACCATGGCATGAAGACGATGGGAAGCAGAGCTGTCACGGCCATTGGTACAGCCTCCGTCATCCAATACAACGCCATCACAATGATTGAATAGCCACATCTTGCTGCCTGTAACAGTACACCACCGTTCAACAGCAACGAAAATATACAATACAATACACTACAATACAATAACATACGATACAATAACATACGATACAAAAATGTGCATCATTTTCTTGACCTAACTAGATGTATAATTCTAGGTTGAAATTCAGGTAATTTTACATCATAAAACAATTCCAAATAATAATATCAGTAATATTAGGTTTAAAATCATTGACTTCTATCAAGTAGAAGTCCAATGGAGACCAGATATCAACTGTTTAGTCAACCAAAAACAAGATCATAACGAAGCCGGTGTACACAAGAGACATTCTTCTTGAAAGGAGCTACACAAATTCTTCTTGTTACAATGAAATTTGTCAATGTATATGTTATCGCACTGTTTTGCGTAGAATGTTTAGGAATTAAAATCAAATTTAATCTAATCAAATCTATTAATTTAATCTGGAAAGTTTCTCTATTACGTCAGTTATGCAGCAGCTGCTGCCAAAATTAAATAAAATCAATGAATATTATTTTCACTTCTCTGAATTCAATGCATGAAGCAAAAGCAACATGAAACAAAACTAGTCTGACATCCAACTGAATTCGCTCTCTCTCTCTCTCTCTCTCTCTCTCTCTCTCTCTCTCTCTCTCTCTCTCTCTCTCTCTCTCTCTCTCTCTCTCTCTCTCTCTCTCTCTCTCTCTCTCTCTCTCTCTCTCTCTCTCTCTCTCTCTCTCTCTCTCTCTCTCTCTCTCTCTCTCTCTCTCTCTCTCTCTCTCTCTCTCTCTCTCTCTCTCTCTCTCTCTCTCTCTCTCTCTCTCTCTCTCTCTTCTCTCTATGGTCATTTGGGATCAGTTTCAAGTTAATCAAGTCTACAGGACGATAAGAGGTTTCGGATTTCTCAGCTGGAGGCGAAAACAGATCAATGACAGAAGCACTGCACGGTCGAAATGAGATTTAATCAAAAAACAACTGCATTCAAAGTGGCTTAATGAATCAACCTGGAATTCTCAATATGTCTTTGCCTTTCACAATAATCTCTAACTGCGTCTACTTTTCTGCCAATCCCAAGGAATTTTCTGACTCTTGTTCACAACTCTCTAACGCAAATCAAATCTTCTAATTTGCAAAATCAAATCTTCTAATTTGCATATGAGAACAATCAAATCATTTGTCTACCACGAGACAACAGACAATTTATTTTCCACTAACTATTGTCATTAAACGAATATATATATATATATATATATATATATATATATATATATATATATATAGTTTAAGTCTCATATAGACAGAGACGGCAGTACATAACATTTAATATGACAAGGCTGAACATCATAAATTAGGGTTTAAACCTCAGTTCGCTTTTATTAAAAGGACTAGACTTCGATTTCAGCAGGTTTAAAAAACTCAAGTTTCAGCTGGCTGAAAGGATCTACAGACAGCTCATTGGAGAAACTGGATTCAAGTTTCTTGGTTTAAAAAAGATAATTTCGTTTTCGCTTTATTTGGCATGATCAGGAACTTAAATAAGTTTCATATTGTATAGAAGCGACTGAAACTTTCCAGCTGCTTCTGCCGTAGACCAAAAGCACTTTTGAATGAAGGAGCCAAGGACGACAGGACGAAGCTATTGTCGACCTGGTTGTATTGATCGAACTGTGGTACAGATTCACCAACAGCCACCTAGCCATGCCACTGAGAGAAAGAGAAAGAGAGAGGTCGATCATTGCTGAGACTATATGCTTCGGGAAAACGGAAATTTACCAGACTTCATTTCTACGTGGTTCAGTTACAAGTTGTAACCTTTCCGCCTCATCTTTAAACTAAATAACCTTATAACCTTCAAAACGAGTGCTGACAAAATTGACAAGAAATTTAGTCCACATTACTGGGACAAATGGTTACCGGTACTTTCCATTCTTAATGGCTTGATAGGACACATGATGTGCTTTCCCCTAATCATGATAGTTTCCTTCTCTGCCCATTACAGTCTGTCTAATCATCATACTGAAACTAAATAAATTACTGCACAATTAGGCTGCAGATAGACTGACCCTGTATGGCTCATCTCCTCTCAGCCTGCTCATGCAAATGCACTGAGTAGCAATTATATTGTCAGTCACTTTAACAAAAAGTCTGTAACTCAATCAATTGTTGTCTGCGCATGCTGCAAAAACTAATCGAAAAAACCCGGAGACTTATTTAAGATACATTTGAGAAAAATAAATTTTAAAATGTTGATGACAATATTATAACAAATGTGCATTTATATCGCACATTTATTCATCGAACAAAGTGCTATATAATATAATCATTTCAGCAAATGTATCGCATTATATTACACACATAATTTACACAACAATGACAAAACGGTAAACGTGTATCAAAGCGTCATAAATTATTTGCTCGTTACAGCATCATTATTTTTAATCAATCCAACTTAAAATTTAGCCATAATCCATATCGATCCAGGTTCTGTTTAGGCAAGAACTCGTTATATCAATACCACTTCTATTTTTAATTTAGGCAGCAACTATTTTTTTACATCATTACAACTTAAATTTAATTCAAAACTATTGTTCATCAATTCAAAATCGATATCAGTGAGATCTTTTTCATAAATCGCAATTCTATTACAGTAACAATTATTTTTACTCAATCCGAATTCTATTTAACAATTCTTCTCGTCAAGCCGACTTGTAGTCGACCAACGCTGAAACCCATGCAATGGCGAATAATTGACGATAATATACGTTTGCTGACAAACTTTAACAAAAATTTAACTGTAGATAAAACACCAGAAACTTGCAACAAACTCAATTATTAAATTATGGTGACAAACACTTACCGGTGTCTTATAGAGGATGGGGATAGGTGAAAAGACAATCGGCGTTAAAATGGCAAAAATGTTCCACTTGTAGCGGCATAGCTGTCGATAAAACGTCGGGTTTCTCTTGCATTCCACCGTCTGGACAACAGACATATCACTATTCACAGGCCAACCGTCTAGATGCAAGAATTTCCACTAGACCTACAAGGAATGTTGGATAGACTCTTGATCACAGGCGACTAGCAGCAACTATACAGACACTGTGGACAACTACAGCGGCCGCCTTTCCGTATTTCTCGTTCAAACGCTTTATTATCTCGCTCAAACGTCCTCTAGAATGTTTCGTTCGACGGCCGTTCGATTATCTTTACGTCTTGAAAGCAGTGTTTATTCAATAAATCGTAAATTAATTACAATATGTGTATTTCCGACAAAATGTCAACGTTCACTGAATAAGGCGCATGAGATTATGTTTAACAATGATGAGCGAAAGATTGAAAATCATTGGCTGACGGTCATTGGTCGATCCCACGAATTTATCTAGCGCTTTACTACAAGATAAAATATTGATTAAACGGCCTTTAAATCTTTTAATTACTTTCTAACTCATCAAATACGTAGCACAACTCTTGTATACTCAAGCACGGTTAAGGTATTTGGTCGTGTACTCGTTTATATTTATAGTAAATTGTCTGGTGAAGTTGCCCACTCAAAGACATCATTTATTCTCTGAGTGGGTGTAGTTGTGACCTTGGAGATGATTGGTTCGTCGATACAGGAAGGTGTGGCCAATCACAGAGCCGAATTTGCATGGGCGAACATTACTATGATATTATTGCCCACTGAACTCAACTGAACCTGGGACTAATAATAGTCGGGCTTGTAATAATAGGCCTAGTAGGCGCGCACTCTCATTTTCTAAGAATAAGAATGGTCGTGTTAAAAATTAAACGAATTCGATGAGACAACAGTTCAGACAGTTCAAATATAGGGGAAAATTATGATGAGTGTTTGGCATTTTTGGCCATCCACGATTTTTTGGACCACTGCGCGAGTCCCAGTAGGCTACGTGATGTTAGTTAGGCTATTTATAATTAATTAATGGCCAACATGAGACAGATATAGTTAGGGAAGACGCTCATTTAAGTTCATATGCCCTTGAGCCGGCCATGCATGGACGCATTCAAAGAAAGTCTTGAACATGGAGTCAGCATTTCAGATTCTACCTTTGAGACCTATAGATCTCGATGCACATTGGCATATAAGTATACACAATTAACTGCCCATGCATGGATATAGCACGAAGTTGAACCCAGTTGGTCCTCGATCAGAACTTGGTTTAATTATAGACTACACTCCGGCGGAGACTTGGTCTACAACTTGCGGGGGATGATCGAACAAGTGGCCGCGAAGGAAGGACGCGAGATTTTGGGCGGACGAATGGATAAGTCGCAGGCGAAATTTCCCATCTTTTTAATTGCCGACCAAAATTTCTGACGAACAAAAGTCTTTTGTCTTTTGTCCGAAAACTCCCGGAAGAAATGAAATTTTCTCTGTCAAAAAAGTTGATGACCTTTTTTTAGTCATTTGGTCAAAATTTCTGCAAAAACCTACATTTTCCCTCTGCCAAAATAGCTGATGACCTTAATTTTTAAAGTCATTTTGATCGTCATTTGTTCGAAGAGGATCTCGAATTCTCGATCTTCTTCTAATTAACTCTATAACCATACGTTAATTATAGCCTAACGTACGTCACCACGGCAGTGTCTTCGTGAAGTGTACATGTCAAAACACAACGATTGGGGAGGGGGCATATGCATGGACGGTCCCCCACCACAAGCATTCACGGGACCTTCTCTCTGGTGGGGAGGGGTGTGGGGTATGGGAGATGGGGGGGAGTGGGGGAATTTTTCCGAAAAACCCAAATTTCACGGGTGGCGGTGAAGGTCGGAGTGTGGTGCGGTGGAGTGTGATGCGGTGGAGTGTGGCGTGGTTGTGGCCGGGAGCGGGTCGTATCCTAGATTTCCCGGGCAACGCCGGGTACCCCAGCTAGTGAAATATAATTTGCAGGCGAATCAATATATATATATATATATATATATATAATATATATATATATACTTCGTTTATTCATATAGAACACATAGGCCCTCCTTGCTTATATATAGGCTACTCATGCAATCAATCAATCAATCAATTAGTCAGTCAATTAATCAACCAATCAACCAAATCAATCAGACAGTCAATCAATCAATCAGTCAATCAATCATCTAATTATAATGTATCAATTCGTATACACTTGATCGAGCTTAGACATCGACGGACCTTAAACAGAAAATATATGTCAGGGCACTTACGTAGGCAGTCACAACGCATGAAATAATAACTTTAGGCCTACTATCGGTATCTTTTTAACTTTTCGTTGGCGTATATTAGTGTAGGCCCTAGATTTTTTGAGTTCAAACTGCAGCACTACAACAATAGAGTACCCGGTATTTGCCAAAGATTTTAAAATCTTTGGTATTTGCCTTCATTGTATGCTAAACACTGCCATTCCAATGAGACGTGAATCATTCGATTTCATGATCTTTTGGTTGCAATAGACCGGAAGCACGTGACGCAAGTTATTTTCAGAATCAAGTTTAAACGAACCAATCAGAAATTCTGAATAGAGGTTGATCTTTAAATCTTAATATGGTCTTCTAATTTCATTTAAATTCACATTTTAAAAAACAAAGGTGCTTTTTAGATTGTCGAATTTTGCGAAGAATTTTTGATTTTTTTGCTGGTTCGTTGCTGACCGATAGTTATTAGAAAACTTTGAGTATGTAAGGCGCTGAACTTATGTTAGCCACGGTGAGTGTGGGACATTAACCCTCTGGAGGCGAACCTGCAGTATCGGGGACCGTGTGTGTCGGTTAGAGTCATGTCAGGCGTCGTGAGGGTCGGTTAGGATCAGGTTATGCGTCGTGAGGGTCACAGATAGGAGCAGAATAGAGCGGCCTGACCTACGTCGATCGATAGCCCAATGTTTCCGCGACCTACGGCGATCTATAAGACTATAACCCAATATGGTAGCGTTCTACAATGACTCGGTAAATCGTTCTACAATGACTCGGTAGATATCGTTGCAGCGTTGTTATCTTTAATAAATCCAACTTCTAGTTTGCCGAGAATAATTTTAATCGATCCAGCTTCTCTTTAGGCAAGAATTTGTTCGATAAATCCCGCTTCTATTTCGTCAGCAAATATTTTTCAGCCATTTTTCATTGAAAATTATTGTTTATCAATCCAGCTTCAATTTCAGCATATATGACTGCACTAACCCTAAAACTAACCCTAACCGACCCTCACGGCGCCTAACCTGAGCCCTAACCGACCCTCACGCGCAAAATCCCGCTTCAATTTCGTGAGGAAATATTTTTCATCGAATTTATAAAAAACACTTACTTGCTACCGAGTCATTGTAGAACGCTACCCCCAATATTTTCGCGAAAGCAAGTAAGTCAAAATACCACGAAAAGGTATATTTTTAGAAATATTAATGCGCTTAAAAAGCTAACAAAACACAATAAAATCATTTGACCTTAGCATATTGGCCGCCAGCTACGAGATATCTCGTGGTTAAAAAGCTTCCCGCACACGCTAGCTACGATATAATTGTTTTATCTCGTAGTTGAAATACATAGCGATATACGCAAACACTGTCGCCGTAGGTCGCGGAAACATTGGGCTATCGATCGCTGTAGGTCAGGCTGCTCTATTCTGCTCCTATCTGTGACGGCTATAATGTTTACTTTCATTCCGAAAATTTATATAGCGCCCCTTCAAGAAGCCTACTCTGAGTAGTATTTTGACCTACTTGCTACCGAGCCGAAATTTACCTCTACCTATTTCTGTAGTTAATTGATAAAACGCAATTGTCCAGTTTGCGTTGCGAAAATTCGTTTGATCAGGCCAGCTTTTATTTAAATAGCAACGGTAGTTTTTATCAATCCAACTTCTGTTTATATAGCAATTTTTTTGATCAATCCAGCTCCAATTTAAGCAAGAACATTTTCATTAATCCAGCTTCCATTTAAGTAAAAATTATTTTGTATCAATTTGATTTCTATTTAGCGAGAATTCTTTTCATCAAGCCAACGTGTGTAAGGCCAACAGAAGTATTTTGAACTTAGGACCATTGTTTGGAGGATTACCCCCTATATGCAATATATTCTACTGGGGGTAACTTATGTCCTACCGGGTGGTTAATTTCTTGTTACCCAGTCATGGTGACAGATGACTGATTAAGAATTGCTGAATGGTGATTCTGCAAGCGTAAAAATTTAATCATGTTTCATTTTGTTTGATTAATCAGAAATTGCTGAACATTGATTTTATTAACGCCATGCAAGCAGAGATTTAATTATCAGAATATATTACCATTGCTCAACAGTTAAATGGATCAGAATATATTGCCATTGCTACATTGAATTGGAATATAATTTTACTGTTATTTCCAGCCAGTATTTTGTGAAGAAACAATATTTTAAGAGATAGATCTATTATGATGTTTTATTCAATTAACTGTTAATTGACAGATCAAGATGCCTCCAAGAAAGTCAAAGACAACAATGAAAAGAGAAGCGAAACCGAAAACGGATTCAGCAAAGACCGTGAAGAAGGTCATTGTGAAGGTCAAGCTGGGTGTCACGGTTGTTACTGATGCCACGTCTGTTGTCGTTGGTGCAACGTCGGTTGTCACAAATGCCACATCTGTTGTCAGTGATGCCACATCTGTTGTCACAAATGCCACATCTGTTGTCAGCGATGCCACATCTGTTGTCACGCGAAACAAACCTACTCAGGAAGACGACACTAATTGGATACAGGAATCGGAATCTCGTCTCGACTCAGATGATGGTGCGAAGAAATTAAACTTCTTACTTAGAACTCTTCATTTGGTTTAAAAATTGAAATGAGGTGCGATATAAAATGATAAAAATCATTAAAAACACAAGCAAGATTCCCTGCAATTTAATTTATTTGGTCAGCTTTTGTTCCAAAGATATGGTTTTAAAACGAATTGGGACCATCACTTTGCTGATGTTGTTCAATTCTTAATCAATAGTCATTTTGAATTCCTAATCAACAGTCATTTTGAATACAGAATGCACATTAAAACACCGTTATGCATAAGATGAGCTTAATTGAATTTGCTTAAATTTTTATAGCTCTCTATAATTCTACGTTCTGTTTTTAGATGCGAGAAATAATTCGTCTGTGTTGATGACTCCAGAGAAAACTCCTCGCAAGCTGCCTTTCCCATCCACTGCTCATATCATCACGACTCCTCCTGTCGTCCAGAGTCCAAAACATCGCACGGATGGCAAACACGGGCAGAAGACTCTGGACAGCATCGAAGAAAAAGTCGACTTCATTTCGCGCGATTGTCCATACGAGACGCTGGACAGCCCGGCCGCGAAACACGCAAGGGGAAGACGGACGAGGAAGCGAGGAGGGACAACGACAGGAGGGAGTTCGGGAACAAGGGGTTGCCGACTACGCAAGGAGGCCAGTGCATCGAGGGTATCGCTACAGGTTACCAGTGACAACAACATTCCGAATAAATGTCGCTCAACTATCGACAGCAAGAGTTTGGTGAAGGAGGAGCCGCTGTCGTCGTCAAGTGCTGATGACGAAAGAAGTCAGGATGTGTATGTTTGCCATTGACATCTGTCTACACATTCTTCATAGTTTGTACTCTTTCACAGCTTTGCTGCTCAGTTATTCGATGATAATTTCACTAGTTTGGGTTGGGAGCGCCACTGAGGAGTTTTGTCTTGAAGTGGCACTTTATAAAAATTAGAATACAATGACAATATATGTGAGACTTGATGCTATTAAGTCTTGAGAAGATAATTAGACTGTAGCAATTGCATTTTCTGGTTATATGTTTCTGGTTTATCTTGATTGTTTTGAACATTCGAACCCTTTTTGTGCTGCACAAGTCTTCTCTCAAAGTTTAACCCAGTGGTTCCCAACCCATGGCCCACGGGCCAAAAGTGGGCCGCCAAGCCTCCAAAAACGGCCCTCATCTCTCAAAGAATTAACAAAAATATAAAAAAAATTGACAATTTGGACAGGATATAATACATAATTATTTTCTATTACAAGTTATTTTATTTTGACGTCTATAAATAACATCAAACATTATAATTCAATTCAATTACAACCATTTTATATGCTTTTAGTTAATAAAATTCTAGCCTTGTGGTCCCCATGTCCTTCAAGTAAGAAAAAGTGGCCCTCGTGTCCTTCAACTTAGAAAAAGTGGCCCGAAAGTCAAAAAAGGTTGGGAACCACTGGTTTAACCCACTGTCACTTCTTCTAACCTACATGATACTAAAGCATTAAGAAGAAAGTGGTCCCCAAGACATTATGCTCAAAGAATACACTCCTGCAATTAAGAAAAAAGTGATCACCTGTAGATGAACAACGTACAGATATTATGATTTCATAGCCATGTCACTTTTTTAGGAGTCAAATATTGATCAGTTTGCTGGACAATGTTTGAACAATTTGACGATGTAATAAACCTTGAAATCTTTGGCCATCTTCTCATTGCTGAGTTTTTCTCATTGCTGTCTCTCTTCACGAGGTCTTTAGACATGATTAGATCTTTATGAGAGAGATATATAATATGCAAACGAAGATTTGATTTCTGATGTTTGTGGTTCTGTAGAAAGATCGAATCATCATCTGATGGCGTGAACAAAACAATGCAGCTCAAGACAAAGATCTCAGATTATTATCCGATTAGACGCAGTTCTCGAAGAACCGAAGCGGAACTCAAGGTTTTCAATTCTTACTAGCGAACGAACTGAACATTTTGACTTCTGTGCAGTGGTTCACTGAATCAAACCCTTATGAAATGAACAGATTTGAATGTTAATTAAGCATATCTAATGCTGCCTTTAATCAGCTTGCATAAAGATGGAGTTTTATACCTTTTGAATTTATGTTCTTTTCAAAGCAGAATTTCTAATGAACTTTGAACAGAACGTTAAATGGGGAAGTCTGCTTTTCTTTGGTTTGGATATGAATTGCAGTTTTATTTTTAAGGTGACATCGTTTACGGTGTTTTTGTGACATTGCATTTTAGAAAGAAATTGAT
Organism: Lumbricus terrestris; assembly: GCA_949752735.1. Lineage (NCBI taxonomy): Eukaryota > Metazoa > Annelida > Clitellata > Crassiclitellata > Lumbricidae > Lumbricus > Lumbricus terrestris. The sequence goes on from OX457050.1 coordinate 342,955, forward strand.
CAGAACTTTCAAGATTGCGTAGAATCAGTGCAGCAAGATGGTTTAAAGGTGAGTCTCAAGTGTCTTACAGTGGAGTGTGGTGAAATAAGCAGGATATGAAAAATAGGTTGGAGGTGGTGATACAAAAAGGTGATAAAATTGGTGGAAAGAGGTGGTAAAATTAGCAGGAAATGAGATGGTAAAATAAACAGGATGGGGTAACATAAACCGATAATTTAATGACTGCTGGGTGGTAAAATAAACAAGAGGTAATAAACTGAACAAGGAGTGGTAAAATAAACGGGAAGTGGTAAGATAAGTAGAAGGTAGTAAAATAAACATTGAATTGTAAAAATAAATGGGTGGTGGTGAAATAGGCAGGAAGTGGTAAACATGGGATGGTAAACTAAACAGTGGATGGTGACAATAAACAGCGCATGATAAATAAATAGAGAATTGTAAAGACCTGTGTTAATGATACATTTTTCATTTGTTATTTAATGCATATACAGACGGTTCTAGGACTGTTCATCAAAGGATGATTCATCAAGGGACTGTGCTTTATTTATGAGCATTAATGACTGCTATTGCAATGTCTTTTATTTGCCACGTTCTTTTTATCTCTAGCACAATAAATCCGTTGCCTGCATTGATTGTACAGTAAGTCAAAATATTTGATTGGATGCATTTATGTAGAGTCTTTTGTGGAGTTTTAAATCGTTGACACATGTGTGATATGTTAAGAGTTCTAAGTCTAAGTCTGGTGGATGATGCATTCAACTCCTCTGCTCTTCTACTTCAGATTCAGGAGATTTTCAGCAAAGGTCGTGGCATCGTTGCAACGCGATCTTTCACTCGCAACGAGTTTGTCGTTGAATACGCGGGAGATCTGATTGACGTCACTGCGGCCAAACTCAGGGAATCGGAATACTTGGCGAAGAAATCTGGATGCTACATGTACTACTTCAAACACAAAAATATCAACTATTGGTATGCATTGATTTCTTGCATGCAAAAGAGACCTTAGAACTTAGTCCTTCCCATGCAGATCTGCGCATTGGGCAACACAGTTTCTCCACTCCATTCTATTCATCGCCACCTCACTTAGCCCAACAATTGTGCCAAATTTCATGTCAATCTCAGTCAGTCATGTCAGTCATGTTGGTTGATTAGACGTGGAATCACCCATTCGTGTAGCAGATAGTCGGTTAAGATCATTGTCGAGGGGTCTGCTATAAGTCCCACGGTCTTCTTCAAGGTTTGGCGAAAGCTCTTTCTCTGTGTCGGGACCCACTGCTTAGAACATTGGAACAGTCTTCCTGACCATGTGAAGAATGCACCATCTCTAGAGGGATTTAAATCCAGACTCAAGACCTTTCTGTTTAAACTATTATACAACTGCCATAATTAAGGTTTTGAATTTGTGTAAGAGCCCTGTCCTTCGGCCTCGGTTGAGCTACAGTGCTTTATAGATCGTCTTATTATTATTATTATTATTATTATTATTATTATTATTTGAGATTGATTTAGTGTACTTGCTTAATTTTTGACAAACTACTTGAATCGATATTAGTTGAGCAGTTGAACTAAAAGTTGAATTTTATAATGAAATTAGAACAAAAGTTTGGACAAAAGCTCCAATAAAATACTTTGACTAGTTTAAACATCTGGATTCAATTCACACAGATGTTTTGAAATAAACTCGTAGAATAACATCTTTGTAAATGCAGAATTTTTATGGTTAGTTTTTGCTGTGTAGTTTGAGTTGATAGTTTTAATATTATAAGTGAAAAAGTCTATGGAGAATCTATGAGTGTCTAGTTTTACTTGTCACTTTGTTTATTCTAATTGAAGAAAGTCTATGGAGAATCTATGAGTGTCTAGTTTTACTTGTCACTTTGTTTATTCTAATTGAAGAAAGTCTACATATGGAGAATCTATGAGTGTCTAGTTTTACTTGTCACTTGACTCACTTTGTTGTAGCATTGACGCGACGTCGGAATCTCCGTATTTTGGCCGACTTGTCAACCACAGTCGCGTGAAACCGAACTGCCACACGAAAGTGGTCGAGGTCAAGGGTCAGCCTCACCTCGTTCTAGTTGCGTCTAGGAAGATTGAGATTGGTGAGGAGCTGCTCTACGACTATGGTGATCGCAGCAAAGAGGCGTTGGCGGCTCATCCGTGGCTTGCCTTCTAGCTGGACTTACTGATGCAACTGATGCTGGAAACGAAGACTGTTTCTCTATGTAAGGTTTTGGACTGTTACTGGTTTCGTTCAGCGGTTGTAACATCTCTGGATGCATGTGGAAAGCAGTATTCTCTGAAGCAGGATGGAAGTTGACGTGGTTCTCAGAGCACGAGAGTAATTACTTGTAAGTTATTTAAGGTTGATTTAGGATCATGAGAAAGTTTGTTTCTGGATCTTGTCATGGTCAGTGAGTCATTGGTGAGCGACAAAGGACAACACAAGGTACGCTGTAATGTAAACAATTACTGGTTGGCAGTAAAACAACGAATGCTACTTAGGCGAGAATTTTTTTAATGATGCTGGTATCGCATGAATTTCTAGAAAAGCCGTTGATGGTGTGTTGACTTTAGAGATTGGAACAGTTTCAGGTGTTGTCCGTGCCTTGAAATGCTCAATGAAATCCTTTCTAATTTAAACTGACTGTCATTGTCAATATATACTATTGGTTATGTAGGAGATGCAAGCAAGACATGGCTGGTTATTGAATAGTAAATTAATTCAGCTACCTACCTCTGCAAGTCACGAGTGTCAATTGACCTTGAGCAGTAAACAGAAGAATCCTTAAGGATTCTGAGAGTTTGACCGCAAATATATGCTAGGCTGAACGGTCAGATGTGGAGATTGAATTCTGCCATGTATGTAGCTAATTTTAGTTAAGTAATAAATTATCCATTGAAACCGATATTTAGTAGGAAGTGACAAGCTGAATGAAAATTGAATAGATGCTCCTTTGTGGTCCATTGACTTTGGTCACGCTTGCGTTACAATTGACAGAACCTTTGATGCTTATGGTTGATGCAACTGAGTTTTGTTTAAACGGAAGCAGCTGAAGAATTGTGCGATCTTTCTGTCTCTCCTCAGCATCAGCAGTTTGATATTCTGTGGCTTCTTCGTGAACCGGATTTCAACGCTCTGGTGATATCCGTGCATGTATTACAGAATTCTACCAGGATTTGTGTTATCGTGCTGCTATGCACTCGAATCTTGTAGTTAGACCGATCTAGTGCAACTGAGTCCTGTAATAATTTATTTGTCGTTCATAATTTAAGATCTTGCATCGGTTTCCAATGTGTTTGTGTTCTGTCTAGACATATGCAACGAATTAATCTGATTTTAAGCATTTGCATTTTATGAGAATTGTGTTGTTTGTGTAAAAGTGTTCCAAGAACCTTAAAATAGTGTAAAACTGAAAGAAAAATCTACCAGCTTTTCTGTAAAGTCTCGAATAATTAGTATAATCAGTAGTTAAAATAGGAAGAATATTTGTGTTCTAGTCCTTTGGCATTTAATGATGATTTTCTATTAAATTGAGATCACTTTAAGTTGGAACATAATTGTCAATTGTGCATGAGAGCTGTATTATTAGCAATTGGCCAAAATTTGTAACAGTAGTTAAATTGAAATTGTTGTTTAATTTTCTCAAATGCACAGTTTCCACATTCGTTTATCAGTTGTTTCTTGTTTTTAATTCATCATATTATATTTGCAAAGCTATAAAACTAGGAAGGGAGAAAGTTTTGGTATGAAGAGCAGAAAAGTGTTTGTTCTTTAATGTGTTTGAGGATCCTTGCAGATTATCGATCATAGATTGTTTCTTGTTAATCTGTTTAAGTAAAAAAATCAATTTATTTATTTATCCATTTCTCTAGCACCCCTTCAAACTGCAATTGAGATATTACAATATGCTGTCAATTTCAGTTTCAAGTGATGTAACAGAAGCCTGTGTAGTGCGTCTTGGATTCTACGTGGGTGGTTAGTGTTCAGTATGACAGTAAATGATGAGGGGTGGGAAGAGCATGGCTAAGATTCCTTAGAAGATATTTACAGTTTCTTAGGAAACCCCAATTTCATTTGGTTGATAACGCAGTGGTCAGTACGAACTGCTGGTCTGTTGAACATTGAAGACTTTGGTAAATAAAATCCCCCTGGAAATTTCTTTCTGCTACATCGGAAACAACCCAAACCAACTCAAGCACTGCTTTTCCTAGAAAGACCTTCACTGGAATCTCTCGGAGAAATAGGGCAAATGAAATGGCAGAGTATACGTCGTAGATAAATTTAGTCAGAGAAGACAGACTGCTGAATAATAATAATAATAATAATATAATAATATTTTTTCTTTAATTAAACGCCTGCAAGACGCACTGCGCTTTACATTTACAGGTTATGCAGTAATCTTAATTAGACTTAACTACCAACTGAACAGACAGCTTTGTAATTACACGGCGCCGATGGCAGCCTACAAAGCAAATCCGCCCAACGGGGGCTTGAACCTGCAACCTCTCGCACTCTTGGCCAGCGTGTTAACCACTACTCTACCGGGCCCCCCCCAATTAATGTCTGAGATGTCTAGAGAATCGCTGGTGTCGTGTAACAATTAAAACCAATTAGGTGAGAAGGGAGTCCGTAATGGGGGAGGCTTTTGGAAGTAAAGAGTTAGGCTTTTATCTAGTTATTCCCTGAGTAGACTTTATTATTACATAGATTTCTTACGTGTGCAAGGTCACCCTGAAATGTGAATCTGGCTGTAACAAACTCCCGGCCTCTGCTGCAGTCAGAATGTTTGACCAGCTTTAGGGTAGGGTAGGCCTAGTTCACCTCTTCAGGATAAGCGGTTTACGACGTGACAATTATGCACGTTGTCTATAGCAACATTGAAAAGAGTAAAACAGACTCAATGTTATTATTTTACTGCATTATCTTACGAGGGAATTCACTTTTTCAAAATGGCACTGACAACAAAAATTGGTCAAACTGGCAGCAATGCGAGTCGACGTACTGTTTTCTATTTTTGTACTGCTATTTTATACTGTGGTATTCTCTCCTATATTATAATAATTCTCTGTGGTTGGTCCAACAACCTTGAATGGTCTTCCTTTGATTACGCGACACCTCCCAAGCTGTTCTCAATTTCACAAACTGTTGAAGGCTGTTTTTTCGCTTGATCTCGGCCGGGAGCGCCTCTGAGTATCAACCTTTTAAGGGGCGCTATATAAATTCTGATTGATTGATTGAGTTATGAGGTCGTGGATTCTCACACAAAACAGCCTGCGAAGGTATGTTTGAAATTTCTATAGCGACTATCTAAACGAGGAGCGCGTAAGAAAAAGCAGGGTTCCAGATAGTAAACGTGAATCTCGCGAGACTCTGCGAGAGTTTCTACCTTCCTCCGTCTTTCACGTCGAATATTGAGAAGTAGCATTTGCGTTCCTACGTTTCGTGTCGACTTCAGACTTAAAAGTAAGCCTTTCGGTTTTAAAATCGTAACATTTCTACACATTTTTGAATAGAGTAGACGTGCATATAAGTTTTACTGCCTTAAATATCTCCGAGTACCAACTATTTCTTGATTCTATTTCGAGGAGTCGTTCACCATTGTTAGCATGGCATTGACACACGTGCTCCACGTACATTTCTTTTACTTTTCGGTAAAGAAAAACATGATTGAATAATTTTATCACTTGGAAAGCATGTTATTTGTTTACTGGGAAGCTTGATTGCAATGTGGATGATTATGAGCTAAATACAAAATTACCGAAAATATCTAGAAAATAATTTCTTATCTTGGTTTGGTCTTTCTGTGATGATTTTCTAACAAATCACCATCTTTCGGATGATACTTTATGATTAGACAACAATCCTGAGAACGACCAAACCTGGTAAATTTAATTGTAATATCCTTGTATTGATCTGCTTTTAAATGGATTTTTTCCCCGTGATCAGCGAAGTTATTTGTAATTTAAATGTGTGAATATTTTACAATTTAATAAGCGGTTGTAATATGATATTCAATTTAGTGGTTATAATATTTTTTTATTTAGCGTCCCTTCGAGGCAATCGTGTATCCATCGTTAAGTTTTATGCACACAAAATCTCGATGTCTGAACTATGAAATGTGTTACTAAACTGGTCATTCCATGATGATTGCAAATTGATCACCATCTTTCGGATGATTCTTACATGATTAGCAAACTTCCTGAGAATGACCAATTAAATTGCTTTATTCTAACATCGTCCACCCGTAAGGTTCTATTTTGAACGGGTTGTATTTTAGACACATATATGTTTTAATAACTTTATATTTCTCTAGTATTTTTTAGCCATTCGATGATGATGTATCATAATCACCATCTTTCGTATGATATTAAATGCTTAGAAACAGTTCTGAGAATGGCAAACTATTTCGTTTGTGACTCGAATGCCCAAACTGTGATAAACATCACATTTCAAATCCGTACAGCTTCGAAGATTGAAGTTGAAAACTGTTGTCGCTTGTAGTTCTTTGAGAATGCGTTACGTGGCCGCATACCTGTTAGCCGTCCTTGGTGGCAATGAACATCCGGGGGAGGCTGATGTTAAGAAGATCCTGAGCAGTGTTGGAATCGATGCGGATAACGACTGCGTGAAGAAGGTCGTCGGTGAACTAAAGGGAAAGAACCTGGAAGAACTGATTGCTGCTGGTTGGTTGTCTTTTCTACCTACATGAGTTTTTCTAGTTTTTATCCGTTCTTACAACTGAAGCAAAATTGGGTTATCGTTGGTCTTGTCTGTCTTGGTGGACTTGTCATCTGTATGTTGACAGGATTGTGATTTGGTTTTTATGTGCCAACAGTGGTTGCCTTGTATCATTTGATAAAAATTACCAAGTTATGATATTCATTCATTCATTTGAGTATTTATATAGCACCTCTTCAAGGAAAATACTCAGAGGCACTTATATTTAATAACACATCTGCTTGAGTAGTTAATGTACTACATTTGCTTTCAAGTTATGCACAACAAAAAGAAGAAATCCTAAGGTGATTGCGAAAGTCTTTGATTATTTCTCTTGGCCTAATCGTTGTGCTTCGTATTTTTGCTGTTATCTTTAGTGTTTGTAATTAATTTAGAGTTGTAATTAATTTAGAGGTGCACATAACTCAGGTGGGCATTACAGTTCTTTCAAATGTCTCACTTGGTAGCCTGTGCAAGAACAAGAACATCCAAATGTGTTCAGCCTTCTAAAAATCTGCGTCTTTTGAACTATGAATGCAGACAACCAAGGATTGCTACAAAAAATATAACTTGTTAAAGAATTTTCTTCCTGAATATTTCCCTTAAACTAGGTCTGTTGTTTTTCTTGATTTTTATACCACACTTTAGGGACTAATAGTTGTCTTGTCTCTGTATATATATATACTATCCAATCTGTCTGTCTGTTTGTGTTTCTCTCTCTCTCGCCTGCTTCTTTGTCCTCTTTTACCAGGTTTATTTTATTTGAACCATAGATGTAAAAAACGTTTTTTTCCGTTTTTTATTCTCTCCCAAAAAACGTCGTTTTTTTCGTTTTTTATTTATCCCATCGTTTTTTATCGTTTTTTATTCTTTCTTTAACTTTATTTATTCATTTACTTTCGGTTATTATTTTCCTTAATTTTCACTTTTTTCTGATATTCCTTATGTTTTCCGCCAACTCTCAAGAATTCATCTAACTAAAGTCATTATTTCATCGTTTAACATCATCATTTAAGAGATAGCCTGCGTGTAGTAGGTTCCTAATGAATGTTTTCAAGCTTAAAATGCGGTTTTAGATGTAGCAAAGTCAAATTATTTACCGTTTCCGTTTTTTTCATCGTTTTTTTGTCGTTTTTTATTTTTTCGAAAAAAACGACGTTTTTTTCCGTTTTTTATTTCGTTTCCATCGTTTTTTACATCTATGATTTGAACTGAACAAATGTTGCGATTTCTATTGATTGATCAGTCTTATGTTTGTTGTCGTTTTGTAGGTCGTCAGAAGATGGCTTCCATGCCATCGGCTGGAGCTGCTGCTCCATCTGCCGCAGCTGCACCGGCCGCTGCTGCTGCTGAACCAGCCAAAGGTAGCGATTATTCTGTTGATGCTAATTTATTGATAATTTTGCCTTAATTACCAGTGTTGTGAAGATCTGAATACTTCATTAGTAGCACTGTCAACAATTGCCTGAACAACGGCAACAGTTTTTGTTGACAGAAATCTGCTTTTATATGGCTTTTCTGTGTTTGGTAACAAATTCATGCACTACAAGGATTTATACATAGATATTTACGGAAACACAGATACTCTCCTCTTCGAGGTCACTACTCATAGCACAGTATCATTCTATGTTAATGTGTTTGGATTGTTTTAACATGCACATCGTTCTTAATAGTTTTCTCTGCTTGAATGTTATATGCAAGATATTTGTTTCTTTGTTGCAGAAGCGAAGAAAGAAGAGCCAAAGAAGGAAGAAGAGGAGGAGGAAGATGAAGATATGGGCTTTGGTCTTTTCGATTAAAGATAACGAACGTCATCCTCTCGTTGACTTTCTCGTCTCTTGACAGAAATTGCTTCAATTTAAGAAACGAAGTAAAATAGTTTATAAATAAACATATTTTCAAAGTTTCTGGTGTTTGCCTATAGTTGGAATTTTTCACGATTGTTTTATTAGGCGCCTTTGGTAAAGAGTACAGTACGTGCACTGTGAAATGAAAGTCTCCAAATTGGTCCACATACGAGGATGGGTCTGCAAGATCATTCTGAAATTTTTCCTTAAATTTTAGGTAACTGATTTTTTTTCTTTAAAGCTTTGGTCCATGAGCTATGCCTAAAGCAGCAAGGAGCGCCTATTTAGAAAGTTTAGAAACTCTGCAGTACATGAAAGATCTAAAGTTGTCCTGGACTACTACTGCTAAGTAATTGCAACAGAATGCAGATTCCCTGGTTCAAATGTCTACTGCAGGATATTAATGCCAATCTCAAGATTTCTGAGGATGAGCATTTTCTCTTTTACTTTGTGGCACTTTTCTTCATGCAAAGACCTCTTGGACAAGATGCCCCTACGTTGGTCAGAGCGCAGAATCCGTTTGGGTTCTTCTGCAGATACTGTTGATGATAGTCCTCTGCATAATAGAATTCCTTAACTGGTATTATTTCCGTCGTGATCTCTGTCAATCCGATTTTGTCCAGTTCCTTCTGGAAGGCTTCTTTTGATGCCTCGGCCAATTCCTTCTGCTCTTCATCGTAATAGTAGATTCCAGAACGATACTGTGTTCCAATGTCAATGCCCTGCTTCATGCCTTCTGTTGGGTCATGGTTTTCCCAGAAGACGGCCAGCAGGGCTTCGTAAGATGTCACATTTGGATCATAGACGATGCGAACGACTTCTGCATGACCCGTCAGACCGGTGCATAATTCAGGGTATGTTGGATTTGGTGTGGAACCAGCACTGTAGCCGACCTGTGTGCAAATTCACAGCATTTATATCAAGTGCTTAAAATGCTGCGTGAATCTTCATATGCATGCAAATAATACCATTGTCAAATCATTGCGCCTCAGATTCACATTTCTGTGTGAACTTGCATGCGTAAGAAATTTATGAAATGATAATCATAGATATCAACTGTTAATGCATAAAATCATAAAATTTTAAAGAATCACATTTCCAATGGCACCCAGTTCTTGTTAGGCCTATTGGCTGGCAGCTTTCATATTTTGCCTCGTTAGAAATGGATATCTGTGTTCCCGAGGATATCCATTAGTAGAACTACAACTACTGGGAATTTAATGATTTCTAAGTTATTGACTACATATAGTGCACCTTCAAGGCAATCTAATCGGATGCACTCCCATTCCAAGAACTATTAAATAAGGCAGTTTTTAAATGAGAATGGAACATGTGGTGTGACCTTTAGGCACAAGGCAGAGTGCAACAGGGAGTCAGTTCTAGGACCAGCCACTAAGAATGTGCGTTGCTGCTTTATAGCAGTCCATGAGCATGAGAGTGTACAGGTATTGCTTACATCTATTCTAATTATATTTGGGAAGAAAAATGTTAAGTGTAGGACAAACTACCTGAGTGGAGTAGACGCCTTTCTGCTGCCAGAAGAGTTTCTCGGCTCCCCAGAAACAACCCATCCCTGTTGCAAAACAAACGAACAGCTTTAATTAGTTGGTGTAACTTCGTCATTACTCGTGTAATATTTTAATTGCAACAGGTTTGCATGTAATTGAGCTACCGAGAGCCTACGTGTGCACGTCTATGAGCTCCGCAACTGACCAATTTAAAGCTATACTTTACGAGAATATAATTGTAACATAATTATTAAAGTTAATTGAAGATCCCAGAGATTGTGTTTCATTTCATTCATTTCATTTCAAAACACTTATATAGCGCTTCTTCAAGAGTATCTACTCAGAAGCGCTCCCGACCCAACCACGGTTAAAAAGAATAGTTTTAAGAGCAGAGTAGAACGTAGTCTCAAAGGCTCTAGGCACAAGACGTAGTTCCACAGGGAGCCCATTCCAGGTTGCAGGGCCAACGACAGAAAAGGCACGGTTCTGTGTAATAGAAGTGCGTGATCGGGGGACAAGAAGCTGAGCCTGTTTAGAAGAGCGGAGAGAGCCACGGCGCTGGACGTTCAGGGTGGAGCAACAGAGCTCCTGCAAATAGACAGGGGCCACACCCGCGAGACAGCGCCAAACCAAGGAAGATATCCGGTAAGTGATCCTTTGTGAAAAAGGGAGCCAATGCAAGACATCCCGCATATAGTCAGTAACATGACCGAATCTTGGGATGCGACCAACAAGGCGTGCCGCAGAGCGCAAGACCCGATCCAAGCACCCAACCCGAGTCACCGGAAGACCCACATAGAGGGCGCTGCAGTAGTCCAGACGAGAGACGACAAAAGAATGGACTAGCGTTAAGGCAGCATTGAAGGTTAAGGAGCGGAGCACCACTCTAAGCTGACGCAATTGGTAGTAGCAACTGCGGCATAGCAGGTTGATATGCCGCGTAAAAGTAAGTTCTTGGTCCAGTGTGACTCCAAGATCCCGGACAGAGGAAGAGAAGGTAAAGTGAGGGAACTCTCGGGCAAGAACCTCCAGGTCAATTTTAGCGAGCTGTTGGCGTGTGCCAAACCAAATAAATTGAGTTTTGGTAGAGTTTAGCCGAAGGCGATTGGAGGACATCCAGGCCTCCAAAGCCTCCATTGTCCGGCTCATGACCCTAACAGTGGATAGGGCTGCTGGCGCAAGACAATGCAAATACGCTTGCAGGTCATCCGCATAGGATTGGCTCAGGACAGAAGAAGCGGCAAGGAGAGAACCAAGATCAGCAGTATAAATAATATATAGGAGTGGGCCCAGGACAGAACCCTGGGGCAGGCCATACGGAGCAGGAACCCACGGAGTCCTGGTGGACCCGTAGACCACAGAGAAGGAACGGTCGTGAAGGAAGGAGCCAAGCCAGTCGAGAAAGTTCCCAGAAAGACCGAACGAGGTTGATAGGCGTTTATGAAGGATATCGTGATCCACAGTATCGAAAGCCGCACTCACATCAAATAGTGCTAAAAGGGTGACCTGTGATTTATCAATTGCCCCATAGATATCAGAAAGGAGGCGAACTAACAGGGTTTCCGTGGAGTGACCCTTACGAAAACCAGATTGAAAAATCGGCAGTAAATTGTTCACATCAAGATAAGCTGTTAATTGAGAAGCAACAATCTTCTCAATTACTTTAGACAGAAACGAAACATTCGCTATTGGCCTAAAGTTGGCAGGATCTGACAAGTCCAGTCCTTCACGCTTCGGAACAGGAACAAGGATGAACTTCTTCTGCGACGAAGGAAGAACTCCCTCTTGAAGAGAGCGGTTGCAGAGGACTGTAAGGAAAGGAAGGAAGACGTCGATGAACTCTTGCAGAAGGAATGACGGAAGAGGATCGAGGTCGCAGGTTTTAGGAGCTGAAGCTAAGATGATTCGCTTTAGCTCCTCGCTGGATATTGGATTAAGAGCTGAGAGAGAGCATCCCGTCGGAGGGAACTCTGGCGGAGGAGAGCCAGCCGTGCCATCGCGAACCGACTTGACTTTCGAGGTGAAAACGTCCAAGTATTCACCAGCTGTGAACAGCGGTGTAGCAGGTCGGCTTCCGGGATGAGACCGACCGAGAAGGTCATTGAATGTAGCCCAGAGTTTTCTGGGCTCTTTGGAATGATGGCTGATCTTATTCTCCCAATATAGTGTCTCCTTCTCCCTGTATCGACGGTGCATCTCTCGGACGAATTTCACCCAGTCAGCATGGTCGGCAGGCGATTTTGAACGTCTGTAGAGTCTCTCACGACGGCGAGCTTGACGTCGGAGAGCGCGACACTCGGCGTCAAACCAAGGCGTTAATCCAGAGCGCCGCATCTTGGCCGGATGAGAGGGAAGTAGATTGTTGACGAGAGTCGTCATAGATGTCGCATAATCGTCAAAGAGGTCAGCGACCGATGCATCGGACAGGCTGGACGGGTCAGCGATGGCAGGAATATTGAGAAGCGCCTGTCGAAACGCCAATCGATCCAACTTCTGCCAACTGCGCACCTCCCTGACAATGGAGAGCGGTGCGTCGTGAAGAAATGGTACAGTAGCGACGATGAGACCATGGTCAGATACGGTAGGAGGATCGATGTTGAGGTCGATCAGCGACGTGTCATCTCGAGTGATGAAGACGTCGAGCCATCCGCCGTATCGGTGGGTTGGTCCGCCAACGTGCTGCACCAAACCGAATTCCTCCATGATGGCACCGAACTCCACAACTGCAGGCAGCGTCGGGTCTTCGAGATGGAGGTTGAGGTCACCGGCGACTACGATTTGGGTGTTGTGTAGAGCAAACTGCTCAAGTAGCGAGGTGAACTCTTCGAAGAACGCTGGCGTTGGCAGCGCTGAACCCGGGCGGTAGATGGTTATAACGGTGAGAGGTCCACGAGGTGACGAAACCGAGACGGCGAGTACCTCGAAGGTGGCTGGGAGGACGGGTATTGCGATCCTCCGCACTGGCAAGGTGTCGCGATGGTACACAACGATTCCGCCACCGGGGGAGTCCTCATCCGTAGCACCGGGTCGTGGAGAGTCGACGAAGGCGTATCCAGGAGGTGAAGATCGTCGAACGGCAACGTCTTGCGAGGATCGATGCCATGATTCTGTGATCAACAGAAGATCAAGATCGTTCGTAACTATCGTATCGGCGACAGCAACGAATTTGTGCCGTAATGAGCGAACGTTCCAGGATCCAATGCGAACGCCGCTATGAACTGTTGGTAGAGGCCGGTCAGGAGACGTAGCCTCAGCCGAGGCAGAGGCCTCACAGCCCTCGCCCGAGATCTGGGTCGCAGGCTGAGAAGATTCAGGCCGGTGACCTTGGCGGTAGGCCGACGCTGGACGCCACAAACGAAACTGAAACAGAACTTTCCGTGTGGCTCGTAGAATACGGTAATCAACATTTGTGCACAACGAACAAATTAGATCACGTGAGTACGTACAGGTAGGCGTAGCCATGTCCGTAGAACTAACAGTACAGAATTCAAAAATGATAAACTCTTTCAAACTGTAAAACGGATGAAAGAAAATAGTCCACAGTGTGACGCAAAGTAATCTCAACTCCATAAGACGAAGAACGAGACTCTACGACTAAGAATGCTAGTAAATTTCGATAAAAAGCAGCAGCCGTGTCGAGTCGGTGTTTACACGCCGGAGCGCCACCTATCCCTATGTTTGCATGGCGTAGGTGTGTCTTCCTCCCCCAATACTGTCAACGTAAAATCAAGCCTCTGCAAGCTCTGCTATTAACTTGCTGCAGTCTTCTCGTTTAAATGGCTCTGTGCTGGGTAGAAAAATATTTGATTTTATTTGACACATTGTAATGAGGCATATTGAACTGTGTTGGATGTCACATACCGAGCAATGCTAGTTTTGTATGGCTTGGAAATGGTGGTGTGGTGCTGTTGGAGCTGACCGTGTGCTTTCCATTTACGACCGTCGGCTCCAAACGACCTGCAAATTAATGAAAAAAATTAATGGTGGCTCAACAACGACATATTAAATAAAGTGAATGGTTTAACGGCCTGGTAAATTGTAGACGTAGTCGAAGTCTATCGGTTGACCAATGTTAAAATTATTAGGCTAATAGATTTTCGGTGTTCAATAACAATAAATTAGGCCTACAATTCAACATTTTTGTGTTTGCAATCGCCTGTCGCCCTCTCCAATTTTCAGAAGTGAACACTGCACCCAGCGTAACGACCACGTCGATGACTTAAAATGATGGACAGTTGTGTCACTTGTGTGAAGACGTTTAGGGCCAACCTAAGGTCCCTATACTCAACCAGCTAGCTGCCTTGGGGTGACTCGAACCCATACACAGTGCCGTAACGGGTCTATTGGGCTACGGTACTCCACACTGTTATGCTAGTTTTCTTCATTTAAATTACCTGGCAGGATCTCCTCGGGCTTCGGCAGTTCGGTCTTTGATACAACCATTTTCTCGAACGTTCGATTGTCACTTCAATTCCTAAATACTTTTAAAATTATGATTATTATTGTATTGAACAGTCAGATCAATCGACTTGCTGTAGAATATAAAAGTATTCGCCCGCTGTACGCCTGTCTACTGTAGCCTACCTCTAACCGGCAACAATAGCATATCGAATTTGCATTGCTAACCTTTGTACGATATTATGGTAGACACGATGTAACAGATTAAAGTACGTAGACCACACGACCCACTAATAGCCCTACGCATTGACCTCCGTTTACAGAAAACAAATAGCCTACTCGTAGGCCTATAGACGCTATAATAGGCCGCGTGAAACAGACTGTGTATAGGCCAACGTGTACTTACTTACCTACCCAGATAACCACCATATTCGGGAACCTTACGGGTCCCATACGGGCTGCCATACGGGCCCCGTACGGGCAACCCGGCGGGAACCCGGCGGGTTTTGGCCGTGGTTTCCGGCCGGGAACCATACGGGTTAGCCCGGCAGTTTACCAAGATCATTCCCATATGACTGAAAAGCGATGCCGGATCATGCAAAATGTACTGTAAATTGTGCTCCACACACCAAAGGCATCATTAATGTTATTTTGCAACATATTGAGTTTGATTTATAATTGTTAAGGTCTTTGATTAATCCTCAAAATAGGTCAATATTATTTTTCTTTCGTTATGCTAACTAAACAAACATGGAAAAGCAGGCAACCCAAGGATTTAATTAAGTAAGTTATTGAAAATAAAATAATAGGTTGTTAAAAGCATTAAAAAAGCTTTAGTAACCGGTGTTTAACTACATAAAATAAAAAGTATTTCAAACATTTTAATGTGAAATTCTTTACAATCTGAAAAAATCAAACACAACAGTGCTCTTAGTAATTCTCCTACATGTGTACTGTACAACGTAAGACCGATTTAAGTAAACAAGGAGATTAACAACCACGCTGCAAACGTCACCAAACTTTCTCTAATGCCTTCCAAAGACCATTAGCTTCCAAACGCCGCTGACGATCCGGCGATTTTTGTGAATTTATCTAAATCTACATAGAAAATACTTGCACACATGCATAAATTGAGTGCAAATGTTTTCTGTGTACATTTGGATAAATTCAAAAAAAATCGCCGAATCGTCAGCGAACATCAGCAGTAGGTGCGTTTGGAAGCTCATGATCTTAGGAAGGCACTAGAGAAAGTTTGGTGACGTTTGCAGCGCGGCCGCTAATCTCCTTCTTTACCCCAATTTCTGTCTGGCCTGTAAAATATAGTGAAAACAATAGATATTGAAAATAGCTTTAAATCATACATCAATTTATTCATGATCATTGTCAGTGTTGCAACGCTGAAAAATTGTCCAGAAAAATTTCACGCTAGTCTATGAGCTGTTTACTTGAGTGAGCAGTGTATGCACAATGGCAGAGCTAAACTAAAAGCGGGGCAAGAGCGGAGCATCGGACAAACAAAATGTTATATTGCCAGACATTCTGCACAGCTAATGAAGTGTTTAATGCTCATTTAAATTCTAAGGTTAACCTTTCAAACATCGACAGAAATACTGTACATACATAACAGGAACTTGAAAATTAAAGTTTCCAGTGTTGTCCGATACTCAAAATCTGACATTACGAGCTAGGTTTTTGGTCCTTCTAAAAAATTTTTCCCGAAAAGCTAAATCATTCATCATGATTCAACTCCGACTCGATGCTTATAGCCTCCAACTCTGTCGACTGATCAGTCTCTATGGCAGGTGGCGACTTCAAAAGCCAGCGGCTTCCACGTCCACGGTCCCTAGCATTGCCCAACCAAACCGCTAACTCATCTTCCAGCATTTTCCTTGTGCTGCTCTTCGTAGCATCATTTTGCTTTACTGCACCTGCATTTTTAGACAAGCAACATTCAGATTAAAAATAGCATGTTACACAGAGCAGAAATTTGAAGTGCTGTGAATTGTAATGTAAAATGATATATTCCAACAACTCTTACTACATTCAACTACTATATTTACAAACAGTGCCCTGCTTGTCTAAATTACAAAGGCCAAGTTTAGAAACAGATACAAATTGTCAACTTATCACTAACCATGCAGTTTGTAACATTTCAATGGCTTAATACCTAATAAAGAACGGTCGGAAGACTTAAATTTTTTAGATGAGACATGCAAGACAAGCCTAAAGTGGGTCAAACAGCTTCAGAGACGTGAAGGCTCTCTTGCCTCACTGGCCTGTTACATAACAATTTCTGGCCAGTTCACTGTCAAAAATTAACCCCATATTCCTTTGTACAAACTCCCGCAAATCGCTGCCTCCATTATCTGCGAGTACCTGCACCTAAACGATAAAAGAAACAAATACAAACAGTCAAGTCCTAACATAGACAATAAAGTCTCCATGTTCTGCAATTTGACACCAGTTTTAAGAACATGCTGGTTCTTGCGTTGCACCTAAGTGATGGATTCGTTCCTTCGGCTACCCCTGTCAGTGGGACTGTTAGCTTTGTGCCTAACTTCTGGCGCATAATCGACATTATCCCTTTGCTACGATGTGTTGATTATTCTTTCTGGTTTCTATGCAACTAGTCATTAATGATTATTTTGTTTATATTCAATGTGCAACAGTTCTTGCCTTTAATAGTAAATGGTTAATTGATTTTATTTAATTAAGTTAAAGCCTTAAAAACCATTTAAACAGTAAAATGACTCACTAAAACTTTCATAGCCGAAGGATCAAGGTTTTCCCACGTTCATCAGGTCATCATCCTCTGTTACAATTGCACCTGCATCGTTAAGCTGTCTGGATTTTGACTGCAGCATGGAGGAGTGCAGTTTCTGTGTTTGACGCAGGTCCTCCATGCTCGACAATCATATTTTTAACAGGAGTCTTGTATTAAAATCACCACCTACAAAACCAAATCTACACAGGTAATCATCATAGTTCATTCATTAATGATCTTGTGTCAAAACCCATGTTCCATACACATAGTAATAATTATAAGGATAAAGATAAAGACATTAAGTGCCATATTGTTGCTCCACCTTGGGAGATCTGTGTCGATCCACCCTTCGATCGGCGAACCAAGCTGAGCTTCTGGTTCCCCGCTCACGGACTGCTATCCGACAGCGTTGTTCATTCTCTGTTGCAGGTCCTACAGCTTGGAATGGTCTCCCTGATACACTGCGCTTATTTCCCAGGGTTCACTCCGCTCTGTTCCTTAACCTAAAAACTGTTTTATTTAGACATTGTTGGGCTGGGAGCGCTTCTGAGTAGCCTACCTTGAAAAGGCACTATATAAATTTCTGAAATAAATAAATAAAAATATGTGCCTCCAGTCAACTCTGTTATTATGAACACACCATACGACACTGTCGGGGGAAAGATGAGACGGCAAGGGAAAGAACTGGCCGACCACCCTCATATACCCAGGCTATGAAGATGAAACGTCAACACTTCATATCCATGACTGCCCCAGGGATAACTTAAGGGGCTGCTCTTCTATTGAATTAGCAGCCCCTTAAATTATCCCTTGTCCATGATATGACAACTACTTAACCATTAAAAATTATAGAAATGAGGTAGCAGTTATTCTAACAAACCAAAAGTGTTTTCAATAAAGAAAGGTAATTCTTAATTTTCACTGTAATAAAAGAAGAAAAATATGTTAACTCATATCAAATAAAATACTTGAATGCAAGGTAAATACTTATAGTATCAAAATACCACTCGAAATATTACTTTTCATATATGTGGCGCCGCACACCGAAATGAGCATTAAGTCGGAGATTACACATCAGAGATATTAGGGAAATAGTATTTTTTGAATTTTTTTATTTTTTGAAAAAAAAGTTAATAAAAAAATTTTCGAAAACATTTTTTAAACTTTTTTCCCAAAAGACAAGTAGCCAAGCTATTTTAATTCTCTTGATATGCAAATTATTATTTTTAATTAATTAAATTTAATTAATTAATTAATTTAATTGGATCACTTTTTCCTTTGTATCTTCGGCTATAATTAAGCTAGAGCAATAATTTTTGTGTCATTTTGACGCCTGAGACAAGGCCTTTGAAATGATGCATCAAACGCAATATGTTTGAAAATCACCTTAATGCTCATTTCGGTGTGCGGCGCCACATATATACGGTGAGTTTCAAATTGTTACAATTGTTTAAGAATTCAATAGTATTGGGAAAAGATGAGTTCACGAAAAGAGGCGAGTTGATGAGAGGATGGTTGAGCAAAGATATAAAGAAGAGACTTGTCAATGTACTGGTATGGAGCGTGGTACTGTATGAGTTGGAGACGTGGATCATCAGGAAAGAGGATAGCAAAAGACTGGAAGCCTTCGAAATGTGGATATGGAGAAGGATGGAAAAGGTGAGCTGGATGGAGAAAGTGACAAATGAAGAGGTGCTGCAAAGAGTAGGAGAAAAAAGATCACTGATGACAACGTTACGAGAAAGGCAAAAGAACTGAATTGGACACATATTAAGAGGAGACTCCCTCCTGAGATAAATCATAGAAGGGAGATTGGAGGAAAAAGAAAGATAGGAAGACCGAGGCAGATGATGCTGGGATGGATGATGTCTGAAGTATACAGCGCACTGAAGAGGAAAGCACAGCGAAGAGAAGAATGGCGTCATTGGAAGTTGGAACCTGCCGAGGGACAGAGAACTTAAAGAAGAAGAATTCAACACATACCACATGTTTTATCCACTGGCGTCTTTAAAGGGGCAGGTCTTGATGACTGTCCTGTTGCATCCTAGCGAACTTCGCTCGCTGGTGATCCGAACTGCCTGGATGAGAGTCCCGAAAACTCAGGAGATGCCAAAGGTCGCTGCAGTGTTGGCTAATGTAATAATAATAAAACGTACAAGTTTATCATTTCACATGTCAATCGCAAAGGTTTGAAAAAACTACAGAGAACAAGTGAATGCTAAGTCTATGAGCAAATATTTTATATAATAAAAAAATACATTTCATTATTAGAGAATCATGGTCTTTAGAAATGTTTATTCGAAAGGAACTCCCAGTGAAGATATACTCCAATTGCACATTGTTTTCAAGCTCTTTTATGTTTCTTTTCATCGAATTTTGGACTGCGTATATTTAATAAAATAAACAAAAAACTGCACGACAAAGACAGTGTGAAGTTGTGATGTACCGGTACATGAAAGTCTATCTTCAACGTTATCGACTCCTGTAGATGATAGGTCTGCAACATCATGACTTTCATATGGAGGACTACTTGTTGATACCGACAACTGTCCAGTTTTTTGTGGTCACGGTAGCTACAAAAAAACACTGTCAATATAACTTTGCATCATGGACATAAATCCTGTTTAAATTAAGGCTGCACTGAATATTGGCTTCAAATTCGCTTTGCGGCTGAATAGAGGCTAAATAGCTGCTCAGTATTCGGTGATTAGCTATAATCATCTACTCAGTACATCCCTAAATGTTTGTGAACCTGGGTCCTGGGATATATAACTTTCTTAATGTAAATGCAGTTAAGTAGGATTAAAATTAACTTTATCCAATTGTCATAGTCAAACACAGAGGTAACACATATTTTGAAATCATAACAAATATTTTTAAAAGCTGAAACAATAACCGACAGCTGCACATATTGCGACTGAATAGGAAGACATCTAAGGCACTATGCTTCTAATATACAATTCAAGAAACAAGGGTTTACACTAAGTCAATAATAGTTACAAAATAAAAGCTAAAATTCTCTTATAGGGTGATTCCGTGTCTATTCCAATAAATTTACAACAAAAATTGACATGACCGACTCAGATTTACCTGAAATTTGGCACAATTGTTGGGTCAGATGAGACATGTGTAAACCCAAGAAAAAAATTGTTGGGGTCAATTACGCTCTTTTTATATAATGCTTGTCTAGTCTACAATTTACTTTCCACTGGCAGTAAAGAATTGTTATGCTTACAGCTGGTGAGAATTACTCACATAGACTGCAAATACAGCAAAAGACTCGCTAAATTTAACGATTATAGTCCTTTTGTAAATAAGACAAATAAAGACGATTAACTTTAGGCAAATAAAGACGAAAGCGGTAATCCCGAAGACGGCGAGCCTGCCCATGTAAACAGTATGGGTGCTATAATAGAGCACTGTGGCTCTAGTTTCAAAATTTAAATTTGTTTGTATTTACTGCATATTTCCCTCATTTATAATTTTATTAACCTAACCGTTTTACTTAGATTTCGCGTTGATTACTTACTTACTGAGCACATTGTATCAGGGATGCGGCTTATAGGTTATATTCTATAATGACTCGGAAGCAAGTAACTTTTTAAAAATAAATTTGATGAAAAACATTTCCTGACGAAATTGAAGCGGGATTTATCGTGTGAGGGTCGGTTAGGGCTCAGGTTAGGCGTCGTGAGGGTCGGTTATGGTTAGTTTTTAAAAATAAATTTGATGAAAAATATTTCCTGACGAAATTGAAGCGGGATTTATCGTGTGAGGGTCGGTTAGGGCTCAGGTTAGGCGTCGTGAGGGTCGGTTATGGTTAGTTTTAGGGTTAGTGCAGTCATTCTGAAGCTGGATTGATGAACAATAATTTTCAATGAAAATGGATGAAAAATATTTGCTGACGAAATAGAAGCGGGATTTATCGAACAAATTCTTGCCTAAAGAGAAGCTAGATCGATTAAAAGAATTCTCGGCAAACTAGAAGTTGGATTTATTAAAGATAACAACGCTGCAACGTTAGTTCTTGGTGTCTACCGAGTCATTCTAGATAGACCTGGGAGTGACTTTGGTCAGCCAATCTGACCCCACTTGACCCTAAAGTGACTCGAGGTCGACTTGAAGTCGACTTCTCGGCGCCAAAACGACTTGACCCGACTTGGCAGTAAAACAACCGACTTCCGACTTGAAGTCGACTTCTAACATGATAAAAGCCATTAGCCTTGGTCTATGTAGCCTACGGCTACTAATGCAAGAAGTGAAGCCAATTTTCCTGCATGCATTAATTTCATTTAGGCCTACCAATGAGTAATGAGGCCTCAACACTTAATTGACGCACAATCGAATTAGTTAAAATGTTATTAAGTCCATTTCAGGCTGTTTGTGCTTCAGTTCGAATAGTTTTGTGATGCTTTGGGCCATCTATAGTAACCTAGACAATGCGACAGCAAATTATTAGGCCTATGAATTTTAGCTTGTCCATTGTCTGTGATTATTCAGATTAGGTCCTACACTCATTATTATATTTTTACTATATTGATATTAATTAAATTTGTAAAACGCGCAAGGTCTAAGATAAAATGGCGGACCGCGGACTGGTTGCACTGAATGAATGTCGTGATATGGTAGGCCTAATTTGTAAATCTGTTATCATTATAATTTGGCCACTAACATCATTCCGCAACTTAGCAAATAGCATTGCAAGCGCATCATCCTACAGTAGGCTACTACAGCTACTAGGCCTACTCACTGACAGTAAAGTCTTTCATTGTCCAATTGGCCCTACAATAGTTTCCGTCTGCAGACAACTGCAGGTGTAGCGCACCAAAATAGCGCCAAACTATCGATTTATTGTATTTATAGGCCCTGTAGACCCAGCTTTCTTTGCGCCGAATTCACTGACCACCAGAAGTGCACTGATTTGCTTGATAAGCACGCGTGCTAATATTTTAGTAACATTTTGTTTCACCATTTTAATTAAACGCATGCCTAAGCGTGTCGTTTAAGCATAAAATTACAAATTATATGAATAGATCGGCAGGCGGCAGTCTGCACGATGGCCTACCGGTAAAATAATCAGCAAGTCTCTGTTTTGCAAAGGCCCCATTCATTCTTGTAAACACACTAGGCAACAAAAGCTGCTTAAATGTTGTCACAATCATTGGTTTGAAGTGACAAATTTAACTATGTTTGTGTCTCAAGTCGGTTTAAGTCGACTTGAGGTAAAAACAACTTCAAGTGACTTCTATTTACAAAATTCGACTTGGGGTCAGTTGCGGTGAGCAGAAACGACCCGACCCGACTTGGGATGACCAAGTCGACTGGGGTCGACTTATTGGGGTCGACTCCCAGGTCTAATTCTAGAACGTCTACCGAGTCATTATAGAACTCTACCGGCTTATAGGTCACAGCGCTCTATTTTAGCTAAGTCGTTGGCAACCATATTGCTTCGTACAAAGGCATACAGTCTTCGGGATTACACATATAAAAAAGAGCATTCAGTGCACACGACACTTAAACTGATCCTAACCGACCCTCGCGACGCTTACCCTGACCCTAACCGCTAAAAACTAGCGGTCCCGCGTTCTGCAATTACGCCATAAGTTGTTAGGGCCGATATGATTAACAAACATAGCAATTCCCCTATCAAAGGTCAACTTAAACACTCACGGACACGCATACAATGCATAAATCAATCGAAGCTAAACATGTTTTAGGCTAACCCAAGCACGTGTTGTCCATAACCCTAACCCAATCTCCGTCACGCCTATTCGTATTCCGACCACAATTAGACGCAGTATTTACATAAAATGTTGATATGTTTTTGGAGTAAAAAATAAAACATAATCTTACCTTTAACAGAAACAAATTCAGATTTCCAAATACGCGTGAATTCGAAACGGCATACAAAATGGCGTCCAAATAAATTAAGGCAAACACCGGTAGAGTCGGTAGACGGCGACAAGCTCGCGGGGTGCACCAGAAGGGAACCACCGGGACACCGCGGACAATACCCGTCAGAAAACCGCACCGGATACCCGGGAGAAAACGGCGAGGGTCCCCCGGCTGCGTGTTATCTGGGTAATCAGCTAACCCATGCGTAACTCAAGTTAGTATGCGTACCGTCAAACTTCCAGGTGTCAGTCAGTGAAATAATATTGAAAATCTGTCGGCATAGACCCTTAATCTGTTCGCAACTACCACGTGCGGCACGCATAGCTGTTGGCTAATTATTATAGTAAAAAGAATACGATTGTCGCAGGTGCACAAAGTCTATATATACCTAAAGCCTATCAGTTTAATTCGCATAGGTTAGGTCTATATCGATATATTTAGTCTCAACAAACGACAGGCAGCAAACAAGATAAGGAATCGAAATTCGAGAAAGATGAACACCCTACCTGTGATGCTTTATTACAGTTACACATCACGAAAATAAGTCTGTCATTCTGATTATTAATGTTATTATTTATTATAATTATTCATTAATTCAAGTATTTATGTAGCCTATAATGTAGGCCTAGCACCTCTTCAAGGAAACTACTTAGAGGCATGATACTTAGTGTCATTAGTATTATAATCAGACAATTGCCCTATCGTATCGAAACATAAAACCATTAATTTTTCTTATTAAGTAGCCTACCAAGTGCAGATGTAGCCTATAAGCTTATGTATTTTATTAATTTTCTATCAAGACTTTAGTTAGCTTATTCCTCTTAAATTTTCGTTCAAACTCTTTGTTTTAAAATTGTAAGTAAGATACATAATAATATTATACATGTTATCTGCACCCGCACCGGAAGCTATTTTTGACGGTCATTGAGTATTTTATGTTATGTTTATAAAAGCAAGTAAGAATTGTCAAAGAATTTATGCCGATATCCCGTACGCCGTAGGCATATAAAACGTCCAAAAACTATCCATAATCCAGGGAGATGAATAAATCAACTTTATCCCCGGATGGAACATATCCTACTAGTATAGATCTGGAATATCTGGGGTATGGATTCTGTTCCCTATCGTGTGAAATAACTGAAACCACATGCATTGCATTGTTCTAAATATAACTTATAGCCTATATATTATATTATAGTAAGGTAGCCTAGCTATAGCCTGTTATTTGAAAAAATCCGCATAATTTATAAATCTAACCTTTAATGAAAATCTAAAACTATAAATATACAGGTAGGCCTATGTAAAGCAAGCGACTTAAACTGTCCTAAATATTAAAGCACTGTTCAGAGTTAATATCAGACCGAAGTGACATTAGGAAGAACAGCTACATGGAAGTGGCTTTCTTTTCTTTCTCTTGATCGAGAGGTTTTTTTGGGGAAGGCAGCCTCATGACGTTGTCGGTGAAGTTTTGACAGTTACCTTAGGAATTTTAATTGCTGGCATGTTGTAGGCCTACTGTAATAAGTTGTAGCAACGGTGAAAATCGACTAAAATTTAATCAGCTAAACCATTCATAGTCTTCATAATATTACTTAATGCGCCAGCAACACTTCCCACTTGCGGTAGCCCACCTACATTGAGATGTCGAACCCGCTTATTATATTCCTGCTGGGGTATTTGAAAGTCAAACTAAATTGATATGTTTGCCAGTTTCTTTTACTTTGTGGCACTAAATGTGCATATTCGTATGCAAGCCTCTGAGTAGTTTCTTGAAGGGTACGTGTTATATAAATGCTCTAAGCCTCTGAACGAATGCCGCCTATAATAAAGGCGGTCATCTGAAGAGAACATAATTATATTATGAAATTCTGTCCTACTCCTAGAGAAATATGCAGCTTGCTAAACAGGGTAATTTGACT
Organism: Lumbricus terrestris; assembly: GCA_949752735.1. Lineage (NCBI taxonomy): Eukaryota > Metazoa > Annelida > Clitellata > Crassiclitellata > Lumbricidae > Lumbricus > Lumbricus terrestris. Next base: position 368,007 of record OX457050.1, read on the forward strand.
ACTGCATGGTATGACGAAAACCAATTCCAAGATCATTTTTACGAGTCTTTGTTCTCTTTTACTTTGTGGCACTACTCGTGCGAAGACCTCGTGGACAGGAAGCTCCTAATTTGGTCAGACCACAGGATCCGTCTGGGTTCTTCTGAAGATACTGTTGGTGATGATCTTCTGCATAATAGAATTTCTTAGCTGGTAGTATTTCAGTCGTGATCTTTGCCAATCCGATTTTGTCCAGTTCCGTCTGGAACACCTCTTTTGATGCCTCGGCCAATTCCTTCTGCTCTTCATCGTAATAGTAGATTCCAGAACGATACTGTGTTCCGATTCTGTGACCATGCTTCATGCCTTGAGTCGGGTCATGGTTTTCCCAGAAGACGGTCAGCAGGGCTTCATAAGATGTCTCATTTGGATCATAGACGATGCGAACGACTTCTGCATGACCTGTCAGACCGGTGCACAGCTCGGCGCATGTCGGATTTGGCGTAGAACCAGCGCTCCACCCGACCTGTGGACAATTAATAGGCATTAATATTATTGAGAGTCGTCATACATACACACAAATATAGGAAAGTTATGAATTTCTACTGTTAATGCCAGGGCTGTACAGAACAGCCCTGGTTAATACATAGAAACCTATGATTGAAGGAATCGCATTTGTGCTCGATGCAGTGTTATTTCTATTAACTGAATATACACGTAATAACTGAAACTGTAACTGAAAAATAAGAAATAACTGTAACTGAAACTGAAAAATCTCATCGCAGTTAACTGTAACTGAAACTGTAACTGAAAAATAAAAAAATAGATAACTGTAACTTAAACTGTAACTGAAAAACCATAACTGAAATAACACTGGCTCGATGTTGCCCATTTCCTGTGATCGGTTGGCAGCTGCTCTCGGTTTTCTTTATCTGATTGAAGCGGATATCTGTGTTCTCGCAAACATCTAATTGGTACAGCTAGGCCTACTTTAAATTTAATGAGTAGTAAAATGTATAGATTATATTATTGTTTACAGCTTTTATTTGGGAAGAAATAAATACGCCCTGTGAAATGTAACATCCAACTTGGCCTACACATTCACTGCAGATTCTTCTGTCCGAAGCCTAGGTGTGATCTTTGACCAAAACCTTAGCTTCTCCGACCACATAGCCCAACTTTCCCGCACTTACTTCATGCACATTGGTGCAGAGTTCTGCGCCGACTTGAGAGTGTCGGCACCGGCGCGCCGGTCATTTTTGGTCGGCGGCGGCGCGCCGACACACAAAATCGGTGGCGGCCAAGAAATGTCGGCGGCGCGGCGTCGTTGGATTGGTGCTTTATTGTCGCATATGCCTACTTGTCTTACTGCACAAACAACCTATATTATACAGATATGCGTTCAATAATTATTTACGACAATTCTCTGGTCTCAAAATAATATTAGTATTCACGAGAAGCAACTAATCTCAAAACAGACATTCAACTGCAAAAGTCTACAAAGGCTCAGACCTCCATTTAAGATATGTTGTGTCCATATTCCATCAGCAGTAAATGAACTGTTGAACCTGACTTTCCGGATCTGACCCGCTGCCTATCGACTTCCTTTTCATTAAGCTTCTGTGAATAGGCTATGCTGCAGGTTCCCGCGACTTCGCTTTTATTGGCACTGTATAAATTCTGGGATTACGAGTACGATTATTAGGCCATAATTATAGTCGAAAAGGCTACCTAGCTGTGTCGAATAGACTCCTTTCTGCTGCCAGAAGAGTTTCTCGGCTCCCCAGAAACAGCCCATCCCTGTTGTTGCAAAACAGACGAACAGCTACGATTAGTTGGTTCTCATGTAATATTTAAATTACGACATAATTATATTTACATGTAGTGAGAGCCCATGCAAACGTACGCCACACAATTATAAGCTCGATTCTCAGTTGACTCATTTTCATAAACCATATACAATTATACACCCTACTGTTATACGAGATCTATATGCATTAATAACGTATAGGTTATGTAAATGGCATACAATAGTTATCTAAGACATTTCTCAATAATTATGTTGTGTTCATTATGCCATTTAGTCAATAGTTATCTAAGACATTTCTCAATAATTATGTTGTGTTCATTATGCCATTTAGTCAATAGTTATCTAAGACATTTCTCAATAATTATGTTGTGTTCATTATGCCATTTAGTCAATAGTTATCTAAGACATTTCTCAATAATTATGTTGTGTTCATTATGCCATTTAGTCAATAGTTATCTAAGACATTTCTCAATAATTATGTTGTGTTCATTATGCCATTTAGTCAATAGTTATCTAAGACATTTCTCAATAATTATGTTGTGTTCATTATGCCATTTAGTCAATAGTTATCTAAGACATTTCTCAATAATTATGTTGTGTTCATTATGCCATTTAGTCAATAGTTATCTAAGACATTTCTCAATAATTATGTTGTGTTCATTATGCCATTTAGTCAATAGTTATCTAAGACATTTCTCAATAATTATGTTGTGTTCATTATGCCATTTAGTCAATAGTTATCTAAGACATTTCTCAATAATTATGTTGTGTTCATTATGCCATTTAGTCAATAGTTATCTAAGACATTTCTCAATAATTATGTTGTGTTCATTATGCCATTTAGTCAATAGTTATTTAAGACATTTCTCAATAATTATGTTGTGTTCATTATGCCATTTAGTCAATAGTTATCTAAGACATTTCTCAATAATTATGTTGTGTTCATTATGCCATTTAGTCAATAGTTATCTAAGACATTTCTCAATAATTATGTTGTGTTCATTATGCCATTTAGTCAATAGTTATTTAAGACATTTCTCAATGTGTTGTGTCTATGTCAATAGTTATTTAAGATATTTCTCAATATGTTGTGCCCATATGCCATTTAGTCAATAGTTATTTAAGACATATGTAACGCCGTGGGCCTTACGCATAAGATAGAAAGAGAAAGAGAGAGATAGACAGACAGACAGATTGACCACAGGCTAAGAAGATGTAGAGAGAGTATAGAGCAACTGATCAGGGATTTGTGGCCTGCAGCGACCAATCAGGCTAGAACACATAGATGAAGAAGCTGCCGAGGTATTATAGTAAAGAGATTGAGTCAGTCGGTAGTTTTGGATTCGGTCGAGAGTTGAGATTCAGTCAGCAAAGAGTCAAGAGTTGAGAGTTCAGACAGCAGAGATAGTCGGCAGAAAGCCGAGGCAGAAAGCCTAGGCTGGATGCCGAGTCGAGTCAAGTCGAGTTAGAGAGTCATGAGCTAGTCGAGTCGAGTCAAGTCGAGTTAGAGAGTCATGAGCTAGTCGAGTCGAGTCAAGTCGAGTTAGAGAGTCATGAGCTAGTCAATCGGTCAATAGATCTTAACTGTGTGTGTTCGTCAATCGCTGTCAACGTGTCTACTGTGTCGTGAGCAATAAAACTCTGAAACTCATGCTGAACTTCGTTCATCTACATCCTGAAACGTCATCACCTAGTTCCCCTACTCCTGGTTCAACTATAAATCGAACTCGCCGATAACCAGCGGGCAATATTACACATTTCTCAATATGCTGCGTCCATATGCCATTGTCAATAGTTATTTAGGACATTTCTCAATATGTTGTGTCCATATGCCATTGTCAATAGTTATTTAAGACATTTCTCAATATTATGTTGTGTCCATATGCCATTGCCTAGATTATATATTCCAGAAATCAGGCCTAGCTGTTATTGCAATCTTCTCGCTTAAGCGAGGCCTACGTGACATCTTAATATTCTGGGTAGAAATGCTGCACTGCTTGAACTGTGCGCTGTCACATACCGAGCAATGCCAGCTTTGTATGGCTTGGAAATGGTGATATGGTGCTGTTGGAGTTGACCGTGTGCTTTCCATTTACGACCATTGGCTCCAAACGACCTGCAGATAAATGAAAAATTATATATATTTGACCGATGGGGCACAGGTAGAACATTATATTAAATAAAGAAGTGGATGGCAGGATTGCACGCCCGAGTGGCTGTAGACTGGGAAGTACTATAGACATATGGGCTGAGTTTGGTTTCCGTTCTTGGAGGGCTAAAGCCTTCTTGGGGGGCTAAGCCCGGGAAAAGATACCATTTACACGGTCTAAAAAATGAATCAGGATCTTCTTCGGGGGGGGGGGGGGGCTTAGACCCCCTAGCCCCTGATAAACTTCGCCCATGACTATAGAGTAGGCGTGGATGTAGTCTAATTGCTTCTTCAAACAGTAGGATTAAACACTAACAATAACCAAGCTTCAGTCGATGGCGCTGATCAGTCGAGTGTGATCGAATGACGTTACTAACTTAGGCCTACTTAAAGTCCCTGCATGCACTAACTGCACAGGCCATGGCTTGGACCCGTATATTCTGCGTAAAAGGCCGAGCGCCATCTATAATTGACCTAGCTACTGTGTTCCAAACTACGTTATGCGAGTTTACTTGATTTAAATTACCTGGCAGGATCTCATCGGGCTTCGGCATTTCGGTCTTTGATAAAGCCATTTTCTCCAACCTTCGTCACGTAGGATAGCCTACGTTCATAAAATACTTATAACAGCGTTCGACAACAGTAGTGTTAGGCCTACAGTCAGATTAGTTTGTGAAACGTTATGAATGTGTCGTCCTCTGGTGCTGCGGGACATAAAATACCAAGATGCAGTTTTTTTTGTCTAAAGCGTATTTCTTACATCATGGTCTAAAGGCTGAACCATGTCTTTCATGTAGGCCACGGTTAACTTTAAATTGCTATGAAGGCAAATCTATTTACATCGCTAACCTTTGGACGAGTCTATGATGCTAGACACGAGGTAAACGTTTTAAGTATGACATGTATATACGTATAGGCCTACAGACCTCGAGCATGACTCGATAGCGCATTGGATAACCACACGCTGGCAACGAGAGCGAGAGGTAGGCCTACCGAGATCGAGCTCCTTAGGGCGGGAGTGCTTTGTAGGCTGCTAGCTTTTAGCGCCGTGTATTGCAGGCTGTCTGTTCTGTTATTAGTTAAGATTGATGTTAATTAAGATTGTTGTATAACTTATTATTATTATTATTATTATTATTATTATTATTATTATTATTATTATTATTATTATTATTATTATTATTATTATTATTATTATTATTATTATTGTTGTTGCTGCTGCTGCTGCTGCACCCATACCGGAAGCTCTTATTTTGACTGATGTGGACAAGACTATTGAGCATTCTATGCTATGTTTATAAAAACAAGCCGAGCGATGATTTTCAAAGCATTTTGTGCGGGCAAAATAAAATAAAAGCTTACAAATAACATTTTGAATTTTTGGCCGCTGCAGTTCCTAATTTCTGTTTAATATATTTTAATATATTAAAAGACCCGAAAGTCGCCGCAGCGTTTCAATCTAATCACAGGACTTCGCGATTCGGTCAAGGAGTGTCTTTTCGGTGTATTTTTAAATTGCTGGATCAAGAATTCCCTGTTGAACTAGTGTTTACTTTTATTGTTCACCGTGATTGATTCTGTCGATGCTTCCTTTTCCCGTTTAAGACGATGGACTCACAGCACACCACAGAAAGTTCTTGGCAGTCAACAAACATTGAAACTATTTTTACTGATCTCGGTCACCAGGTGGCTGCACTTAGCGAGGTCAGAGGTGATTCATTGGCTGCGGACGTTAGAGACAGGATTTTAATTTCTCTTACCATGATACAAAATGATCTTAATTCGAAGGTTTCACCTTCTGGTCAGCAAATGAAAATCGCTTTAAATCCCACAACACATCTGGAAACACTAGTAAGTGGAGATAGAACATTTCTATCTTATTTCGTTTACATCTTGGTGCCTAGTGATTTTTCGTATTCCTCACTTCGCTTTGCTAATAATTTTTTTAGACAACTGCTTAATGTAGGAAGCATACATTACGTCTGATCATTACTCTGTAGCCTATACATTGATATTGCACTTGCAGACGTCTTTGACATCTACAGCAAGGGCAGCTTATAAAGTAACACCTGCACAACTAAATATAGCCAAAGACACATTGATTTACAAAACCACTTTTAAGCAGTTTATATTTAGCAATAGGTGTAATGAAAGGATGTCCTCTCTGGCAAAGTGAGTTATTGTCCTCAGGAAGGAGTGGCATGAGCCAACTGGGAAACGGCCAAGGGATTTGTGGAAGATCTTGCTGTGTGTTTGAGCAATCAACTCTTCTGCACGACTTTTGATTGAACTGTTTCTGTTTGTTGATTGAAGTTCTGCTTGATTGACTGTTGTGATTTGATCGTCTCCTATTCTTCCAGTCAACTCGTCAAGACGCTTGCATTGCAGCCTTCATATCAGGTAATCATTCGAAATCGTCTTCATTCATCTGAAACACATTATATATCTATAGTGACCTTCCATGACTTAAGGGACCTCCAAACAGTGTGGCAGAAACAACCAGCTTCCAGGTATTTATATTAAAAAAGTGCTTCTGATTATCCTCTCTGGCCAGAAGTAAATTGAGAGCAAACGTCACATTGACGAGATAACTGCAGAAGGAACAACAATATCACCTGGGAGTGAGGGGTTATGAAACAAAAGTGAAAAGTCATTCTCTTACCTGAGAATTTGCTGTCTGTTATCTTATCTTATCTAATCTAATCACTTCTAAAAAAGTCATAATATCCAAAGACATCATGTCCTTCGATTGAGTGTTCAAAGTTAAAGTTCATCGTAGTTCTAAACAACATCGAGATCTGTTGTGGTAGAAAAGAGTTGAGTGATCTGATAGCAGCAATAGACCATTCAGTGGTTCTTTCAAACCAACTCCTCATCATCCCCTTCCTCTGTTCAGCTTGAAGAAAGTAGTCCCAGGCCTTTGAAGCAACAGCAGAAGCATCATCCTCATGATATCTAGACGGGTGACCATTCCTCTTCCTCACCATCGAATCCTCCCACCAACAGCATACAGTCAGCATACTCATTGCAGCTGACTTTCGTTGGTGTGCAATTGGAGTTGAAATCTGCAAACAGGTTTCTGCCCTCGTATGGATCTTTAACCCTGACCTTTTGATTGACAGTGTAGCATGCTAACCACTGCAGTGTCTGTCGTGTTCCCCTTTGAGACTGTTGAAGTTAGAGTTATGTAACATATTCAGTTAATTTCTATATTATTATATACAAACGTGATAATCTTGATGATCTTGAAGGTTTCTGCCTTTTCCCCACAGGATGTCATGGCTTCAGTTTTCCTTCATCAGTGGACTGAGATGTTGTCTTCGCGCTGCGCATCGTCTGCTGGTGTTCTGCATCGCATCGAAATTCTACGCGACATCTTTTCGAAGAGATTCACCAACAGCTTGTCCGATGATTTCAAAGTGAAAGGTTCAAACCATTGAAATGTTTCTTTCCTGCATGTGTTTAAGAAAGAGTGTCCTCTCTCTGACATTGTAAGAAATATTTAGTTTCCTTTTTAAGAGATACTTAAATGTCGCCTATGTCTGCATAGACTACCACGTTAGGCGTAGAGCTGACCTGCATTTTGTCAATGGCAACCACTCTGTGATGGACGCACTGTCACCATAGCTACATTGGTTGCCATGGTTTCTTGCTAATATTGATAGTTTTATAGGCTTGGGACACTTAGCTATTTTTAAAATACAAACTCTAGTTTATGTTAAAATTACTTTGTCAGCAGTTGAAAACTAAAAATGATTTCTGATGTGGATTCAAATTTCTGAAGCCCTGTCAATTAGCTTTGGTTGCACTTTAGAAGTCTAGTCTTCTTCATATTAATTAAATTTTTTCAAGCAAAGGAATTTGTATTAGATGTGAGGTTGGCTTGAAACTCTGCCGTCAGAAGCTTTTATAAAACATTTTGAGGTCAGAGGTTTAAATCTCACCAAGGGGTCAAGGTTATCTCAAGTAGTGGAATAACTTTGTGGTGTTTTTAATTTTAAAATAACATTTAAAATATGAATCTGTTCTTTTAGACCTTCAGATGGTGATTGGAGGTCGTGTGGTCGAACAGTGGGACGAGTTTCTACATTTTATTTTCCATTCAGATGCCGACGAATTACGTCGGAGTCATCTCTATCCAAACATCATCCATTCGACATGTTGTCTCTGGATGAAACTGATTCGAAGGGAAGCACTGGAGAAATCATCGATCGAAGGAAGTGATTCAACCGACCTTGGAAACATCTTCTCTCTAACCGATGTCTTGCTCGAAAGACTTATGACTGACTCCCTGTCGCAAATTTGCCATCGAAAGTGTCTTGGAGTTTTGCTTGAATGTTTGCCATACAGTTCAGTTCTGTCACCTCTGAAAGTCATTCCATCACGGTACCACAACCTTGCACGAAGAAATCTTTTTGCGTTTAAAAAATCCAGTTTGGACGACTTCTTCCCTGTGGAAAATCGCGATGATGTTTCCGTACATTTCCAACTGGAAAGCAATTGGATGAATCGTTGCGTGATGCGAAATTGTGTTTCGCAGGGTTTCGGTGGATTCTGCAGATCGACAGATGGGGAGAGTAGGAGTGAATCTGGGGTTGATGGGGAGAGGACTCTGTTTGGTGATGGGGTGATGAGGGTGGTTGACGAGGCGGTTCTCAGGAAGGTCGTTCTTCTTTGGCTGAGGTCGTTGGCTGTTGAAGCACATGCTTCAACAACTGAAGAAGAAGAAGAAGAAGGTGATGATTTTCTCTCTCATTTCTTTTATGCCGAGTGTAGTAACCAAAGATTTGTTGTTTATAAGCAAGAAAGCATAAAATTTTACTGTTATGCATGTCGGCTGAATAGTTGAAGCATTTGCCTTTCGCTTGGATTATATGGATTCTCCTCCGTTCATCTAGTTGCTCAGGATGACTTTTACGAGCAAGTCCTTCACTCACAATTGCTCTGCACCATCTGATGCTACATGTACTTAATAATAATTAGATTGTTGTCGTACTTAAAAAACACGATCAGTACATTTTGAATCATTCTCTCTGTTATATTATAATCTGTCGACTTCTAAAGTGTCGTTATCTGCATAATGCATCTCATGTTTTCTTCATTCTATTTATCTAATTGTAATCAACCTGTGCTGAAAAATTTGCAGGAGTTTTGATGCCAGAGAAACTTTGTGAATGATTTTTACTTGTTAAGACTAAAACGGATCGTTCGGTGCTTTAGAAATATCTGATATGGCCTTTTTAGTAAACCTCAGCTTTTGACAGCTTAATGCACACCTCTCAGTCAACTCTGGGAAGAGTATGCTTCATGCTTGCCTAAACAGTAAACACAAATGCAAGTACAGCTTTTCATTGTTCTGTTTCTTATTGTTTCATCGTGTTAGAAGGACTTGAATCATCTGTTGACGATGTTTGTCCTCTTTTGAACGAACTTGAATCGTTCGTCTGTTCGGTGATTTCGTCGAATCCAAACGTTTGGTTGATGCGATTATTTGCCGAACAGGATGACGATCTGTTTGACGCATTGCTTTGTCTTCTTGATGTCTACGTTTTAACGAGTAGAAGAAGAAGGTAAATTGACTTTTGAAATTGTCTCAGTCTACTTTCATCGTCTGCAGCTGTTTCTGATCTGATGGAATTTCTTTTCATTTCTGGTTGTGATATAAAGTTCGATAATTGCATTTTGTTGTTGTATTGTGCAATCAGATTAGCGGCACTCTAGATTTGATTAGGTTAAATTAAAGGGAATTGAACTTCATAAAATCGTGAATATTCCTATTGCTCTACCCGAGGTAGATATGTCCTCCTAAGATCTCGAAGATGTTTGTAGAAAAGAAAAGAAACCGTCTGGAACGGCTGTTGAGTATGATGATTATTGTGATTGCGAACTAATAATATTGCAACATTATTGCTTTTATTTGTTATATAGATGCAAATGTTGAGTAAATAAGTAAGAAAGTGGTCTTGACTGTGATTGTAGTTGACTCATGTGTTGTGCGTTCTTCAAGGAGATCGTCGTCCGATGTGAATTGGAAATGGAAGAGATTTGATCCATGTCGATTCTTCATTCAGTTTCTGTCGAGTGGTTGTTGTTGGGATCACACGCTTCTCGTTGATCTGTTGATGTCACCTGAAACGTGTTTCCTTATCTACCTCACCCGTCTTCTCAAACACATTGTCAGCGACTGGAAGCACTGGGTGTCTGTCTGTCAAGACAATGACAACAAAGACGACAATGGTTTGAGTGCAGCTGAGTTGGGTTTCAGCTCCAGTGATAACAAAGCATCTTTGGATGAGTGTAAAGAATCATTTGAAGCGATGGAAACGAAGTGGAGTGGTTCCTCTGTGGAAAGATTTCACCCGTTGTCTTCAAGTTCAGCTGAGCAAATGGAAGAGGATTACAACATGAGTCTGTTAATTAAGGTATGTCACAATTAAATAATTAATTATTGTATGATGGGTATTTTTAAAGAGATTCTGTACAGAGAGACAAATCTGATAAATTTATTTATTAATAGTATCTATACAGCAGATTTCAAGATTATCTACTTAGAAGCACTCCCGACCTAACTTGTGCTAAATAGAACAGTCTAAGACTAGAACAGAACACGGTGAAGTGATCCCTGGCCACTGGGTGAAGTGCTACAGGAAGCCAGCCATTCCTGATTGCAAGGCCAGCGACTGAGAAAGCTTGGCTTTGTCTTGTGGAGGTCCACTAGCGAGGAACAAGAAGTTCAGGCTGTTCAGATGAACAAAGGGAGCCTTGGCGTCGGGTATTCTGATGATTACTTAGTACTTAGTCCATCCCGTGCAGAACTGCACATCGGGCAACGCAGCCTTTTTTCTGCGTTGTTTCTGTTGCGTGCGTTTGTTTTACCTGGGTGGGTTGCAAGCCCACCGCAGAACCCTCCTCCTTTCTCCTGGCTTGGGACAGGCACAGGCTGCCTCAGAAGAGGTAGCCTGTGGCGGAGTTTACAGTGTCTGATGATTACTGACCAGTAATTTAGGACACTATAATCTCAGACTTTGTGATCTTTGAAAGTTGCTTATATTTTGAATTTCTAACGAGCACCACAGAGGCCAGGGATGTCTTCAAAGACATATTATATTTCAGATTGTTTGACTAACCTCAGGTAAAAAAAATGGGTTCAGTGTGGATATATATATAAGTGAGCGAGTAAATCTAATTTAGATAAGATTATGCCGGTTTCAGCCATTACTTATTTCAGCTTGCATTCAATAAGTTGTTGGCCAAAGTTCTTTTAAGAAACTAGAGCTATTGCTGAATGCTGATGAATTCATTGTTTGAGTGATGTTTGATTTCAGGGAAATTCTGTCACAAATCCGAGTTACTCTTCGTCTTTTCTAAGCGGAAAATCAGATCGTGCAATTCATGATCTTCATCTGAATGACGTCAGAAATCAACCTTCAATAAAAAAGTTGATCCTTGTTGATTATTCTGATTCGGACGAAAGCAACGGAAGCGATTTGTCTGCTGCTGATGACGCAGATGATGACAAATTCAGTTCGTCTAATGGTCAGATTTCTTCTGACGATCTTTTCATGTCCACTGATTCGCTTCTTGTCTCTTCTTCTGATCTTGACGTTAAAACATCGGAAAATTGTTTGACTGTCAAAGTCATCTCACCATTCAACACAACAAACAATTCAAACGATGTTGAAGAGGATACTGTGATACAGAAGCACTCTAGCGCGTCCCATGAATGCCATTCGCTCGACTATTCAAACCAATTTTGTTTCACAAGCTCTGAACAGTCTGCAGAATTGTCTGATCACTCAAACTCTCGAATGAAGTTTGAAACCGATTGCGCAGAATCAGATGTGATGTTAGATGGTGTAGTTGAAAATGAGTTTAGGATTTCAGTGACGTCCAGAGGGGATCTTACGAAGGAAGGCAAAGAGAAATGTGACATTTTTGTCGATGCAATGACAACTCTCATTCGACTTCGACTTTGCCTGACGCGACTTATCAGCAAAGACATCTTTCCATATGACATCAGTCCGCTTGAGAGATTGCTGAAATTGTGCGAAGAAAGTTATGAAAACTGCGATCATGTTGAGAATGATTGACATAATCAGATTGGAAACAATTTCAAAGATGTATTTCAGTGAATCAATGTGATATTAAATAATGGCAGCTAGTAGCTGATTGGTATTTTCAAAAGAAGTTTTTTAAATGCATCTTTTTGGCGTCTGTAACTCTTTTATTGCAGTCCATGTATCTTGATATGCTGATCCAACTTGCCTTCATGACATTCCTCTGGCATATCCAAGAGATGATGATGATGACGATGATCATAATAATATTAATATTAATAAAATATTAATAATAAAGCATGCTATAATATTTGCAAACACTGGTAATCGCAGATATGTACACTCCATTATACAGAATCATGTTCTACACTATCTTGATTTTATTCTTTGTCAACAAATAACAACAATAATAATAATAATATTCGTTTATTCAAATTCAATCTGACACACCGCAGAACGATTACCGGTACAAGTTATACGAAATACGGCCAGCCTCGCACGACATGCAGGTCGGCTACAACAGGTTCGGTAACTTGGCACTAACGGCCTAAGTGTTGGAACGCTCATGATCGGCCAAGCCAATGATGATGATAATTAATATGATGCCCATTAATCATAAATTCTTTGTAAACCAGAGTTACCAGACACATCAATAAGATTACATGGTACAGTAATGCCGTGTATAAGTGTACGACACCCATGCCTTGCGTTGTCACGCTGAGAGCACCTCTGAATAGGTAGTTCTGGAAGAGGTCCTTATTGCTGTTTAATGACATTGTGTCATATCGCAGTTGATTAGCGTCGCCCTCCTCCTTTATCCAGGCTTGGGACTGGCACTGGAATAAACAATGGCGGAGTTTGAGAGGTCCTTTAGAGATTCTCACAATTGTACTGTCTTACCACTTCGCCATCTAGCGAATGAACGCCTACTGACCAGAACTACGTCCAGAAGTTCGATGGCCTCTGTTGTTATCACAGAATAGATAAAGTGATTGTTATGCTGATTTATTTCTTTTCTTTTTCTCGGATGTATATAGTTCTTGTAAACTTGTGAAGGATGAAATTTGTCTCGCGCTAATAAAGGTTGATTATTTACTCACACACGGTACACATCACAACGTCCCATGACTATATATGGCGTTGTTATCAACAGTTCCTGTGAGCATTGAGCAAGAATAGTAGGTCTACTTCAATCGGTTTCTAACCAGATCTTATAAATTAAATACCCTTAAACTCCAAGAGTTTATGAAGCAAAATCCTTAGAACTGGCGCTTAAATTAAAATATCTACTGAATTCACGTGCACCTCTACAACAACAGAATACTTGGAATGCCGAACAGCTCATCCGTCCCGACTTGTCTTAAGAACCGGGATTTTATGGCCACATTTGGGGAACATTGCCATTTGAGAGGCCACTGTCGTCCAAGGCATTCCATCTAAGTCCACAACTGTACGTAGACATCGTCTATAACTGTGTAACAACAAAGACTCCTTCGTACCTCTCCGATCTCCTTCAGAATTACGAGCCCTCAAGAAACATGAGATCATCCGGAAACCGAACACTAGTTCTTCATCGCTGTCGCACCGTAACTGCATCTAGATCATTCACCTCATCAGCACCTCGAATATGGAACACTCTTCCGTCTGCCATCAGAAATTCCACATCGTTGACAACTTTCAAGAAGCATCTAAAAACTAATCTTTTTACACAGGTCCTTCTTGACTGACTTTTTCTCTGCCCCAAGTGCTTTTGAATCGTTGCTACGGTTTTCTTAATCGGTTGCTTACGAACCCATGGCATTTTAATCTCTACATATTATTATTATTATTATTATTATTATTATTATTATTATTATTATTATTATAAAACTGCGCATCATAATGCAGTTGCATGATTATGGTTGAGCGTTCGATTGAGGTTTTACGGTAAGGACCAACATCCGGTCTAAAAGCGATTACGTTATGTCTATGGACGGATTTCGATTTTGCAAATAAATTGACTTAATTTAAACGTTTTAGACAAACCTGCGCATATCTAGCCTTCAGGATGTCCTTACTTATCCGCGGATCCTTTAGGTTTGTGGATTTTTGTGGAGTGCGTGTGATCTTGCAGTCTAATTAAGACCCGGCCTCGTGAAGGTGAACTGTGTTTACATGGGACCTGTCGGCGGTTTAGGGTCGATTATTATTTGGCGCTAGTATATATAGGCGCTGTTTTGCACCACTTTTACTAGATGAAGACAGGACGACTTTGCTTGTCATGCGGTCCTATAAATTCTTTTAGACCTACTGCCACCTCAACTCCGCCTCAGCTCGCACTTTGTCCAAGCCTGGATAAATGAGGAGTGCGACGCTAATGCCTTTGCTATCAGACGGTGTCCTTTTTACTGAAACAACCAACCACCTCAAATAAAATATGATAATGCAGACAGCATAAGTAAAAAATTGTAGATGACTTGCGCTTTAGATGCCATCACTATAAAGGAGCACATATTAACACTTAGACTGTCTGTTGAAGTGTTAATTTTTTTATTATTATGGTTGAGAAGTTTTGTAAAAAAATGACAAGTAGTGAAGATGATATGTTTGTGAATTTGTAGTCAGATATGCTGCGGCTGTTTGAAGTTGATGAGCAGCCGAAGCAGCCAACGACCGATTCATTGTTGTGTGCATCACGCTTCGTCAGTCAACCATTCTGCTGCTGCTGCTGCCTCTCGTCATCGTCATCTTTTGACGATTGCTTCTGCATCTTCTATTCGTAGTCGATTCCTCTTTGTTTCGTCGCATGATGCCAGGTTCCTTTGTCTTCCAAACAAAGGGTTTGTCTTTCGTGGTGCCGGGTCAGGCGTGCGAACAATGAGCACTGGAGCTCGGTTGATAGGCACCATCGCCAGTCGCATCCTAAAGATTCGATATCTTATCCTAACAGGTGCAATTGGTGGTGGCATCACTGCACAACAGGTATTTTGCATGGGGTATTATTGTCAGTTTCAATTTTAGGTTCTCTAGTAACAAGTGCTCATATGCATATTCTCTTACAAATTGCAATGATTCATAGCAGTTCATTAAGACTTGTCACAAATAAGGAAGCAAATTTTAACTATTGATTCTTATGAACCAAGTAATTGTAATTGTAATCAAGACAATTTATATAGCGTCGTCGGTAGCAAGCTACTTCTAGGATGCATATTCAGAATTTACCAATTACGACAGATGTGCTATTGTTATAAGAAGCATATCTTTGACAAAGAAACGATTTTCTATTTGTTGATTGAGACCTATGCAGATATTTCCTCTCCATGTCATCCGCTTTCTTGGTTGAATCCATTTCAGACGTTTGAATCATGGAAAGAAAAGATGCCGAAGTTGGATTGGATGAAGGATTATCTTCCGGACTCTGAGAGACTCGATAAAATTGAAGCTGGATTCCAGCGAATGCGAAACCGTCTTTCTCTTCCAGACATCAAGGTCAGATTTGATGATGATTTGCGAAGTCTGCATCTTGCGGGTTTCAAGCATCAATTGGTGCTTTCTGTGTTGTGGGTTCTTTGTCGGGATTGTCTTCTTCTCTTAGCATATTAAATCTATTCATATGTTTGCATATGTGTTGTCAACCTCCTTGATACTTGTTAAAATCTCTGCTTGTTGGAATTAATTTGATGAGGTGACTTGTAAGTTGAAGCAGAGCATTAAATGTATCGTCAGTTTGTGAGAATAGTTCTGTTATGCTCCCAACTAATGTCATATAGAAATGTCATATAGAAATATGGTTAAATTTGCTGAGGTTGGACTCTGGTGAAAAATCTTCTTCCTTCTCTTTCCAGTGGTGCTGGACTCTTGTAATGACCAACTCAAGAAGAGTAGGAGGTTAATAACAATTGTACAGCAGGAGGTTACAAGAGCGCCTCTAATGCAACTACCAGAGTACATGGCGGAACGCATTGGTCATCTGGCAATATACACGAGTGAAGTTTTTCTTAAAAGATTTTCTATTTGTATATCTTGAACGTGCAACCTCTGGATTATGGTCCATGACTCTAGCCACTAGACTCATGGCATTGTGCATTTGCTCTGTGTGACTGAGGTCTACTGCTCTACTCTGACAATGCTTTCTTCTTTGCTTTTCCAGATAAAACTTCCAGAAGAATATCCTCGACTGCGTGCTTTCCGTGAGTGGCTCGACTCAACGCCAGCGATTGACCCAGAGGCGTTCGAAGGTCGGTTGCGTTTTGTTGTAACTGTAACTGTTGTCCACACTAACTGTTGCATTTTGTTGTGTTTATTGTTTGCAAGTTTTCTGTTGTCTTGTTGTCAACAGGACTGCCCTTTTCCTCATCTGAGTTTTTATTTCTTGTGTTTTACTTTCTCACTGCTTTGGCTTTTAAATTTGACTTCTTTAGACCCCAAAGATATTCCCAAAAGTTGCAACTGAGGACCTTCTAGTCTTCTAATATCTGGAAATTTTATGGCAAATGATGCGGTGAAATAGTTGGGTGTCGTCTCATTTGACTGCAAGTTGTGCGCCCTGTGGTGTTTAATATTTATTTTAACCGTTTTATTTGGAATATTATTTAAATGTTATTTTAGATGTTTTCGTCACACATTAACTGTTTTTGTAGCTGATTTTCTATCTAATTTGTTTCTATATTTTGATCTTGACTTGTGATTGATTAATTTTATGCATCTGATTACTTTATATGTTAACTAATGTGTATTGATTAATTTTCATTTTGAGGCCTTAATTATGTACAGCTTTTTAACTCTGGAAGCTTTATTTGCATGTTTGTCTTTGTTGATCAAGATGCATGTGCTGCCTTTACGTGCTACTGTGAATGTTTTACGCTTTTGAAGTGCTGCTAATAGTATGCTGCATATGAATTTATAAATTAATGAATTTTGCACATGTATAGATAGAGTCATTATATAATTTGCCATTGCTTTCATTATGCACATTTGATTGCAATCTAATGATATTTGTGCACTGTGTTGCATTATTTTTTGAAAGTTCTATCTTATGATGACAAAAATTCATGAACAAATGTTTGAATCGCTTAACTGTTTGATCAATTTCTATCACCAGAGGGCTCACAACTAGCGGTGGGGGAGAATTGGACGTCATTGTTGTTTTTCCTATTGTCTGTCTTCTTCTCTGTTGGGTTTGTAGGGTTTTTAAGAGGCCCAGAATTCCATTTGGCGCTGCCCGATACCCTCTCAGGTGTGTAGATATGTTTCTCTCTCTGTCTCTGTCTGTTCCTTGTTTTTCTAGTCTTCTCTGAATTGTGTTACGCTTTCTCTGCTTCTGCCCAACAAATGCTTTTTCTGTGTTTGAGGCCAGTTTTTTTAACCTCAGGTTTATTTTCTTTATTTTATTATGATTTTCGTCGTATTACTAATTCTGTTTTTTTGCAATTAAACTTTGGACAGAAGAAGGTTGTATCACACAGAAGGTCTTGGAAGACTGGGGCAGGTGGAAGACTGGGGCAGGACGGAGGGTGGACTGGATTGTTTCCATGAGTAACTTTGTGTATAGCATGGGCTGTTTGGGGCAGCATGATGGTCACGTAACAGCCTTTTTTGGTACATCTGTTAATAAACCAGAACACATTCTATTACTGAAGAACAGTGTATGACGCTGTATTGTATAATATATATGTGTATAATATATATATATATGTGTGGATGTTTGGCTGCATGGATTGGTTGATTTAATACTGAAACAGAGGGTGAATTTAAGCCATTTTAGGCTGTGTTGGTGCTCTGATGCTGGAATTGAACCATTCACAGACCTCGGAAAAACTACCGTAGTAGCCCATTCAGCCCTCCATATTCTCCAGATTTGGAAGATGTGTTACAAGGAAGGTCGTGTTGTGAGGTGGAGATGGATGAAAGAATTTTTTCATGTTTTTCCAAATTATTTTTGAATTTCTTGGTCGTTTGTTTCTGATTTTTAGCCGCTTTTGACGTGAAGTCCAACATGCCATCAACTTCTATGTCTCTTTTGGCCGTCGGAAAAGCTGCTGACTCGGTAAAATTTGGTCGATTCAGTAATTTTCTTTATCCTTGAAAAATTATCTTTTCAAGTCTTGGGATATTTATTTATGATTTGTTACCATCAGGTGGTCGGTAAGTAAGTAAGTATTTCTGAAAATGGCTTCATCTGAAGGAGGGTTTTTAGACATGCACTGAATTACATTCTACGCTTTGATTGGCTGTTGTATTGTTAATAGAGAGAAGATGAAAAGATATGAATTGTGCAATTTTTCATTTAACGTCAGTTATTTTCTCTTCTTCATTTTCAGCTGCCTGTCATTAAGAACGACAAAGTGCTGGAGCTGCAGGAGGAAATGATGCGACTACAGGTATTATTATTTATCATTTATTATTTATCATTTATTATTTATCATTTATTATTTATCATTTATTATTTATCATTTATTATTTATCATTTATTATTTATCATTTATTATTTATCATTTGTTATTTATCATTTTTTATTATTATTTATCATTTATTATTTATCATTTTTTATTATTATTTATCATTTATTATTTATTATTTATCATTTATTATTTATCATTTATTATTTATCATTTTGTTATTTATCATTTATTATTTATCATTTATTATTTATCATTTATTATTTATCATTTATTATTTATCATTTATTATTTATAAGATAATATTATTTATTATTTATCATTTATTATTTATCATTTTTTATTATTATTTATTATTTATCATTTATTATTTATCATTTATTATTTATCATTTATTATTTATCATTTATTATTTATCATTTATTATTTATCATTTATTATTTATCATTTATTATTTATCATTTATTATTTATCATTTATTATTTATCATTTGTTATTTATCATTTTTTATTATTATTTATCATTTATTATTTATCATTTTTTATTATTATTTATCATTTATTATTTATCATTTATTATTTATCATTTATTATTTATCATTTATTATTTATCATTTTTTATTATTATTTATCATTTATTATTTATCATTTTTTATTATTATTTATCATTTATTATTTATCATTTATTATTTATCATTTATTATTTATCATTTATTATTTATCATTTTTTATTATTATTTATTATTTATCATTTATTATTTATCATTTATTATTTATCATTTATTATTTATCATTTGTTATTTATCATTTTTTATTATTATTTATCATTTATTATTTATCATTTTTTATTATTTATCATTTATCATTTATTATTTATCATTTATTATTTATCATTTTTTATTATTATTTATTATTTATCATTTATTATTTATCATTTATTATTTATCATTTATTATTTATCATTTGTTATTTATCATTTTTTATTATTATTTATCCACGCACGTACGCACATTATGCACACACCCATCATATCCATCTGCATATACAATGCAATGCGTTATTACAATACAGTTTAAAATGCAATACATTTGGTATTTCTATGTAAGTGCCCTCCTTCCTTCCAGCACTCAGCAGTACAGATGAACAGACAACAGAACAAATTGTTGATGATGAGCAATTCTATATGAAAAACGTTGGACGCTCAACATCCATCCTCTGTATTACTGCCTCTAACACACACACGCGCACACACAAGCACACACACACACATGCACACACACATACGCGCACACACACACACACACATGCACAGTTGCACACACACACACAGGCGCACAGTGGATTGTTGCCATGGTGATTCGTAAAGGCTTCTATAGCGCCACTGTCCAATACACAGAGAGGTATCAGTAGATGGCGCTCTACAACCAAACCAAGTTCGGTTGAGTATCGAGGAAGCAGAAAGGCAGACTATGAACTTGGATAAGTTAAAGTGGTTTGATTGGAGCGTTTGACATGTAATGTGGAGAGTATCGGTTCAAATCCTCTTCATCCATCTTATGTAAATCGTTCGCTCCATCGTGCGACCAAAGTTCTATTAATTATAGATGTCGGTCTTTTAAACGTTGGAACATGTTTTCGATGAAGTCTAGACTTGACTGCTGCATCAGCATCAGTGTGACTGTGATGTTCATCTTTGATGATGATGATGAGATTTGAATCGTGAAGACTACAGCTGTGGCTGGTTTTGTTGTAGGTTCGTTTTCAGAAAGAGATTGAACGACTGGAGAAAGAGAACCGAGAACTACGCAAGAACCTCATTCTACGCGACCAGAAGAACGCCACGAAGAGAAAGATGAAGGTTCAGTGATTGGCTCCATGATTGGCAGTTTTATTGGAGCAATGATTTGTGCTATGATTAGCGCTATGATTAGTTTTTGATTAGCTTGATTAGCGCTATGATTAGCCAATAGCCATATGAGTGGCACTAATTTATATGAGTTGCATGATTAGCATTGTGATTTTCTCTATGATTAGCTTCTTTTAAACTCATTGAATTGCATTGATATAGGCATTATGATTAGTGTTATGATCGGCTTAATGATTGGCAAGATTATTATTTTTATCATTTTAAGCATTTGCATTAGGTTCATCAACTGATTTTAAAATTCAAATACATTTGATCAGTTGAAGTATTTGCTTGCATTGTTTCTTATTTCGATTTTCTCTCTTTGATTTTCCGATAGAAATCGTTGATCGATATGTACTCAGAAGTACTCGACGAACTTGCGGAGTACGACTCGAGCTACAACACACAAGACCATCTGCCGAGGGTCGTCGTCGTTGGCGACCAGAGTTCAGGGAAGACGAGCGTCCTGGAAATGATCGCTCAGGCGAGGATCTTTCCACGGTAAATCATTGTATTTGAGATGGATGACGGCGACCAGAACTTTGAATTGTTGTTTACTAAGTTACATTTTGTTATTCTTTTTATTGCTTTTATTGTTGTTATTGTTGCTTTTATTGTTGTTGTTATTGCAAGGTCTTTCTGCTAAGCTCTGAATTGAAGAACAGAATAGTGTGGTTGTTATTTGATGGTCTTTGATTCTGAGTTATTTTTGATTGGACGATTGAAAGCTTATTGCTGTGGTCATGGTAGTGCTGGTCTTGGTAGTATTGGTAGTGGTGGTCTTGGTGGTATTGGTAGTGGTGGTTGTGGTGTGGTGGTAGTCTTGGTGGTGTTTGTGTTGGTGGTGTTATTGTGGTTTGGCGGTGGTTGTAGCAGTGGTAGCATTGGTGGTTGTGGTGATATTGGTGGTAGCAGTATTGGTGGTCTTGGGGTAGTGGTGGTGGTAACTGTTACTAGTTTAGACCCTGATATCCATGGTGCCATTTGATGTTTTAATGCCATACAGATCTGCTGATTTCTATAACTATTTCTATTTTACATAAATTCTCTTCTGCATTTGATCGTTGATTAAACTTGTTTTGAACGCTGTCTGCTTTTTATAACTATTTCTATTAACATAAATTCTATTTTGCGTTTGATCATTGATTTGTCTAAACTTGTTTTGAACGCTGTCTGCTTTATATGAATGTGTTGTGTATGTTTTCTCTCATCAGTGGTTCAGGTGAGATGATGACGAGATCTCCGGTGAAGGTGACGTTAAGCGAAGGACCGTATCACATCGCAATGTTCAAGGACAGCAATCGAGAGTACGACTTGACGAAAGAATCAGAGGTGAACAAACGGTCAATTCGTCGTCATCAATTCTTTTGATCAGTTATGTAAACAGAATGAATTAATCATGTGTGACAGTCACTCTTTTCATTCATTTACTCATTGATTCATTCGTTCATTTGTTCATTCATTCATATATTAATTCATTAATTCATTCATTCATTTTTCATTCATTCATTCATTCATATATTAATTCATTAATTCACTCACTCATTCAGTCATTCATATATTAATGAATTCATTAATTCATTCATTTGTCAGAAAAGAATAGTTTGCCTGTGTATAAACATTTCGTAATATCTGTTGCTGAATCTCCAGCAGATTCATCCGTTTGTTGAGCATAAACGATCGATTTGTAGAGGAGCTACTTAATTAAATGTTTAATTAATTTACTTAATTAAATGTTTAATTAATTTACTTAATTAAATGTTTAATTAATTTACTTAATTAAATGTTTAATTAATTTACTTAATTAAATGTTTAATTAATTTACTTAATTAGATATTTAATTAATTTACTTAATTGAATGTTTTGTTGTCACTTTCTGTTGTCTGTTGTCAGTTGGAGGCTTTGCGGAAAGAGATTGAGATTCGAATGAAGGCGAGCGTTGCTAACGGACAGACCGTCAGTGGAGACGTACGTAGTCAGCTCTTCCTCCGCTCACCTTTGACTTCCGCTCACCTTTGACCTCCGCTCACCTTTGACCTCCGTTTAGATCCATTGCCATCATTGAACTTGCCATCCTCTGGAATGCACTTCCCTCCTCCTCTTTTTACATGTTTCCATTCCTTCTAGATTTGTTCCTCCATCATCTCTCTGTCTCTCATCGCAACATAGTTCTTCTGTTGGATAACACACTTGCACTTGAAGCGCTACTGGATGGTCATTGGTCAGTCATTGCTGTGAGCGATGCTTTAGAAGACTTTGCTAATTACATTACATTACCTTATATATACCGGTAGTTGCTCTTGAAACATAATAGTGGTTGAACATTGTTCGGTTCTATGGGTGTGCAAGATCCTGCTGGTGGTGGCTTTCCCAATATCTAATCACTGATCACAAGTAATGCATTTTAAAAAGTTAAACAGTCAGCAAATTTGTGGCTGACACATGCGTTGATTTTTTTCGACATTTTTCCCCCGCTTGTTGTGTTGTCAATAGAAGCGGATAACAGATATTCTTTGTTGTCAAAGCATTGTAAATAGTCATTATTGTAATTGGGATTAAGAATAACATTGAAATATTAATAATCGTTTGCTGTTGAATCTGTAGATAATTTCGCTGACTGTGAAGGGTCCTGGAATTCAGAGGATGGTTCTCGTCGATCTGCCGGGAATCATCAGTGTTAGTTCTTTAATCATTCTAATCATTCTAAAGCCATTCTAATCATTCTGAAATCATTCTAAGATCAGTCTAATATTTGTTGACTGAAGTGGAGATTTCTACCATTGGTTAATGATGGTTTCTGCATTTGATTGTGAGAGAAGTTATTGAGGATGTAAGGATGCCTTCCTACTCATCATCATGTTTCTTCTGCTCTGCCTTCATCCTCCTATTCATCCTCCTATTCTTCCTCTTTCCACTCTCTTCTTCCATTTCGTCCTCATACTATTCATCGTTATCTTGAACTTCATCCTCCTCTTTCTCCTCTTCATCTTCATCTTCATTGTCCTCTTTAGGACAACTTGACATTGTGAAATATGTCGTGGGATGTTTTCATTTTATGTTGTCTGTGTTTGGTGGAGAGGCGTAACTTGTCTTGATGTTTGCTGTTGTCTGTCATAGACTGTCACGTCTGGAATGGCGAGTGACACTCGTGACAGGATTCAGAAGATCTGTCGCCAACACATGGAAAACCCGAACGCCATCATTCTCTGCATACAAGGTATATTTACTTCTCCAGTGCCACTTCCACTTCCGCTTTCTAGCAGTCTTATGATGATGCACTCATCCTGATGATGATGATGATGACGACGACGATGATTCCTGTAAATGCCTGATTAATATTCATGTTATGCTTGATTAATATTCATGTTATGCCTGATTAATATTCATGTTATGTCTGATTAATATTCATGTTACGGCTGATTAATATTCATGTTATGCCTGATTAATATTCATGTTATGCCTGATTAATATTCATGTTATGTCTGATTAATATTCATGTTATGTCTGATTAATATTCATGTTACGCCTGAATAATATTCATGTTATGCCTGATTATTGTAAATGCCGTGTTTTTGTTTATATTCGCAGATGGTTCACTTGACGCCGAGCGTAGCAATGTGACGGAGTTGGTCAGTCAAATGGATCCACACGGCAAACGCACGATTTTCGTTCTCACTAAAGTCGATTTGGCCGAAAGTAATCTCTACAATCCAGAAAGGGTAAATGACAAACAGCGTGACTTCTTCTTGTCATACGCTCAATATATAAGGTCATACACTCAATATATAAAGTCATACGCTCAATATATAAGGTCATACACTCAATATAAGGTCATACATTCAATATAAAAGGTCATACACTCAATATATTAGGTCATACGCTCAATATATAAGGTCACACACTCAATATATAAAGGTCATACGCTCAATATATAAGGTCATACACTCAATATATAAGGTCATACGCTCAATATATAAGGTCATGCGCTCAATATATAAGGTCATACACTCAATATAAGGTCATACACTCAATATATAAGGTCATACACTCAATATATAAGGTCATACACTCAATATATAAGGTCATACACTCAATATATAAGGTCATACACTCAATATATAAGGTCACACACTCAATATATAAGGTCATACACTCAATATAAGGTCATACACTCAATATAAGGTCATACACTCAATTTCATAAAATCATACATAAGGTCATACGCTCAATATATAAGGTCATGCGCTCAATATATAAGGTCATACACTCAATATAAGGTCATACACTCAATATATAAGGTCATACACTCAATATATAACGTCATACACTCAATATATAAGGTCATACGCTCAATATATAAGGTCATACGCTCAATATATAAGGTCATACACTCAATATAAGGTCATACGCTCAATATATAGCGTCATACACTCAATATATAAGGTCACACACTCAATATATAAGGTCATACGCTCAATATATAAGGTCATGCGCTCAATATATAAGGTCATACACTCAAGATAAGGTCATACACTCAATATATAAGCTCATACACTCAATATATAAGGTCATACGCTCAATATATAAGTTCACACACTCAATATATAAGGTCATACGCTCAATATATAAGGTCATACGCTCAATATATAAGGTCATACACTCAATATATAAGGTCGCACACTCAATATATAAGGTCGCACACTCAATATATAAGGTCATACACCAGCGGCACCCTGGATTTTTTTCTTGTACGCACAGCCAAGGGCGGATAGAGAAATTTTCGATGGGGGGCCAACAGAGAAAATTTTTCGTCAGGGTCGCCGAAAAAACTGATGACCTTTTTTTTAGTCATCAGTATTATTGTTTTTATCCTTTCAGCGCTGTACGCACTTGCGTAAGTGCGTACCCCTGCGGACGCCACTGTGACTTTTCCTAACTGGACAAAGGACCTCGCTTCTATTTAGGCTGTTCTCTTCGGATTACTATGACTGTTTGAACGGAGAGAGAGGGACTGGATTTGATTTTTTTTATGTTCTCCGCAATTGGTTCATCGTGCGTAGAAGCTGAGCGTTTTTCATGTGAAAGCATTGTTGATAGAGCGTTACAGATCGATAAAGGTGCTATATAAATTGTAAATATAAATTGTGTGTTTATTTAACATTGCGTTATGTTGCTGATAGATTCGTCAGATCCTCGAGGGACGACTCTTTCCAATGAAAGCGCTCGGATACTTTGCGGTCGTTACAGGCAAAGGTTTGTCTCGCTCTTTCTCTGTCTCTCTCTGTCTTTTCTCTGTTTCTATCTTTATTCCTTGTCTCTCTTCTTCCATCTCTCTCTGTCTCTCTGTCTTCCTTTCTCTCTCTCTCTCTTTCTCTGTCTCTCTTTCTCTGTCTCTTTCTGTCTATTCTCTGTTCTTATCTTTCTCTTTGTCTCTCTCTTCCTTTATTCCTCCCTCTATCTCTGTCCGTCTGTGTGTGTGTGTGTGTCTGTCTCCCTCTGTTTGTATCTCTGTGATGATTTATAAGTTTCTCTTTCTTCTTCTTCTCTCTGTCTGTCTTTGTCGGGTTTTTTTCTGTCACTGTCTCGTTTTTTAAAATATGTTAGACTGGAATTTTTTTAGGAAATACGAACGACGGAATTCAGACGATCAGAGATTACGAGGAGAAGTTCTTTCGCAGTTCACGTCTTTTCAAGTTAGTTGAATGTTGTTTAATTGATGGGCAGAGATAAAGAGAGAGGCGTTGAGAGCTCTAGGAGATGGACACAAAGAGAGACAGAAAGAGAGAGAGGAGAGAGAGAGAGAGAGAGAGAGAGAGAGAGAGAGAGAGAGAGAGAGAGACACTGAAACAGCCCTCACTCTTTCCTTCTGTCTCGACTTACTGCGACGCTTTATAGTGATAGAAATTTGCTGGTTAAATATTTATTTTTACAGTAACAAATCTGGATTTTTTATCATTCAAATGGTAAAGTGTGATAAAATGGTACAGAATTATGTGAGTGATGTAAAATCTTGATTATGTTTCCAAATCGTGTCTTCAAACTATTTATCGGTTGCATATATATACTGAAAAGTCATAGGAGCCTGTTGAATTGCTAAATAAATCATTCATTTATTTTCTAGAAATAAATTTTTATTACAAAGCCAGTTTTTGCCCGCTGTCGTGTGATGGGTTGATTGCAGGAGTTGCTTTCTTTTGAAGGGAGGGCATTCTCATTTAAAAAGAGTATGGTAGGTGTCGCCAGAGCTCCAAGAGCTGACGGCACCAGGTGATGGTAGGTGGATGTGTGGTTTTCTTTTGAAGGGAGGGCGTTCTCAAACCGTATCAGATGACAACATTGAATCTGAGTATGGCCGTCTCTGAATGCTTCTGGAAGATGGTTCGAGAATCCGTAGAACAACAAGCAGACGCTTTCAAAGGCAATAAGACCTTCTACTACATTGATATTGTTGTTGTGGTTGTTGTTTTTGTTGTTGTTGTTGTTGGTAGTGGTGGTGAGTAATATTATTGTAGTTGTGGTGTGGATCAATCGAATTCTAAGCGTTTTTAATACATTCACAAATTAAGACTTGTATACGGACTACAAAAATTACTCTATCTATATATATATATCAGCTTATTCATATTTCTTCCTTATTCCACCACATTCTGTCCTAATTTCTTTGTCTTAATTAAACTGCCACTTTGTTCTGTTTCAGTCTATCTTTGTCCTTTTTTTGTCCTAATAATTTCTTTACATGAATTTTGCCAATTTTAATGAGCATTTCAGACAATTTTCTTCGCACTTCAGCCTCTTTTCAAACTCCTAATTCAGCTGATGTTGTCTTTTCCAGCCACACGATTCAATCTTGAAACTGAGTGGAAGAACACTTTTCCAAAAATCCGTGAACTCGATCGGGTAAAACATTTTTTTATGTCCTTGTCAACATTTTCAGTCTTAGTTTAAAGATGGAGTTTTCGTAGCATTTTAGACACTTCATTATGCTCGAAAGTGGTGCTTTTTAAGACTCATTCAGATTTGTACCTGTCCAAAATTTTGGCTAAATACATGAAAATGGTTTAACCATTATTTATTTCTGTGACGATGGTTTTGTGTTTTGCATAGGACGAATTGTTTGAGAAGGCACGAGGAGAAATACTCGATGAAATCATAAACCTCAGCCAGATCACTCCACAGCATTGGTTCGTTCCTACTATTCTCTCTCTCACAAACTGTTGTCATCTTTTCCCAGCCAATGCCTGATTAATATTCACGTTTATACCTGTTTAATATTCATGTAAATACCTAATTGATATTCATGTTAATGCATAATCATGTTTACATAATTAATATTCATGTATTCTTGATTAATATTCATGTAATGTGTGCTTACTGGAAATGCTTGTTTAATATTTATATTATTGCCTATGTTATATTAATGCCATGTACTCTTACGAATATTGTTGTTTGTGCCTGATTAATAACAGTATATTTAGAAGGCTGATTATTTATGTTAATATTGATTAAATTAATGTTTGATTCTAATTAGTTTTATATTGTACACTCCTGTGTGATCTGTTTATATCTGGCTGATTGTTTTCCTTCCTTTCCAGGGAAGAGGTCTTCAACCGGAATCTGTGGGAAAAGATGTCGCATTATATCTTCGAGAATATCTACCTTCCGGCCGCTCAGTCGGATAACGCAGGGTAATAATATTTATTTATTTATTTATTATTAATAAAAATATTAATTGTATAGACACTTTAATTTCATTCTGTGCTGTCACGGACTCGATCACTTGGACAATGTGCTTTAAAGAAGAGCGTTCTTTTTGTTCAATAATTATTCTGTTCTATTGTTTATTCATGTCTGGTAGAATTGCTGTCTGGATGGTTTGTTAATGTTCAGTTTAGTAAGTTGGAAGTTATTCGTTCAATTGATGGCTGGAAGATGTTTTGTGGGGTAAAGAGTCGATAGTGAGTTCAGAGTTTAAATGCAATGAAATTAATTTGTTTTACGATTTCTTTTCTGCGTGCACCGCACCTCAAATCAACGCAGCCATAATGATGAGTTTGCCGTCATATTTAAACGAGTTTAGACGTATTATGTGTGGTAATTAAAAAACTGACGTCGATATGTGTTTCTGGTTGTTTGTTGAGTTTACCTTTGGATTTGTTTTTCAGAATATTCAACACAACGGTCGACATAAAGTTGAAACAATGGGCCGACAAACTTCTGCCAACGAAATGTGTTGAGGTGATTGACAAACAACGATCATCTCATCCAATTCTCATCTAAATAATAAATCAAGAATTTCTGTCAACTTATTAGTTGCAGAATGTGGATTGGTGGTTGTAATGGTAGAGATGGTGATGGTGGAGATGGTAGAGATAGTGATGGTAGAGATGGTGGTGGTGGACTTGGTGGTATATGTCAGGGTAGGGTTGGTCATGTTGGTGATGGTTGTAGTGATAAAGATGAAGAGGCAGTAGTGGTGATTATGTGAGTATTAGAGATGTGGTTGACATAATGGCAACATTGACAATGAAAAGACAACAATTATGATGACAACCATGGTGATGATGATGGTGATGATGAAGGAAAAACAGTAATGATTAAAAGATCTTGATGATGATGATGATGATGATGATGATGATGATGATGATGATGATGATGATGAAGAAGGTCTAACGACTTCTGATCAATCTCCTTGAAGAGTTGCTATATAAATGATTGAATGAGTGAATGCATGCATAAATGCATAATTGCATGTTTATGACATGTGATGTCTTTTATTTACTGTTTCTGATTTGCAGATTGGTTGGAATACGCTTCAAGATGAGTTCACGAAGTTGTTGGCTGGCGAAGCTGCATCAGCTGGACACAGAGACGACATCTTTGACGACTTAAAGACGGCCGTTCGAGATGAGAGCATGAAGAAACACAAGTGGGATGAGAAGGCCGAAGAAAGTCTGGTTAATAGTTACATCTTTTTATCATCATCTATTACATAAACATCACATAAACATCGATCGTCTATATTCCGTCTAACTGGACAGAGAGGGATTTATTATATAGGATACATTTCTAAGTCCTCTAAGAAGCAAGTACAGAGACACCAACTAACTGCTCTGTTCCTCTTTGCAATGATTTTGTGAGCCATGAGTTGAATGATGAGATCTGATGATGATCACAATGATGATGATGGTGGTGGTGGTGATGATGTTGATGATGATGATGATGATGATGATTGATGATGATGATGATGATGATGATGATGATGATGATGATGATGATGATGATGATGATGATGATGACGACGACGACGACGACGACGACGACGATGATATGTTGACACTGTCGTTCTGTGATGTTTTCTTTCTTTCGTTCGTAGCGAGTCATTCAAGTGAACACGTTGGAGGATAGGTCGGTTCATGACAAACAACATTGGGACTCAGCCATCAAGTTCATGGAATCAGCTGTCAAGGAGAAACTACAGCAGAGTAACTAGATTACAATTACAATCTTGCACAGTCAAATTCACTGATCACCAGTTATATTTACATTACAGTGTTTTGCTGGATTTTCATCACTGCCATGGGGGGGAAATGTTTTGTTTTGTATTTGCACTTTGTATTATTATTGTTTTTTTAACTGATGTGCATATTATGATCTGTCAGGATTTGAAAATTTCATTTTTGTTGTTATTTTTGTCATTGTAGTTGTTGTTGATAATTAGTGAAATCAGATCAGGTTTCAAATCCTGTAGATAAGTTGCACAAATTGGTGTTAGAACATGGGCCAGAAATACAGAATATTTTATCAATTGTTAACTCTGAATCTATCCGTCTATGTTAGTTTAAATGTGTGTACATGTATCGGCAATTACTTCGGTTATATAGTTGTGTAGAACAAGTTACACTGAATCAGCTTCATCAGAAGTTTTTTACTCTGGTTCTACGTTTTTGCGGGAGCTTGCCATTGGTGGCCTTTCTCAAAGTTATGTATCTGTGTGGCACAGTAAACCGCTTCCTTGAAGCTCATTGAAGCTATATAAATAGGGAGAGACTCCATTGTGTGTGCGGATGGCGTTGCACGTTCTTGTATGTCTGTTGTCTTGTGTTGTTCAGTGGTGTTGTCTTGTGTTGTTCAGTGGTGTTGTCTTGTGTTGTTCAGTGGTGTTGTCTTGTGTTGTTCAGTGGTGTTGTCTTGTGTTGTTCAGTGGTGTTGTCTTGTGTTGTTCAGCGGTGTTGTGTTGTTCAGTGGTGTTGTCTTGTGTTGTTCAGCGGTGTTGTCTTGTGTTGTTCAGCGGTGTTGTGTTGTTCAGTGGTGTTGTCTTGTGTTGTTCAGCGGTGTTGTGTTGTTCAGTGGTGTTGTCTTGTGTTGTTCAGCGGTGTTGTGTTGTTCAGTGGTGTTGTCTTGTGTTGTTCAGCGGAAGGCGTGTTGCATCAGATGGTCGGTCCAAGTCGGATGGAGCAGTGGATGTACTGGAAGTCTCAGACTCCGCAGCAAGTCGACCGAGTTGCGACAATCAAGGAGCTGGAGAAACTTCTGCAGAGCGACGTCGTTAGTTGACAATTTATTATATTCGTCTTTCGTTCAGAAGGATCTTTTCAAATGTCCAAAGTTTATTGTTTTGCTATTTACATGACATGGTTGGTTTCGGAGAATTTTTGAGTGATTCAAAAACGTTGAGATGTAAATATTTATAGACTCTGATACATGAATGCGAAGTGCTCTTGAGACATTATTATTTTTATTATTATTTTTTTAATTTTTTTTTTTTCACTCCTTTTTATTTTTCACTTTTTAAAAATTATTATTATTATTATTATTATTATTATTGCTGAACATTTGTGTTATTAATTGACCTGTCTCGATGATAATCAAAGAGTTACTGATAATTGTTGTTTTTAATTGCACAACACAATGAAATGATGACAACAGTTGAAGAGTGAATTGAAGAGTGAAGGAGGGTTTAAGACCAGAGAAGGTGCCAGAGATGCCACCAGAGAGAGGGTTGATGGTAGAGAGTGGGGGAGAGAAAAAGCATAATTGAATTTAATTGAAGCAGCTGTTTCTTTCGTTTCCATAGAAACGACGACCCGCTCTCTCGCACGATGAACTGACGACCGTTCGCAAAAACCTCGAAACTCAAGCGACCGACGTCGATAACGAATTCGTGAGTTATACGACTTTTATTTTTTAATCTAATCCAAACCCCTGTGATCTAATCTTCTGATGGCTTCTATGGAGCACAAAGTGTCTGTTGAAATGGTTACTTGAATTTAAATCATAACCAAAGACATATAGTCAATTAGAGAGGCAAGGTGAGAGTCTAACTCATCTGAGAAATGAGGTTATGAAGGTTAGACAGACAGACCATCCAACCGACGATGCATCTCAGAGACTCTGAACATTCGTACCATCTGCCAACTGTTGATGGCAATCCGTTGGTTGGCTACACATAGATCGCTGCCATTCGTGGATCTTATTCTAGTTTACAGTGTATTGTTTCCCTACTTGATGTGATTGTCTTCTTGCAAATGACATTTTACATCATTTTTAGGCCAATAGCACAGAGAAAGCACTTTCGTGAGTTGCTTAAACATGCGCATTATAAATAGTCCTGAATCCTGATACTTGAATAATTTATTTTGTAAAATATCTTTTCTGCCATAAGTTTAGTTTTCTTCATTTCTTTTCTTCTCATCTTTTTGTTTAAATACTTCATCCGTCTTATTCCTCTCATATTGCTTTCTGTCTAATTTAAGAATTCTTCAAATATATCCAAATATATCTAACATCGAATTAAATGTTGTTAGTATGGAATCTATTTTGGATGGAAATGAGTAAAATTGATTTTACACAGAATCTTGACATTGTTTCAGACTGAATGTTGTCTGTTATTTTTATGGTTGTTGTTGTTTTTATGGTTGTTTTGCTGTTGTCAAGATCCGTGAGACGTGGTACCAGTTGTACAGAAGACAATTCTTGCAGCAGTCGCTAGTTACAGCCAATGACTGTCGCAAGGGTTTCTACTATTACCAGAAAGGATTTGAAGAGACAGGAGTAAGTCAACATTTCTCATCTCCTCTTTCACAACAGCCAATCTTTTCTCTTTAGTCTTGCACGGACCAAACTCTTTCCTTTCTTGCTCTACGCCATTCTTTGTGTTTATGTATGCCATGGAATATCATCATCAGCAGTCCTTGCTAGTTAGATGATATGCTGCCATTGATCAACATCATTTATGACATGAGAAGAAAATTTTCTATGGAATTTATTGCATTTGTGAGTAACTTTTTGAATGAGTTCCTAAATATGTGGAGTTCTGGTGAATTGATCTGAGAGGGAGGGTGAAATAGTGAGAAGGAGGCAGACAGACAGACAGACAGACGGACAGACGGATGGCCACACGAGATGATGATGTTCAGATCTGTTGTTTTTCATTCAGATGAGCTGCAGTGACGTCGTTTTATTCTGGCGAATCGAGCGAATGTTACATGTGACGAGCAACGCTCTGCGACAACAAGTTACAAACAACGAAGGTAAGACATTGCTGCATTCGATCTTTCACACGCATTGACTGAGATACATTGCAGATAATTAATCAATTTACACACAAAGTAAAATGATGGATTTGGGGGGCGTGCCATTATGGCAAAAGCGTGTTACAGTGATCCAGTGCTGTGTGTAGAATGCTGTTTTGTGTCACTTCAGTGTGGCCTGCGTTTTAAAATAATTTCTCCTCTTCTTCCTATCTAATATTAACCATCTCTTTGTCTGTCCATCTTCTCTTTGGTCTGTTTTCTCTGTCTCTGTCTATGTGTCTGTTTTTCTATGACTGTGTCATTGATGTGCTTGATTTGACGATGATTTTGGTGAACATTGCAATCATTTTTACAGCGCGTCGTTTGGAGCGAAACATCAAAGAAGTTCTCGATCAAATCGGTGAAGATAAGCAGAAGTTGCAGAAGCTGCTCAAAGGAAAACGAGTTCTACTCGCCGAAGAACTCAGTACGTCTTAGTGTCTATCATCTGCTCAGCGAGCAATAAAACTAATGGATATGAGCGCAATTGCATAGACTGTGGTGATGATGGTGATGTGTGTATATTTGTTCATTTAACACATTAATGATGGGCTGCTTTGGTTTTAGTAACGACTGCATTGGTATACTACATTGGTATACTGCATTGGTATACTGCATTGGTATACTGCACTCTAGTCAACTATACTTTTTTCGTTGTTAAAGTTTCCGTAGAAGAGAAACTGATGATGAGATATGAAATGGGTTGCATCATGATTGAAAAGCAATTATTGGTAGAATTCACAAAAACAGAGACAGAGACAAAGATAGAGCGATGAAAGGTCTGAGCACCAGATGTTCATCGCTTGTTTTTCATTCAGTAGAACTGCAGATAAACATCTGATGTGGCCTTCTGTCTGTCTGTCTCTGTCTGCCAGATTTGTGTGAATTTTGAATAGACAGGTGGCAGTTTTGCGAGTGAATGACCAAACATTAGAATAAATGGACAATAAGAACTGAAAATAGATGAAAGCGTGTGTGGGACACCATCCAGTTCTGTTGATGAAGTCTGGTGTATGTGTGTGTATGTTGTTTATGTGTGTGTGTGCGTGTGTGTGTGTGTGTGATGCCTGATGTAAGTTTCACGTGGATTTCAACTGTTAACTGCGGCTGCTGCAGCTTTAAAACCTTACATCTGTTATCCTCTCTTTGTTATTGTGTTGTAGTAGGATTAATGTGTCTGGGTTGAACAGAACAATTGGTCATTCACTTAGCGGTCGTTAATTTCTCTTTATATCCTGAAAGCCACATCAATAGAAAAAGCTTTTATGTGATTTTCAAACAACGACTCATTTGGACGTCATGCAGATGTGGCATACAGGCAGAAAGAGTTGAATGTAAAGAGTTGAATGTCTGTCAATATTAAGAGTCCATTAAAAAGTCTTTCATTTTAGTCTTTTGAATCATCGCAGCAGACCAGGTGGCCATTTTCTTTGGCATAAAGCAAAACGAATGCAGTCCGAATGAAGCAGGATTTACCGCTGAAGTGCAGATAAATGTCAACTGCTCCTTTGTCGCTACAACCTGTCAGCGTCGTGCTTTCTCAGTTGTACGTCCATCCATCTGTCTGAAAAGTCTCATGTTGGAGAGATGTCTGTTACTTAGAAATGACGTATCAGTGTTTGACAATCTCTTTAAAACCTTTTGTATCACCGTCGTTGAACTGGGAGCACCTCTGAGTGGGCTTCTTTGAAGGGGCGCTATATAAATTCTGTCTACATGACAACAGAACCTGTGGTTGATGTATGTGTTGTCTGGAGCTGTGCAGAGGGGGGAATATAAGATGGTGAAAAACTGCATCAGTCTATATGTGTATATAGGCAGACTGTTGTCATCAGAGTTTCTAAATCCTTGTAAACAGTCTCTATTGTTGTTTTCTATTCTTTAGAACGTGTTCGACAGATCCAAGAACTCTTGGAGGAGTTTATTCAATCACTGAACAAAGAGAAGCCGTGATTTGAGACAATGAAAGAGACATGAACAATTGAACATTGTTAGGCAGATGAAACGATTGTCTTGAAAGCTGTTCTCTCTGTCTCTGTTCGATGTATAGTATTCTCACTGAACGTAGAAACTGTGAAGATAGAGATCAACTGTGTAACGATCGTTTACGATAAATTGTGTTGTAAATACTTGAGCTAATGTCCGATTATTTCCTCTTCTTCAACTAGACAAATTGTTCCAATTGTCGCCGATGAATTCAATGGAAGTTACATTTCAGTTTAGCGCGAGATCCAAGCGTGGCATCTTGGAGAGAGTACGGTAGTATTTATAGACTTGTTTGATTAACCTATTCTCATATATTCTTCGATTCACGCTTTCCGTCATTTCTAATGAATTGAGTATTTAAATTTGTGATGCAAACAGTTCGAGGATTTTGTTGTTCAAACTGTAAACTTGTTCAGCTTTAAAAATGGTTGGCAGAGTAATTCTTTCAACGTTGTAGGTCACTGATTTCAAGAGATTGAATAATGAAATCTCCTGATATGGCCACCTAGGATTGTTTTTTTTTTATTGGCTGTGGAAAGGCCCTACATAATGATGTCTGGTTGCCCTTGCTGTTACATTACGCTGATTGGTGAAGTGCTTGCTAAGACGTTGTAAAACTGTGGCTCAAGGTGGTTATTGTGGATCTTGAGAAATTCCTTCATGCATAGTTGCTTGATGTTATTCGTTCTTGGAATGTAGTGGTGCTATAAAAATAGAGAGCATACATGTGTGATTACAAATAATAGATAAATAGCTGCTGCTTTGTTGTGAACACTGTCTGCAAATTATTCCTTCAAGTGCTTTTGCTATTTCAGTACTTTACTTAATATGTACTTGTGCTATTTCAGTACTTTACTTAATATGTACTTGTGCTATTATTCACGTTGAGACTCTGTCAAGTTTAGTGATACAGGATAGACTGTAATGTTTGATGTGCATTTCAAGAAGTCTCTGCATTTCTGCCAAAGCACATTTGCAAGATATGTGCTTTGCAAGTTAGCAAAGTAGAAATGTTGCATCAGAAACATGATTGGAATTTCTCGTCTATCATAGTCTGAAGTTAAGATGCGGCTAAAACACAGAGATGTGTGATTATTTGTTTATGTTGTGCTTAGGTTGAATGTCAACATGTTGTATAATTAAATCTCTGATTATTATATTTATCTTGGCATCTCACCGAATAAATGAATTGTGTGCAGAGTTGGACGTCTATTTAGAACGCTAGAAATTAATCAGACCACAATAATTGCCGATGCGGATAACAATATTGAGATTGGAGAAATGCAGATGTAACGAGTGATTACAAGTTTCGAGTAATTATGAGAAATTGTTTACCTTGGTTAAGTGAATTTGTATTTTATGTTAGATCCTAAGATCGTAGGAAACTGGAATAGTTAATACCTCTCCTTTACCGTTTGTATACTGCGTTGAAAATGGTTTCATAGGAGGAGGTTTAGAATCAAGGGAATGGTGATGTGAGCTAGTGCAGTGTTTTATGTTTTGTGTTAGGATCTAGATTTGACGAGGGCTTATGACAACAAAGGCCACCGTTTTGTGTTAGATTAGACTACTTGGGCTAAAAGGACCACAGACCAGACCTCTGGGACCTTGTATATTTTGGTTCTGATATATTGAGTGAATCCATGTTGAAGAAAGATTTAACACAATCTGATGGGTGAAAATTCCTCGCATATTATTCTGCAGATTGCCATTCAATGCTTAAAGTAATAGCGGGTTTTTTATGGTATGAAAATGCATTTTTCATTTCATTCTTGAGAATGATTTTTGCATCTGTAGGGAAGATTCAGAGGTCAACAAAGCTGACAACGAAGTAGTTGAAGATGAAATGTGCATTTTCATGATTCTCTTCGTGTTAGTCGACTATAATATGTTAATTTTTCACATGTGTCCTAATCAAGTTATTGATGTTATTTAGAAAATTGAAATGAAATGCTGATGTTATTTGGAGAAATGAAATTGAAATGAAATACTGTTTTCAGAATTCTTTGACTTTCATTAGTTTGGTTGATGTTAAAAGGGGCCGTTCATAAATGACGTCAAGCAATATTTATTTAGGCCGATTTTTGACCCCTCGTCACATGTCATCGCAAAAGTCATGATATGATGTCTAGCAAGGGAGCATCGCAAGTGTGTGTCCCCCAACGACCTCATATATATTACTAGACAGAGCTTCCTACGTTGAGCTGCCCAGTGACGTTGAAGCCGAGCAAGGAACAAGAGTATAACATGAAATTTTAACTGTCCTTCTTGCGGTCTATTTTTAGATCAACTGTCCTTCTTGCGGTCTATTTTTAGATCAACCAATGAAACGTCATGTAAGAACCAACCAATCACAGAAGACGATTCATCGTATTTACGTTCGCCAGTGTATTTTTTACCTGATCACAACTTTCCAATTATTTACAGCATTAATCGAGAATGTCACTAAACGCGCCCAACCGTTAATTTAAGTGTCCATATGGTTTATTTATAACTTCAAAAAAAAACAACGACAACCCTTGAACTTCTATAGTTTCTCTTCTGGGATTGGTGGTTCTTTCATGAGCTGTGATTGGTTGAGCTAAAAATAGTAAGTGTCCAAAACGATTACGATGTTTCAGCAAAAACTACGTGATCCCACCGGCCTGTGTCCCCCCCTAGGTGCGTGACGTCATTTATGGACGGTCCAAAAAACCGAAAGTAGTTTGCCGTCACAGAGTCATAATCATTTTTAAGATATCCATCGATGATGATTAAACTATCGCTTGAGTTTTGCAATGCTACTAGTGAATAGTAGCTAGTTGTCCGGGTTTTTGTCCATCCTCGATCGATCTATCTTACTTTTCCATGCTATATAGTAGGGCCTATAATTTATACTATTCCGTTCCGAGAACTAAGCATGCGTTCCAGCAATATTTAGCTTAAATTTTCTGTCGCGAGCGAACTGAAAAGTGGCCCAACTCACGCTTTTCGTGACGACCTGGCAACCCCGTTATCCACATACTGTGTACCATTTAAGTGAATCTTACTGCTCCGCGTGCGCTTGTGTACTTACCACACGGCTGCGGCTTTTGAACGCTTCTGCGAAGGTTTCAAGGCGATGAGTAATGTGCGTGACGACGAAGAGTAGCAGCAATCCCTCTGGCGGCGACGAACGAAGAATGAATTGCTGCTGGTCATTATAGTCGGATTTCTGAGGTAGCGAGGTTCCCATGGCGACGCAAATTAAGAGGGTCGATGTACAACACAGTCGCTATATAAAGATGTGTGTAGTATGCAGACGTACGTTGACACGCATTCACAACAGCTGACCTCACTCACCCTTTCGCAATCCCTGTCGTCTTGTCGTCGCACTGGCAACGCTTCTGAAAGGCTTTTGCTGCGAGAAGCGCTTTATAAGTTGTGAGATTCAATGCAATACAATACAAACTAAGGCTGTGATGTCGCCAAGACTGTATTGCGTTTATTGTGTTGAAAGCTACATAACCATTTAAAAAGTGCTTCTCTTAGCAAAGGCCTTTCAGAAGGGCTCTCAGTGCGATCGACCATGAGAGACAAGACAGTTGATTTGAGGCGAGAGACAGACGAGGAAAGATTAAGAGAGAGAAAGGCGGATCAGCGAACTGATGGTGGAAGTCGATTCCATAGAACTCGAGAGACTCATGCAGGCGAAGATTCTGGCTTGAGGCATGGCCACCCAGACACGGGTAGCAAATAGGTCAAGTCGATAAAGTCCGGCCTTTTCTCTTGGGTCGGGTGCGGTGGTGTGGTGGGTATGTTCGTCGCCTTGCAGCCGAAGGGTTGCAGGTTCGAATCCACCTCAAGTCGCAGCGTAGGGACCTTGGGCAAGTCCTTCACTCGCTATTGCTCTGCGCTACGGGGTGAAACTCCGATGCAGTATCCGCTCTGTAGTCGGGAGCGCCTCTGAATAGGAGCTTGAAAGGGCGCTATATCAAGTGCGCATACAAACAAACAAACCACAAAAGCACTGGGAGCGCTTCTTAAAGGCTTTTGCTGAAGCGCTTTATACATGTTCATGCTCATATTGAATAGCCTACAAGACAATTAGGCCTACTATTATTAGGCCTACTATTATCAATATTTCAGCACAGCATCAGAAATCGGTGAAGGCTATTAATTTCATTTGAAAAGTGTTGCCGACCGAACTGTCCTGATGCAAAGTTACGCATGTGTGTCTTGTGTAAGTATGATGTAGCACTGCCACTACACACTTGAGTGGGTGCCATAGGTCCTATTACAAATAGGACCTATGGCACCCACTCAAGATTTCCGTAGGC
Source organism: Lumbricus terrestris (assembly GCA_949752735.1). Taxonomy (NCBI): domain Eukaryota; kingdom Metazoa; phylum Annelida; class Clitellata; order Crassiclitellata; family Lumbricidae; genus Lumbricus; species Lumbricus terrestris. The sequence goes on from OX457050.1 coordinate 407,140, forward strand.
CTACACCCCAGATTTGACGCTACATTTTCCGAGTAGCCTACATTACATACTGCCTGATCAAGCACACAGGGGCAAACATTGGCGTTTTAGTCGTGTTTACTCATATCAATTGGTCTGAAGTGTAAAGCTGACAGTATAGATCCAACATCCAACAACCACCACTTGTCCTCAGATGGAGCCACTTGTTTTCTAACAAGAACGAAGCGCGCAGCACACAATCGCTCTGATTTGTAAATGTAAATGTAAATCTTCGAGAATTTCTCAGCGCCCACAAAAGCCACGTCAGGGAGACCAGCTTATTCACCGGCGCTATATCAAATCAAGTCCGCAATAGCCAGAGCTGCCGTTTTCGTTCCGGTGCCAGGTCAAAATCCGGGGAGGTCAAGCCGAGGAGACAGCTTGGTGCTACGGTGGTTGTCGGTGATGGTGGTGGTTATGTGATGGAACCTGATTGGAATCTGGATAGGATAGGTTGAAGAGTTCGGTTTTCAGTCGTGAATGGAATGCAGCAGAGGAGAGTGCAAGCGGAGGAGAGGTTGAATTTGGAGGTGAGACTGCTGATTTTGAACCATGAAAGTCCATCATGCTCCAGACGTCGCTGTTTTGCTTTAAATAATTCTTTTTTGTTGCATACGCGCTGGTTTGATCGACACTGTTGTCCTTTGCCTGTTGCACAATCACGGAAACAGTTGTTGTCTAAGTGGATGGATGGATGCAAGCGGTGTGTGCGATTCAGTGAGCAGAAATCAGTACAGTCACTACTCTGGGTCGATTGATCATTCGGTCGGTCGGTCGGTCGGTCGGTCGAAGGCCGTGCAAATATTTGCAGTCTCGGCCAATGCTGATAGCTGACCTGCAGAATTTCATTCATCACGAGCGCTATATTTTTGGGGGATATTTTATCCTTATTTTTAAGCTAAGGATGATAGCGGTTAAGAGGGTTAAATTTTTAGTTTAATTTATGTGATTTGTTTCAATAAATAGGTTTATTATTCATTCATTCATTCATTCATTATTAGCATTTATATAGCGCCCCTTCAAGAAACTACTCAGAGGCGCTCCCAGCCCAGCCACGGCAAAAGAAAAAAGATTTAAGGGACTTAAGGAATAAGGATTGACTGGTCAGGTGGAGGAGATAAATATAAGACAAATGAATAGGCTAGTTCGGTTACATTGAATGTTCGAGTTTAGTAAATGGAATGGGTTGAAACTCAACCCCACCGGCAGTTCTCACGTGTGCACACGTGAGAACTGCCGTGTGTGTGTGCACGTGTGCACACACACACGCACACACACACGCACACTTACCTGTTAGAATTGACGGCACCATGGTATTCGATTTCTATCGACTTTGGGGCACCTTGACCGCCATGTTATTGTCGGTTAAGCGCCGAAGCGTCAACATCATTACAATAGAACCGCACGCACGACGTGTAGGCCTTAGTCTTATTATTATTATACAGAGACCACACAGCAGTAGCTGTAGCTATGGCTAAAGTTCGTTATTTACCGTCGAATTTTTCTCTTTTTATCGTGCAGCGGACGATGAACATAAATTGGTGGTTAATGCTACTGTAGTCAACTGTAGCCATCGCCTGTTCTTAAGATATAATCAAAGCTAATCTCGAGTTGTTAGAGTCGGCGTCGGAAATCATTTCTTTCAGCTTCTTTTGTTATCCGCTGACACGCCATCATCATCGCGTCTCTCTCATCTTTGCCAACCACAGCGCACATTTCATGTCCGGCGTTTTTATAGCGCAAACATTGTCTTGTTGAAGATATTATATGAAACGAAGATGCTATCATGTGATACTTGATCTTGCGTTTAAGTCTATTTCCAAAGATATTAGAGTCTTTAGTCTAAAGACTCTAATATCTTTGCTATTTTCTTTTCGTTATTTTGATATTCGTCATAAATCGTGCTTCAGACTTAGAATAGTCTAGTCGCGTCTGTGTATACGGATGTCATGTCTATAGGTAATTAGTTGATTAATTAACATGTCTGCCTCGGCACACACGAAACCAAAGTCAGAGCTCATGACATCATTTGTCTTATACTAAGGCTTATAAAGCTTAACACAGTGCGGGCATTGCTTTCATGCTGTCCATAATCTGGCCAATATAAAACTTGTTAAAACGTTTATATGCGATCATTTCAGCGAACAAAGCAAATATTTTTCTGCAAGAATAGTTCTATAGAATATAAATAGAATATGAAATATTTAGTTTTGTTAGTTAGGCCCAGGTTACGTGCATTGTGCTAAAGTCTGGCGTTGGCAAAAATAGGCCTTTTATTGGAGAATATATACAGTGAACGCTGCACACTTAAAATAAGCTCATTGGCTATTCTACTTGAAAATATCTTTGAAACTGTAGCACAGTCCAACCCAACAGTAGGCTATTACAGTAAATAAAAAGGGAGTAAAGTAACAAATGGATTAAAGTAAGAAAAACAATTGTTACTACAAACAATTGTTTTGTTTTTCGTATTTAAGTGGATAAATAACCTTTTTAAAAACTTTTGTAAGTCAATGAGGGATTTAGCCCCCTAATCCCCTTGTCTACGCCTCTGCTGTGGCATGTAACCTATGCCTAGTCGAACTGCTATGTGAGGTGATGATCAGGTAATATCGGTTTAAGATGGGATCCTGCAGATAACCTACATAGCCTACCGTTGGCTAGTTGACGTGAGTTAAAGGGGTCTAATGTGTGAAAATCTCACAGTAGGCCTACACACTGCGCGCAGAGCCGTTTTAAGGCCGAGGCACGCGAGGCACGTGCCTAGGGCCCCGCGCAGCAGGGGGGCCCGCGGCGACCCAAAATACTACGTTGCATAACATATTAGCAGCATGTTATACGAACTTTAACGTGTGTTAAACGTAAGTTTATTTTACACTTGTAATACAAAGATTGCTGTGCTCTAGCTGTGCCAGCAGTATATATGCCTAGGTCCTTCCATACTATAAATATTATTAATAAATGTAACAAAATTGCACACATGCACATAGAAGGCATGAATAGAGTACTCTATATCTGAGACTGAGAGTTTGAGGAGGAAATCGGGTTACGTTCAGTGTTTAATCTAAGCATCTCCCGGTGTGGGAGGAACTTCACCCAGAAATGACTACCCAAAACATTTAACCAAATTATAAGTTTTAATTGCTTCTTACATTAGGCCTATTGTATTACACGAACTCTAGTAATATAGGCTACCGCGATATTATTTACTATTGGCCTATATGATATTATGACGATAAAATCTATTAATATAATATAGGCCTAATGCTACAATCATATTACAATGAGAACTTGAGTAGTCTATAATTTACTGCTAATATTTGTACAAATACCATTTTTGTACGACTAGAGTCTAATTGGCGCCTTCTTAGTGCTGCCTTTCAAATTTAAAACTGTCGAAATTTCAAAATGTTTTGTTCCTTGAACACTTTAGTAAAACAGCATCATTACTACATGGCTTCCAGATTTTGACGGTTCTTTCTTGGTTTGTGTAACATTTGTAACAATTCCGAGAACTCTAGGCATATATCCTGGTCAACAATGCAAGCTCTTTTTGAGCAACGGGAATAAGCCAATTCCAGTGCAAGAAAGTAGGTCTTATATAATTATTATACATCTGTCTGCAGTTATTCATTAGGTTATACTGTAATGGTCCAGAAGCAGCAGAATTGAGTTGTTGAATTTGATACGTAAAAAAATTATTGTAATAATAATTAGCCTATACCCTATTTATTGAAATTTTCAACCGCTCTTGTAATTAGCACTGAAATAATAATCTGTAATTTTGCTTAGATCCCAACTTACAATGCTGCATGTATCATTACAATTTGGAAACTGAATAAGGAATTATTATAATTGCAAGAATATTCATTGAAGTCTTATACAATAGATACTCATGTCAGCACTGCAAAAGTTGAGCAATTTTGTTAAGATGGCAGCTTAAAATGATGTCATTGCAATGTGAAAATTCAAAAATTTCTGACTGGAGGTAGGCCTACACATTCTTTTCCCATAGTCCTCCCCTCTCGGCGCTACACGTCTCAGCAATCGACCGACAAAATACTTGTTCTTCCGTCCTCAGAAACCTTGCTTTAGTTAGTATAGAGTAGATTAGACTCGTGGATATGTTTAGGATTAGGGTTTGTGCCTAGGGCCCCAAAACTCCTTAAAACGGCCCTGACTGCGCGCTCTATCCAGTCTGAACTAATAGCTGTCTGTAATCCCCTTCTCAAGAATCGTTCATGTAATCGTGTCATCGTTGTAACGCGTAATCCCTTTCTTGTAACTGACTTGCGGTCTTAACCTATTTTCCATCATTAGCCTAAACGAATTTGACCAGATAATTATATGGCGTACTACCGTATGCGCTTTGTGTCTGAAAACACTAGTCTATTTAGGCCATGTAGGAGTAGGCACTGTAGGCTATATCTATAGGCCTAGGTCTTTACAATAATTCGTCATTTCAACGCTATATCTGATGTGCACAGCTGCACATCTGACCATCGATTGACCTGCTTCTGCTGAACTTTGACCTTCTCACGATCTGCCCTTTGACATTTGAACCGTGCGGAAGAACAACGTTTCCCAGTTGCATGGTTTGTTTTATTTACAACTTTTCAGACTGATACGGATAATATTGCATCTGAATGATATTATTATTATTATTATTGTGTGAAGTATTTTGTTGTTGTTGTTGTTGTTGTTGTTGTTGTTGTTGTTGTTGTTGTTGTTGTAGCGTTTGAAGAGAGCACGTGACCGAATAATTCACGAAGCAACGTCACGATTCTATCATCCATGCATGATGAGCCACTGCATGACGTAGTCTTCTGCTCATTTGCTCATTTGTTAATTTGCTAATTTGCTCATTTGCTCTTTTGCTCATTTGCTCATTTGCTCTTTTGCTCATTTGCTCATTTGCTCTTTTGCTCTTTTGCTCTTTTGCTCTTTTGCTCTTTTGCTCATTTGCTCATTTGCTCATTTGCTCTTTTGCTCTTTTGCTCATCTGCTCATTTGTTCATTTGCTCTTTTGCTCATTTGCTCTTGTGCTCATTTGCTCTTTCGCTCATTTGCTCATTTTCTCATTTGCTCTTTTGCTCTTTCCATTTCTTATCTGATCGCCGAAACCAGTTAATCGATTTCTCCTCATCATCCTCTTCGTCATCCTCCTCCTCCTCGTCTTCTTCTTCCTCTTCGTCCTCGTGTCCTGCTCTCCCACCGCCACTACGACCACCACCGCCACCACCACCACCACCACCACCACCACCACCACCATCACCATCACCACCAATACCACCACACTACCACCACACTACCACCACCACCACCACCACAACCACCACCAATACCACCACACCACCGCCGCCACCACCACCACCACCACCATCACCACCACCACCATCACCACCAATACCACCAACACCACCACCACCACCCACCACACCACCACCACCACCACCCCACCACCACCACCAATTGCGGTTTGTCCATTTCTGGAGCGTTCCCGATTCCACGAATCTTTCCAATCATCCAGGTCAGCCATTCCTCGTCGTTTTTTAATTTTATCTGAGCACAAGAAGTTTGCGGTCATGCAAAGGAAATCGTAATGCGATTGCCTGATTGCCTCCTCGACCTCTTCTTGCCGACGGATTGCCACGTCGCGTCATTGCCACGGTCACGGTGTGGCAATTAATTTGAATGGCAATTCATCGATTGAGTTCCGTCTGTACACGTTCGATGCATGCTGATGTCCATAATAATTGTATTCAGAGAACGATGGAAGGACGGATGGATGGATTAATGGATGGATGGATGAATAGATTAATGGATGGATGGATGAATAGAGTGCCGGACCGAGGTCCAGTCGATTCACAGAAGAATCGTTCAATCGTCATAATATCGTGAATGTAAAAATCGATAAAAACAGAGCGAAAAACTAAATAGAGCGTCGTTTAAAAAAAATGACATCGGAAAAAAACGACGAAAAACGGAAAACGAAAATGATTTGACTTTCATACATCTTGTAATGCATTTTAAAATTTAAAACCTTGTTTACGCAATTCAATTTTAATGAGAAAACAGCAATTTTATTAGTATAGGCCTAAACAAGTAAACATTGACTAGCGATGCGGTTAAAACGGTTATAGATTATATTAGCTGTGCTATCCCTGAAAGTACGGACACAATTAATGTAACGGATTTGAGATGATAATACATGTATTTAAAGGAAATAATTTCTTGCAGTAATAAATAAATAGGGCTAAACAAATAAAATAAAAAACTGATTATCGAAATTTTTATAAGAAGAATAAAAGACGAAAAAAATCGTTTCTTTTACAAAATAATACGTGTCATATGATAGGAAGCGAAGAGACGGACACGGTAGGCTATTATACCCGATCGGATGGATCGCTTGCCTTGTAACGTCGAATGCAGGGGTTCGAATCTCTGTCTATCAGAACGTTATGGCCTACTATATCTATAGACTAAGCTTATATCTGTATCTATATCTGTATCTATATCTATATGAACGTTGAGAGCAACGTCCTTCACTCACAAAATTAATAACAAGTGTCGCCATTGATTTATGCTTAGACAACATACATGAGAATGATAATGTAGGCTATGGCTTTTCATAAAAAATGTCGACCAATTATGTTAATGCGACCAGATCGAAAAGTCTTCTTGTCTTTCCGTCTCTCTGTCTGTCTATCTATCTGTCTGTTTGCCTGCCTGACTGACTGTCTATTTGTCTGTCTATCTACCTGTCTATCTATCTGTCTGTCTGTCTCTCTGTCTGTCTGTTGTTCTTTGCACCTGGGTACTGATGGTAAGTAGCAGGATGGAAAGACACATCTCCAGCAGATGAACGGTCAAACACACCCTCCTCCCTCCGGGCCCCACCTCCCCTGCTCTCCTCCCGACCCCTCCTCCCCTGCTCTCCTCCCGACCTCTCCTCCCCTGCTCTCCTCCCGGTCCTTCTACGACCCCTTGGAAAGACCCCGACTGCGTTGGTGGCGATTAGTTGCCGCTCGAAGCAAAGCAGAGATCTATTATTGTGTAGAGAAAGCCGAGACCTCCGCTCGCGCGAGCATTTATATGCCGCCAGAGAATGGAAAAACAACTATTAGGTCGACCACAGGATGCGAATGTGCATATGATTTATATATATTATATATTATATATATATATTATATATATTATATATGTATATATATATAGCGACATTATTCATCATTAGCTGACTGTTGACAATCAAGATGAGACGGAGATATGAATGTGCGGTTCAGTGGGGTGGGAAGGGGGGCTCAGCAGCTGTATGGGTGTCGTATGATTGTACAGGTGGTACTTGTCTCGGTAGCAAAGGTGATTCTTACAACAGTATTCTAGATGCTCGTTACCTCTCATTCGGCATCACAAATGATGCTGTTTGTTTAGCGTAAAGGTGCGCTTTACTTATTAAAAGAGCCTGCTGCCTCCTCAAAGGTGCTTGTGGCTTCTTCTAAGCACGTATTGCTTCTTCAAGGTGCTTGTTGCTTCTTTAAGGTGGCTGTTGCTTCTTCTAGACACGCGTTGCTTCTTCAAGGTGCTTTTTGCATGCTTTTTGGAAACTGTTTATTCCTTCGCTTAAGTAACTCAAGCATTAATTTTACAATGACTGTCTTTTCAAACCTAATCATCTTGTTGCTTCTTTAAGGTGGCTGTTGCTTCTTCTAAGCACGTATTGCTTCTTCAAGGTGCTTGTTGCTTCTTTAAGGTGCTTGTTGCTTCTTTAAGGTGGCTGTTGCTTCTTCTAGACACGCGCTGCTTCTTCACGGTGCTTGTTGCATGCTTCTTGGAAACTGCTTATTCTTTCGCTTAAGTAACTCAAGCATTTTACAATGACTGTTTTTCAAACCTAATCATCTCAGAGCGCAATATGTTCGTGCAGCTGAAACTCAAAAGATTTTGTCTTCTCCTGTGTTTCAATTATATACGGTTCATATTTATTATTCATAAATTGATATTATGTAGAATGGTTGTAAGTGACCAAGTAAGTGCCCATTTTGTTGTGTTAGGATTAGGGTTAGGGTTTAGCCATGTATAAACCTATAAGCCGTAGTTAATTCTTTCAAGCTTCTTAAAAGCCGTGATAATATCCACTGAGGCTCCACTATCAGCCAAGTCATTCCACAAGTCGGCAGTTCTTTCGTTGAAGAAGCATTTCTTACCCAATCTCAACCACTTCGTTTTCTTACATAATTTATAAACAAGATCCATTATCAAGTCGCCTTGCTTCGTGCTGCCATACCTCACTTCATCCTCGATTAATCCACACGACTCGACAATGTTTGCTCTCCTTACTCACTTTACTTACGGCTAATGTATACTCTAGGTCGCTCTTCTGTCGACCTAAAAGCTGGTGGATTATCTGCTCAGCAATGACAACGGCCAACAACAACGTCAGTCTCATGCATTTGCACTTGATACATGTAACTCTGTTAGTCGGCTTAGCCACCAACGGTCCACCGTAGGCCACGTGCACTTCAGTCTGGCAATCGTTGAAGAAGGTGACGGTGACAGCTGCTGCAGCCATAGCAGTATGGCCGCCGACGTCAATTGACTGGCGCCATCTTTTGTCTGACGTAGTTATTGATTGACGTCACCTGGGGCACACTCTCAGCGCAGGCGGATCTGTAGTCTTTGCTCTGCGCTTGATCGGAGAAGAGCGCCGAGCATAGAGCAGAGGCACTGCGTGTGTGACTGTGCACGCCTTTGGAACAACAACATCGCCAGACAATCGAATATTGCAACCCTCGCCTGCCAGGCATGGAGAACGGGAGAGGGAGAATTGTTTGCATATATATGCACCGATGTTATGAAGGGAATGAAACTGATTAGGCCAAGAATTATGTTCGATCTTGGTGTGTCTAGCGCTGTTAATTAAACAAAGGCAAATGGTCCGATGAAAACGCATTTTATTGGTAATTCTATCGACTTTTGCGGACGGAAGCAAACGAAACGACGACGACGACGACAGTATAGTGTCCATAGTCTACCTGGTTCTTACTGATTTCAATTGATTGGACTCAGGTGAAAATAGACGTTGGTCTATAACGAGAGATGCATGGTGGCAGGGCTTAAAGTGTGCCTGGACGGTCATGGACGGCGTCCATGCACTTATCTTAAACTCTGAACGCCGTCCAGCCACTTATTGGCGAGCACAGACTGGAAAGGTAAGGGGCGTCCAGGCACTTCTTTTGGAGAGGAAAGGGGCGTCCAGGCACTTATTTTTTCACACTTTAGGCACTGCATGGTGGTTGAATGGTTAGATATGGTCTGCGTTGTAAAGCGAAGAGTCAGAGGTTCGATCCTCATCCACTGAAAAACGGTCGTTAAATAATTAATTGCTCAAGTGGCGGATCTTCAAATCGTTACAAGTCTAAGAATAAATAAATAAATAAATAAATATACACATATCCGATCGAGTGAACCTTATAGATCCGAAATTGCTATTCGGATAAGCAGAAACTGTAAAAAATAAGGTATACAATATATAAAGGCTATATATAATTATATACACGAATAGACCAATATATATATATACATATATATATATATATATATATATATATATATATATATTCGTTTATTGAAACTCGTGTGACAAATAGCAATCAGTGAAATCGGTGAAAGATGCATTTGGTCGATTGCCGCAAAAGAAGTTAAGACCTACAATGTATGTAGATTCAGGTGACAGATGGATATCTCGTCTTTTCCGTGATGTACAGTGGGTCTTCTTTCTGAGGAGACTCCCTCCCTCCCTCCCTCCCTCCCTCCCTCCCTCCCTCCCTCCCTCCCTCCCTCCCTCCCTCCCTCCCTCCCTCCCTCCCTCCCTCCCTCCCTCCCTCCCTCCCTCCCTCCCTCCCTCCCTCCCTCCCTCCCTCCCTCCCTCCCTCCCTCCCTCCCTCCCTCCCTCCCTCCCTCCCTCCCGATTCTGAAAAATGTGAGTGCAGAGGCACTGCATAAATGCACGATTGCGGTTCTCAACATCATCGGCTATAAGAGGAAAATAGTTTAACTTCTTCCACCTGGAATGTGTGAGTAAGCTGCCATTGCACATGTACATGTATATTCAACCGTATTAGAAAAACGAGCGATGGAGCATGTGGAGACAGGTAGAAGATATATAAAGAGAAGGAGTAGGAAGAGGAGGATGAGCTGGAGACGCGCTATAGAAGACGTGGAATTGAAGGAGGAATAGCTGGTGAAAGAAGGAGGAAGAGAAGAAGAAAGTGGTGGAGGAGGAAGAGGAGAAGGAACCGAAGTGGAGACGGAGGATTGAGGAGGTGTGGAGGAAGAGTAGGAGCGAATGAGCAATCTCCACCCCTCCACCTCCCTCCACCTCCCTCCACCTCCCTCCACCTCCCTTCTCCTGCAGACGACGACTGTCGTCTCTATGGCTCTTCTTCCTTCTTCTTCTTCTTCTTCTTCTTCTTCTTCTTCTTCTTCTTCTTCTTCTTCTTCTTCTTCTTCTTCTTCTTCCTTCGTCACAGTCTTCCATTGACTACAGTCAATGTCGCGTGCTTCTTTCACCGTCGTTCGATCATCTGCTGTCTATTGCGACTCAGATGCTCTGGACGCAGAAAAAAAGAGAAATTTGTACAAAAGTTTCAACGTCGATTACATTCAGGATTTCAGTTTCTTTCATCTATCGAAATATAAACAACGCTCGTGAATAAGTTGGGCCCCAGCCCTTAGCCTTAGAGTGAATATAGACTATAGTGCTTTAGAGACATGTACGATTACGTTGTTTGGATTCTTCAATCGCCTATAGTAATTATGTTCATAAATGTCACTAACCTATAATAGCTGAACCTCACATTTGTTGCCACTTCCGGGGACTCCTTTCTTGCGAGGCCCTCTCCGGTCGGAGGGTACGGAGGGCGATCGCTACGCCTCTGTCTTCTGCCTCCTCCTTCTTTTCCTCCTCGATCTTCTCCTTCATCGTCTTCTTCCTCTTCTTCCTCCTCATCTTCCTCTTCCTCCTCCTCGTCTTCCTCCTCCTTCTCCTCTTCTTCTTCCTCCTCCTCTTCTTCCTCCTCCTTCTCCTCTTCTTCTTACTCCTCCTCTTCTTCTTCCTCCTCCTCATCTTCCTCCTCCTCCTTCTCCTCTTCTTCTTCCTCCTCCTCTTCTTCCTCCTGCTTCTCCTCCTCTTCTTCCTCCTCCTCTTCTTCTTCTTCATCCTCCTCATCTTCCTCCTCCTCCTTCTCCTCTTCTTCTTCCTCCTCCTCTTCTTCCTCCTCCTTCTCCTCCTCTTCCTCCTCCTTCTCCTCTTCTTCTTCCTCCTCCTCATCTTCCTCCTCCTTCTCCTCTTCATCTTCCTCCTCCTTCTCCTCTTCTCCTTCCTCTTTCTCCTCTTCCTCTTCCTCCTCTTTCTCCCTCCTCGTTCTTCGTCCACATCCTCCTCGTCCGCTTCCTTTACATAACTGCAGCGTCTTTCTCTTTTCCACAGTGCATGTACCATTGTACCTGCTGCTACTTCTGCTTCTGCTTCTGCTTCTGCTTCTGCTTCTGCCTCTGCTGCTGCTGCTGCTGCTGTATGCTCTCGTGTTATCGCGCTCAGTCGGTCGAATCGCCCGGAGTGTAATTCCGTCAACAGCAGCAGCAGCAGCATCAGCAGCAGCAGCATCAGAGTGATGTGACATCGCATCTCGTAGGAAGAGAGACAGATTCCGTGTTGCCATAAATTAAGCGACACTTCTATTACGACAGCAGCAGTGGAAAAGATCTCCATCTCCACTTCCATCGTCCTTCTCTCCTCCTCCTCTCCTCCGCTTCTCCTTTCTCCAGCATCTTCCCACTCAGAACCGAGCCCTTCATATTTTCCAATCCTGTTTCCACCACACGATCTTCACCGCCAACAACTTGCACCGTTCTGTCTCCTCGTATTAAACCCATCCACCCCAATTCTGACCTTACACCAAAACGAAAAATGCAACATAGCCAATGTGGACTTGATCTGATATAGCGCCGGTAATAACAAACCGATACCATTGACGATTCGTTGTCTGCAGAAATTTAGAAGAATTCCCTTACATTAGATCGCGATTGACACGAAGGTCGAGATATGCAGAAAGCGATTCGAATAAACGAGCTACAGCTGCTCCACCTGGCGTCAAAGTCTCGCGCGGAGAGTACGTTGACGGGATATTTGTACAAGAGAAGCACGGACACCGGAAAGTGGCAGCTACGGTGGTTCACACTTTACCAGAACCTCTTGTTCTACTATGAGAATGAGGCTTGTCTGAAGCCGTCTGGAATGGCGCTCCTCGAGGGCTGCTACTGTGAGAGGATCGTGGTTCCGGGGTCCGGAAGGGGAGGAAAGGATGTCGATAAACAGGTAGGTCTACATAGCCATGCATTGTTGCTTTATTGCTAGCGATCTTATTATTACTTATAATATTTTTATGTGTCAAATTGCTTTAAGACACAATCAAATAAACAAACAGATAAATAAGTAATTAAATGAATAATGAATAAACGAATAAATAAATGAATAAATGAATAAATGAATAAATGAATAAATAAATAAGTGAATAAATGAATAAATGAATAAATGAATAAATAAATAAATAAATGAACAAATGAATAAATGGATAAATGAGTGAATGAACAAATGAATAAATAAATTGACGAATAAACAAATAAATGAATGAATGTATAAATGAATAAATGGATAAATGAATGAATGTATAAATGAATAAATGAATGAATAAATAAATAAATAAATAAATGAATTGATGAATAAATGGGTAAATTAATAAATGAATAAATGAATATTTGGTTTTGATGATCCATTATTAATTTATGCCTTGTGCTTAAATACTATATATATAGTTCTCAGAATCAGTCGTTAAGAAATTTTTGTCGACTCAATGGCGTTCTCTGTAGAAATGGCGACTAATAGGTGGCGCCACGTTGCCATTTAGACAAAACACGGACTTCCGGTTAAATCGTGTGCATTGGTTGTTTGTTTATTTACAAAAGTGAGTCCCCTATAATTGATGAGTTAGCGACTGACTTAGTCACTTCGTCGACTCTGGATCACGTCGAATAAAATCAGAGCTCTTTATTCAACTCAATACCTGTATAAGAAGAAATGTCATTTTCATTAATCAAATTGCAGAAAGTAATCAGTAGCGTTGCAGACAACCAGTGCTTAATCATCTAGCGGTCTGCTATTTGGGTTGAGTGTGGGGGGTTCAAATAGGTGTGGGGGAGGGGAATTGGCCGTTCGGGACGGTTGAGTTCAGACAACGGCGACACCCTTTGTACGGTTTTTTATATTAAAGACCTACTTTAGTCTTTGTGTTAAAAGCAAATATACAAATTCAATCAGTACATTTTTATCTTCCTGATCTGATAACCAATTTTAGCGTTTCTCAAAGGCTCTTGCTGCGAGAAATGCTTTATAAATGGTCAGATGCAATACAATACAATTTAGCGTATCCTTTGTTTCTTTATTCAATTAGTGGATTACACTTTCATCGTACAATGTACGTGCGTGCACTTGTTATAGCGCCCCTTCAAGATATCCACTCAGAAGCTCTCCCGACTACAGCGCGGACACTAAATTGGAGTTTCACGCCGAAGCGCTGAGCAATTGCGAGTGAAGGACTTGCCCAAGGTCCCTACCATAGGCGGAGACTTGGTCTAGAAGTTGGGTGGGACGAATGAGCGGTCAAAGGACAATCGCCGAGGATGCGCGACATTTTTGGCGGACGGCTGAGTCGCCGGCCGACGACATTTTCCATTTTCATCGACGAATTTTCTGACGACCTTTCTTTAGTCATTTGGACGAAATTTCCTGAAAACAAACCATTTCCCTCATAAAATAGCTGATTTTTGTAGTCATTTGGTCATTAATTTTCTCGAAAATCTCTTCCTATAACGTTGCCAGTATAGTCACCAATTAACCATGCGCATGGCCTAACATTTAAGTAGGCCATTGGGGGAGGTGGAGAATGCATGGACGATCCCCCACCACAAACATTGAGGGAACCGTCCCTCTGTCCCCCTAAGTCTCCCCGATGGTTCCTACGAGGCAGCATGAGGTGGATTCAAACCTGCAACTCTCCGGTTTTTTTACAATAATAAAACCGTTCATGTAGGCTAATACAACACGGCTGTAAAATAAAACCTCTGGAATTTTTCGGAGGTGGGAGAATGTCTTTCCTGCATGGGGGAACTTTCACCTCTGACGATGCCGGTACCTAAATAATTAATCACTGACAGCAGACTGACAGTGACAGCCATCTGACCACTCTGGCAGAAAGTGAGCAGAGAACTGATTGCCTAGCATCAACTGAATGCTAGACAGCTGTTAATCTGTTTAATGCTATAGACTGTTAGTCTGATTCACTGTCACACGTACCATCATAAGTAGTCTGTTGTTCTTGTCATGCTTCTGATGTCTTTGTGGATTCGATACCACGGTAGGCTATTATTTTGTATTATTTTGTATTATTTTGTATTATTTTGTATTATTTTGTATTATTTTGTATTATTTTGTATTATTTTGTATTAATTTGTATTATTTTGTATTATTTTGTATTATTTTGTATTATTTTGTATTAATTTGTATTATTTTGTATTATTTTGTATTATTTTGTATTAATTTGTATTATTTTGTATTATTTTGTATTATTTTGTATTATTTTGTATTATTTTGTATTAATTTGTATTATTTTGTATTAATTTGTATTATTTTGTAATATTTTTTATTATTTTGTATTATTTTGCACTGTGTGGAACTCATAAACCGCGATTGAAACTAAAAGCAAATATGAAGTGAACAAAGTCACAAGCAGCCGATAGCTTAGCGACTGGATTCGTGGTTTCGACTTGAGGGCTTGCGAAGGCGAAGACTGCTAGATATAGGCTACTGTGGCGATTGATGTTACCAAATTATTATGAGAGTTGGATTAGTATACTCTGTATAGTGGCGGAAGTATGGTAGGCATATTACTTTGTAACTATTATTTGACTGCACAGATCTTCTAGTTAGACTACTTGCCTTAGTTGCCTATCGATGGCTATATGTGGATTTGATTATGCATAATTTGCCGTTTGCTATTGCAATGCAGGCGTCCATAAAACCCGTTTAAAAGCAATGTTTTGCAAGGACCACAATCTGCTGCTGAGCTATTTTCATACGAATATTATCGATGGAGTCGTGCTATTCAGAGTGAAAATATCGACTTCCAACAGCAATATTGCACACGCAACAATATCATCGAGAAACAATAGATTGCATGAAAGGCTATACCACCGACTTTTCCACGAGTGGAGAAGTAGTATCTTATTGTCCCTGCTTTTCGTCGGTAGAATTCAAGGACATGCCACAGCGTTTGTTTTCATTGGTCGACTACGTCGTGTGCGTGTCGTCTTCAATATCAGCGCAGCGTGTCAACATCTTCAACGCGTAGTTAATTGTCATTGCCTCTTTACTGCGTCGTATCTTCTGCCGCGGACTACTTTCTGTCTGTAGCCGATCTACTTTTCTGCCTGTTATGGTTAATGAAAGCCGACAGTAACGCGGTTAAGAATAATTCGCTTAAAGGAACCTGCCTGATGTCTGCTACAGTTGTAATTGAGCAGATGCTCTTCGACTTCGTCTTGTAAATGTCAACCGTCTGATCATGCAAACTAAGCCTTTGCACGCGATAAAATCACAACAGGGCTGATACTGATAGCCATAGCATAATCCGATTTCAGTCGTAAGACTTTCACGAGCTGCTTCTGGTGATGGAGCTTTTTGTACCAATTTTTAAAAACTGTTAGTTTTCTTGTTTTTCTAAATTTTCTGAACTCTTAAATAAACTATTTAATCGTTCTGAACTGTGGGCTAGACTGCAGGCAATTCCTTTTTCGTCGCAAGGAGCGATTTGCCAGCTTAAATCAAATAAAGAAATATAATCAGCTAATTTAGCTTAGGCTACATGTAGGATTGTAGGTCTATCATCTATGACATTCTACTGACCTATCCACATTAAATTTTCAACGCATTCCCATTTATTAATTATTGCTCTCCCTGTTGACACGCAGAAGTCTTTATCTTTTTACCGAACTATTTTCGTTGATTATCGTTGCAGTTTTCTCACGAATAAGACTCGTCTATAAGCTTAACGGCAAAAAAGGTAGCTGTTCCAATTATTGCTTTCTTTTTACTGCTCAAACGCAGCAATGGTCCACACAATATTGCTCGTTAGACGCGTATTCGTTGCGGGACGATGCATCACGATGATGATGAAAATGACGTCAATTGGCGTGGTATCATTGGCTTCATTATTCATTCGCTGTTGTTGCCGACCGCCATTTGCATGACAAAAACATGGACGCCGTGTTGAAAAATTCGGACGATTGTCGTGGAAATTGGATAGATAGACTACCGACGACTTCTGTCAGCATTTCCGTCGATAGACAATCATTAATATTTTATACATTTATTTGTTTGCAAGTATAGACGAGAATTTATCTATCGCAATAGTTTTACCAACGTGTCTCGTTTCGAAAATGGTAACTGGTTTAGCTTGCCAAACCATTCTAGGCCTAATTAGCTTATTGTGAGTAATAGCCTAATAATATTCTCTTTATTAACAATCCGGTTGACACACCGCAACCGTTTACAATGTACACTTATGCAATTTAAACAATTCACAAGAACGGAGATCACAGAATACACAAATCTTAACTATACTAACTGAGCAGACCGCCTGCAATATACATGTGAGTGCGTTTTTGTAATGTTTTATGCTATTTAGCATAGGCGATGTAGGTAACTGCGGTTGTCACGTTGACTAAATAACGGTTAAATTGATTTATTAGTAGATTTCTGTTGCTGGTTACCCTCTGGCGGATTGCAATCTGGCAGCGCCGCGTCTTCTCTTTGACTGGCCATGTGACCTTGAATGCTCCCCCTACTGCTATTCGTCAAATGCCTATTGGTCATGCTGTCTCATTTCTCCCTGTTCTCACGACTGTCCTGTTCGACCGGGTTGGACTGGAAGAGCTCCTGAGTAGACGCCGTTGATATCAAATTGCTGTAAGAAATACTGTATCAAATTACATTACTAAGCTAACATTGCCGCAATAAGCAGCACGATGCCGACGCCAGCCGTGACAACACGCCGGTCGCTATGACAACCGCAGCCAACCTACAGATTTATTTCGTGATTCTGGCAGATTTTCCTTGTTTGCTCGCCTCGTGGCGCCAGAGTCGATTTCCGTTTGATATCAATCGTTCGACGTCCGTTAGTGAAGATAAGAGAAGAGTGAGTGACAAGTCTGTTTGCTGCCAGATCGGTTCCAGGACCATGGCAAGGCCATTGACCATGGCAAGGACCGCTTTTGGCACAGATGTTGTCAATTAATTATGTCAACAAAGTAATTTTAGGCAGTTTTTGACCACCTCCCTTGTCAAACACAATAACTTCACAATACATGTCCGTAACGTAATTAAAAGAATTATGTTATATCAAATCCTCCATTTATCTGCCCCCAATAACTGATTACTGTCTAGCTGCTTTCTTCTTTGCATGGAAAACTATATGTTCCTCTATTCTGATAATGCGTTTTTTAAAAAGGATATCCGCTTTTAAGAGACTGCAAAGCACATTTTCTGAATTGAACTGGAAACAATTTCTGTTTATATTTCAATGTATCTTATATTGTTTTACTTATATTTTTCTCTGTAGTAATTAAGTCTTAGGCTAATTCCACTAGGCTACTTATCGTGACTTTCAGGAATAAACAGTCTCGACAGAAAACTCTGTTTTAGAAAAAAAATATCCACTTGTCACGTTGGCAATTCATGATATGATAATTTCCGGAACTGTTTTCGCCCGGATCATATTTATTCTTACGCCGGAAATCATTCGGTCAATTTTTGTGTGGAGTTAATTTCTCGGTGAACCGTCGCATTGAATTCGGAACTACTTTCTAGTGGCGGCCGATGTTTGACCTGACCAGGGTCCTAGGAAATTGATGGATGGATTTGAGTACAAAAGACTGCGTCCGAGATAAGTACCAGGGATTTGGGACGTGGTCCTTGCTTCAAAGAACTCAATACTTTCGCCCATCAGGGGGCCATGCTCTGTGGGTGTGGTAGTGTGCGTGCGGGACTGCGGGTGGGCTTAATTATGTCGAAACGTAAAGCCACAGAACTGTTTATTTCATGCACTGCTGAGTCTTTGAGGCGAGCGCGTTACGCCAGAGCAATAAAGTCATTAGATACAAAGGCACACATATAAGCGAACACACGCACACTCAGAGACATAAACACAGACTGACAGACAGAGACACACACACACACACACACACACACACACACACACACATATATATATATATATATATATATATATATATATACACTGTGAGCCATAAAAAACCGTGCCAATTTATTCTTAGCTATATCTCGGTC
>OX457050.1:430620-443624 GCA_949752735.1 Lumbricus terrestris
AACGAATTTTTAACCTGACAAAGATTTCAACACTCGACCTCTTTGTTGACGGGCCAACGCGCTAACCATCAGGCAGTCGCTCACCTATATAGCGCTCGTGAATAAGCTGGTGCCCTTTGGTCAGCTTTCGAGTGGTGCTCCAGAAATTTGTATTGCTGCGAAGGTCCATTGTTTCGGTCTGCACAGTTTGAGGCGAAGATTCGTCCACTGTTGAAGAAAATGATGTTATCTTGTTGTGAGGCAAAGTTGGATCAATCGTCTTCAATTGAATCGTCTCTTATCCATAGACACAATTTATTAATAATAAATAAATTATTAATATGATGTCTTTGCTGTAATCGCAGCCTATATGAGTCATCATCATATAGATACGAAATAGACCGTTGGGTTAATATGGCTCTCTGTTTCTATCTCTGTCTCTCTGTCTCTGTTTCTCTGTCTTTGTCTTTGTCTCTCTGTCTCTCTGTCTCTCCGTTTGTCTGTGTGTCTCTCTCTGTGTCTCTGTGTCTCTTACTGTGTCTCTGTCTCTGTTTGTGTGTCTGCCGCTCTCTGTCTCTCTTTCTCTCAATCTCTGTCCCTTCTAATTCTGTCCGTCATCCTCTCATTCTATCTGTCTGTCTCATCCTGTCTCATCTTGTCTCATCCTGTCTCTACTGTTATCACTCACTGTCACTGTCGCTTCTCTCTCCTATAACAAGGACACTGCTGCCCTGTTCCATGTGTCCCAGACCACGTGACCGAATTGTCCCACGGGCGGACAATTTAACGAGGAAAACGTTTTCAACAAGAAAGCTTTTTGCTGCTCAGCTTCACCTAAACCAAAGTGCGCCTTTTATGGAGTTGGATGACGGAAGGATATAGGACCTACTTACTTACTTACTTACTTCTTTGTCACTCGCTCTCTCTCACTCAGTAGGCTAACTCTAACTCTTTCACATCTCTCTCTCTCTCTCTCTCTCTCTCTCTCTCTCTCTCTCTCTCTCTCTCTCTCTCTCTCTCTCTCTCTCTCTCTCTCTCTCTCTCTCTCTCTCTCTCTCTCTCTCTCTCTCTCTCTCTCTCTCTCTCTCTATCTCTCTGTCTCTCTGTCTCTCTGTCTCTCTGTCTCTGTGTCTCTGTGTCTCTCTGTCTGTCTGTCTGTCTGTCTCTGTCTCTCTCTGTGTGTCTCTCTGTCTCTCTGTCTCTCTCTGTCTCTCTCTCTCTCTTTCCCTCTGGTACTCTGTGTGTGTGCCTGTCTTTATCTCTGCCTACATGCCTGTATACGTCTGTCTGTCTCTCACATAGATTCAGTCTGTAATTATTTTTCTATCTCTATCTCTATCTCTCTTTCTATCTGTCTCTGTCCATCTGTCTCGGTTTCTGTCTGTCCATCTGTCTGTCTGTCTGTCTGTCTCTCTGTCTCTGTCTCTGTCTCTGTCTCTGTCTCTGCCTCTCTCTCTCTCTCTCTCTCTCTCTCTCTCTCTCTCTCTCTCTCTCTCTCTCTCTCTCTCTCTCTCTCTCTCTCTCTCAGTACTTTGTCACACGTCCTTCCGTCCGTCCGTCCGTCCGTCCGGTTGACTGAACCTCTTCCGTTTCCTGTCGTTTATCTTTCTTTGAAACATTGGTTGGACTTCAACATCGGTCGTAGTAGTAGTAGTAGTAGTAGTCGTAGTAAGATCAGCGGATCATCATCGCTTTCATCAGACCTTGTTATAATCAACGACGACTGAACATGCGCGAGAAAAGGATTACAAATCCGGAAATGTTGAAATAATAATATGGTAAATGAAGATATTGGAAAAGCGATAAACACTGGAGCTAGATAACGCAGCGGTTCTCAACCGGGGGACCCCCTGGGGGTCCGCGAGCAAGTCCTGAAAATTATATATATCTTAGTTAAAAACATAATTTTTTGTCAATTCTTCAATAATTCCCCTTTTCAATGGCGACATGAAGCTAATAATACGCTTATC
This sequence comes from Lumbricus terrestris, assembly GCA_949752735.1. Classification (NCBI taxonomy): domain Eukaryota; kingdom Metazoa; phylum Annelida; class Clitellata; order Crassiclitellata; family Lumbricidae; genus Lumbricus; species Lumbricus terrestris. Next base: position 432,570 of record OX457050.1, read on the forward strand.
AATGACAAATTCATCTGTTTTAGACGGGTCGGTTTGTTTCAATCGCTTGAGTGTAGACTGAAATCTATTTTCTATCAAGGCATTCAAGGGCATAAGAAAGGTTAGGCTAATTTCATCAAGGCACGTCCACTAAGCTCTTGTCTTTTTGTTACATTAGGTTCGGATGTGGAAATCATGACAGTTAATGATGCATAGGCCAGCCGAAGTTCACTGGTTATCAAGGGGGGAAAGTTTGTAACAGACTGTCTAGATTTCGGGATGCTTTTGAGAGAGTTTCGTAGAGAAAAAGACCACAGCCTGCAATTCATTTGAATAACAACCCATGGGTTTCAACTCTGGTTTACCTGGCTGGCATTTCTAAACTCTAAATGAACTGATTTCCTCTATGCAAGTGATGCAGACACTCCAAGTGATAAAGTGTCTGCTTTTACAACAAAACTTGATACCTGGTGCAAAACGGATAGTGGTCGATAACTTTGACACATGATCAATTTATTGCATAAATTTGCATTAATGTAAAGAAATGCTCAGATCAATCAACCACAATTTGTTAATTTAATTTCCAGACCTATTCAATCATAGATGGATCAATTCAACTTCTAATTTCGTAATTTGAACATTTAAAGTTTTTCGTGGGTTTCCAGTCCGTTTCTTGCAAACATTGATTCGTGGAATTTATACCACAGAATTGAACCAAATCATTGAACTGACCAGTGATCCTAGGCCTACATTGAAGATGTTGCATCCATGCAAGAGTCAGCTTGATGCATCATTTTGGATACTAGCTTCACATGAATATCCAAAGCTGCATGAGAAAGCTTTCAACATTATTTCATTTTTGCAGCATCATTTCTTTGTGAATGTGGCTATTCTACCCTGGTAACAATTAAAAATTATCGATTACGGCTTGAGGTTTAACATGGGTTCAGATTGAGTGTTTCGAGCAGGTAAAATGTGCTCGAATATGCATGCCAAGAGCTTACATTAAAACAAAAAACAGGTTTTTCTAATAAATTTTATATGGTCTTATTAGTTATGTAAATTTGCGCTACAGGAGCGCAGGCCTGTATAGACTATATTATAACATACATGTAGACCTACTATATTATAAGATTATAGAGTCGCACAGTCACAATAACGTTCCAAAGGCGCCAAATTTCAGTGGGGTCCGTGACCGGGACCAAAAATTAAAAAGGGGTCCGTGAGTATGAAAAGGTTGAGAACCGCTGAGATAACGTATACCGTTTTGAAAAGATGGCAGAGAGACAGACATATAATTATATTTGTTTATGTTAATTATAATAATTATATTATATTTGACCTTGCAAGCTATAATAATGTTAAGCTTTGGAAGTTCTTTTGGAATGATGGCAAGATAAAAGGCGGCTTTTACGTTGTAAAATCGAATAAGCTGGTGTCCTGTGCTTGGTTTTCAAGTGGCGCCTTAGAAGTTTTGAGATTACGATTAAGCTGTTGAACTTTGCTATCTTGTGATGACAGCCAGAGTAAGAAAAACCTGAATAGGTTACTGACAGCTACGGAAATTAGACATTTAAATGTTGTAATGTTTTCTTACGAGTTCTCTAATCTGACCACGATACTCAAAGTTCTATAGGCCTACAGTTTCTGCAGCTGTTCTAATTTCCTTAATGTAACGTCACACGAAGTTCAGAATCTGATTAGTTTGTTTAATTTAATTACAAGAGACGTTACGAAGTTTGCAATGCTGCTTGTCACGACTTGAAAGTTGACGCTAGAATGGAAATGTTGCTGACTGTATTTCTGCAAAGCGCAGATGTTATTTTTACAGTGCAATGACCTGGAGGTCTGTTTAATGTTTATCCTGTCTTGTCACACTGTCACTATAGGTGAAAATGATCCTGAGTCAAATAATAATAATAGAAGTAGTAAGACTATCAGTACTAACAATAAAAAAATATAATGATAATAATAATAATAATAATAATAATAATAATAATTGTCAAGTTCCACAATCACTGACGATTTCTCCAGTCTCTTCTTACTGTTCTGTAGCGCAGCCTAGCCCTAACCTATTCCCTGTATGACGGTATCTAAGGCTAGTGTATAAGTTTCTAAAGTTCTTAACTTGTTCACTTACAACCAAGATCTGTTTCTTGTATTTTCTTCTCCGTTTTAATATTCGCAAATAACACAACAATGCATCAACGACGACAAGCGATTCAATTCTGTGACAGCAACGCAACCTTAATATCTTACTGCTCTCTAAAGTTTTTAACACACACTCCACTGTTCTCTAAAACGTCTTACACTACTAGCACTCCTTCAACAACTTATCTCACTGTCTGGGCGTACACTCTTCCCCCTGCCGCTCTGTCCTTCTCTCTGCCTCTCTCCGTATCTGTCTGTCTGTTTCTCTCTCTCGCGCTCTCCGGCGACGGTCGGCCGAGCCGCGCCAACTTTCCCGCCAGTCTGCCACCTGCAAGTCTGTCTGTCCGTACGCTTAACAATTAGCTGACCTTGAGCTGGTCTATTCGTACGCTCACCCCTTAGCTGACCACATACACTATACAAAATTAGCTCACATTACCTCCCTCCTTTCTTTTAAAGAGAGCTAATTATCTATAAAAATTAGCGAACGTATCTTAACTAAACAATGCAAATAGTCCATAACATAATACATCATAAAATATCTTACACTACAATCTAGACAGACAATCGGCTACTACATTCAATTTACCTTTCTTATAGTTCAATAGAATGTCAAAATTTTGCAATGATAAAGACCATCTGACTAATTTAGCAGATTTCGACATTGATTCAGTCAAATAAACTAAAGGATTATGGTCTGTAAACACATTGATTTTAGAACCAATAAGAATTTCTTTCAACTTGTTTAAAGCCCATATGATTGCATAGGCTTCCTTCTCAATCGTCGCCCATCTCCTCTGGGTATCTGTCAGCTTCTGACTGATAAATGAAACGGGACGTTCTATCCCTTCCTCGTCCACCTGAGACAGAACAGCTCCCACAGCAAAATCACTGCTATCACAGTACAAATTAAATGGTTTCCCAACCTCAAACATATATAGAATCACATTTGACAAGACAATCTGTTTAAGGGAATCAAAGGCTTTCTCATGTGCATCAGTCCAAACAATGTTCTCAGGTACTTTCTTGCTGGTTAAGTCTGTCAATGGTTTAGCAATTTCAGCAAAATTACAAATAAACTGTCTGTAAAACCCAAAAAATCCTAAGACTTGCTTCACTTCCTTCCTGGTTTCAGGTTTCTTCAAATTAATTAAACTGTCAATCCTGTCTGGATTCATCATCTTCTTCCCTGATCCTATAAGGTGACCGATGAACTTCACCTCACTCTTACCAAACACACATTTCTTCAAGTTCAATGTTACATTATGCAGTCTTATTTGTTTCAAAAATAACTCCAAATGTCTCAAATGAATGTCCCAATCATTAGAATGCACTGCAATGTCATCAACATAAGGTTCAGTAAAATCATGAATCGGTTGCAAAATCATATTTATCGCTTTTACAAAACAGACCGTCCAGAGTTAATCATTCCAAAAGGAACACGCGTAAATTCATACAGTCCATTATGTGTAACAAACGCAGTCTTCCATTGGTCACTCTTTTTCACAGGACAAGTCCAATATGCGCTGCGACAGTCCATAACAGAAATGAACTTGGATTTTCCGACTTTGCTCAAGACATCGTTGACGATTGGCATAGGATATCTGCAGTTCTCAGTAAAAGAGTTAATGTATCTGTAGTCACAAGCCAATCTCAAGGATCCATCCTTCTTTTTGACAATGACAAGTGGACTTGCCATTCTGCTTGACGATGGTTGGATGATGTTTTCTTTCAGCATCTCTTGTATTTGTTTTTCCACTTCTGCTCGGTATATTAGTGGTATTCGATATGCCACGAATTCCTTTTCTCGAAAGTCTGGTCGCAGCACCACTTCGTGTTCTACTAATGTACATAGTCCAGGTTTATCTGAAAATCTGTCTGCATATCGATTCAGTACATCAAGTAATTGTTTCTGCTGTTCGCTCGTCAGATGTCCAATTTGTTCGTAATCCAATTGGAGTGACTTCTGTTTTGTCTCTGAATAGTCTTCCTTCAGCGGTATTTCTACCACTGATCCAAATTCGTCATCCTCTTCCACGATCAGACCACAAGACAATGTTCTCGTAATGAACTTCCTCATCTTGTTAGCATGAATAATCCGTCGACCGTTTTCGTTCATGTCCACCAGATACGAATATTTGGATCTTCTTTGCAAGACCGTGCATGGACCATGCCATCGCGAGATCAATTTATTGGTTGACGTTGGATACAGCACGATGACGTTTTCTCCTGGTTCGAATTCTTTATCTTTTGCTCTTTTGTTATATTGACTGGCGTATTGTTTTTGCTTTTCTTCAGCACAGCTCTCAGCGAATGTCAAGGCCTTTTCCATGTCTGCTCTTAAATTCTTCAGGTACTTTGCCGGTTGCACTCCAATGTTCGGTGGTAGATTTATCTCTTTGGTCCAGCTTTCTTTAAGAATGGTTAGTGGTCCTCTCGGCAACTTTCCATAGACCAGCAGATACGGTGCCACTCCTGTAGTTGCATTAGGCACTTCTCTCAATGCCCAAACTGTAAATGGAATAATTTTATGCCACTGTCTCGGATTTTCCACAATGACATGATGAATCATCTTCTTGAACGTTTGATTCCATCTCTCCACCAATCCTGCCGCTTCTGGATGCCCTGGCGAATCGAATCGAGGACAACACCCCATCAGTTTCAGAAATTCTCTTGTTAGACTGGCTGTAAAATTCGTCCCTCTATCACTCGTTATCACTGACGGAACTCCCACATCCATGAACAGCTTCATCAAAGCTTCGCATACAGCCTTAGCAGTCAATGATTTCATCAAGAATATTGTCGGCCATCTTGTACATGAGTCCACGATGCACAGGCAATACTTATGCCCTGCTGCTGACGTCGGTTCGATTGGTCCTACGACGTCCATGGTCATTCTTCTGAACGGCACATCCTCCCTTGGTATTGGTGTAATCGGCACTCGATCCATCACCAAACTTCGTGCTTTCAACTGACACTTCTCACAGGACTTGCAGAATTTCACCACATCTCTACGCATTCTTGGCCACACAAAGGACAACTTGATACGTTCCCTTGTCTTCTCTTCTCCCAAGTGTCCGCCAAATACTGACTCGTGCGCCAATTCCATCACCTGAATTCTTCTTTCCTTCGGCAACACCAACTGATACACCAACTGATCCAACATTTGATGCTTCTTATACATCAAACCATTCACCACACTAAACTCTGATCCTTTGTCTTCAGCTATCCTCCACCACGACCTCAGTGACTCGTCATTTCTCTGTTGCTCTTCAAACTTCTTCGCGTCTGCCAATTGTCTTTCATCACTTGTGTTCTCGGCAAACAAATCTCTCATACTCCTGTCCATTTCACCATCACTCCCAAAATCATCATAATCATCACGCTCACATGCAACCATCTCTGCTTCAATTTCATTGTTCCCGGATGTTACTCCTTCTTCTTCTTCTTGAACGCTTTGTTCATCATCGCTTTCGGTGTCCTCATCTAGCAAACTTTCATTTGACTTTTCCTCTTCTCCTTCTTCCACTTCTCTTCTCCGACTCTGTGCTCTTGTAGTCACATTCGCTTGCAATTCTCCTTGCAATACACTCACTGGTGGAACCTCTTTCAGTTCTGCGATTATCTCTGGATGCAGCAAGAACTTTTCTTTGTTATCTTTGCACAAGACTGCCGGAATGCTGGCACACACCAAGGTTAAATATGGTGCGATATTTACTCCCTTGTCTTTCAGATCTCCTCCTTCGTTATGACAACTCATCCGCACTTCGATTTTCACCAACTTAGCTGGAATGGGTTCTCCAGCCACACATTGCAAATGTACTCTACCAATTTCTTCCACTGTCGCTCCTTTCAACAATTCCTCATTGATTACTGGAATCTCAGTACCAGAGTCAATCAGCGCTTTGACTTGCACAGGCTGACAACTGTCATCATTTCCACGTATCTCTACATTGACATGCTGTAGTAATGACTTCTTTGTACGTTGTCACTCATCTTTGCTTTCAGTTTCTCGACCAGTATCTTTGATGGGAGCAGAATTTACTATTTCTCTCTGTATAGCAAATTGAGGCGTGCACTTCATTACTGACTTCACTTCCGTTTCGCGGTTGTCTTGTTCTTCCGGCTGATTCGGTGCATTCATTACTTGGATCTGATTTACTCTGAGATTTTCTGCACTTCGAGTAAATCTATTTCTCAGATTTGTCATTCTTGGTGGTACTCGACAATCCTTTATCAGATGTTTGTCTGACTGACAATTATGGCAACGTTTCTTACCAATCCCTCTCTGTTCAGTGCTCTCCCGCCTGTAATTGTACGCTGCATTGTTTTCTCTTTGGCGTCCCATCACTGGAATTCGACTGTATATTTGTCTGTCACCCGTTGCTTCTCTTCTATCTTGACTAAACTGTCTTCCAGGAGCACCATCATTCCTTGCTTCATTACTTCTGGCTTGGTTTCCTGTTTCTTTGTTATTACTATTCCACCTGGGTTGCTTCGAACTATTACCCCATGCTTCATATTTCGGTTTGTCTTGAAACATTAGACCAATTCGATTGTTCACGTGTATGTCTGCGAGTTCTGCAACATTACTAGCTTCGAAGCATTCAGTACCCTCTTTTGCTAGTACGAACTGTAGTGGACCCGGTGGTAGACATTCTTTCAACTTATCCGCCACCAACAGATCAAATAACTTCTCATAGTCTTTGCCCACTCGTCTACTTCTGACATAATAGTTCAACAGATTCTTCAATCTTGCTGTAAACATAGTGTATGTCTCTTCTGCCGTTTTCTTCGCTTCTCCAAATCGTGATCGATATTCTCTCGCTGTCAATTTGAATTCTTTCAGTAAATGTTCTTTCACTATGTCGTAATCGTCTAGATCATCAAAAGACAATCGGTTCAACACCGTTCTCGCTCTTGGCGTCATTAGTGGCAACAGCAATTTGACCCAAAACTGCTTTTCCACCGTAAAACTGTTGAATGCATTCTCAACTGTCTCAAAATATAATGGCACCTCCATCATATCATACGGCATCTTTGGTAACACGTGTTTCATTGCATCACCTATCTTTTTAATCTTGGACACCATTGTCTCACTTTCTCGAATCCTGTTTCGTTCTGACTCTTCACGGCTTCTTCTTTCGTCTTCATTTCGTTCTCTCAGTCTATTTTGATCTTCTACCCTACGCAGTTCTTCTTGTTCTATCTTTTGCTGCAACAATTCTAACTGCTTTCTGCGTTCCTCCTTTTCTATAGCCATTTCTCGGAGCTGAGCTTCCTTCAAAGCGAGTTTCTTTTGTTCCAATTGTACTTGTTCTTCCCTTTCTCTTTCCGCTTTTTCCAAACTTTCTTTCTCCATTTTCAATTCTTCCTGTCGAATCTCTTCGGCTCTTTCCAATTCTACCAAACGCATGGCTTCTTTGTCTTCCTCGCGAGCCTTTTGCTCTTCAATCTGCTGTTTTCGTATTTCTTCATCACTTTTCCTTGCTCTCTCGTATTCTATCATTAGTTCCATCCTTCTTTGTTCTGCTTCGTCACGATCTCTTTTCAGTTGTTCTAACTGAAGCTGGAACTGCTGCTTCTGTATCTCTATCTCTTCTTGCCTCAACCTTTCTGCTTTTCCCACTCTTTCTTTATCTTCTCGTCTCCGTTGCTCCTCTTTCTCTTCTCGTCTCCGTTGCTCCTCTTTCTCTTTATCTTCTCGTCTCCGTTGCTCCTCTTTCTCTTCTCGTCTCCGTTGCTCCTCTTTCTCTTTATCTTCTCGTCTCCGTTGCTCCTCTTTCTCTTCTTGTTTCCGTTCTTTATCCTCTTGTCTCCGCTGCTCCTCTTTCTCTTTATCCTCTCGTCTCCGTTGCTCCTCTTTCTCTTTCTCTTCTTGTCTCCGCTGCTCCTCCTTCTCTTTCTCTTCTTGTTTTCGTTGCTCCTCCTTCTCTTTCTCTTCCTGTTTCCGTTCTTTCTCCTCCTGTCTCCGCTGCTCTTCTTTCTCTTTCTCCTCTTGTCTACGTTTCTCCTCTTCTTGTCTCCGTTGCTCCTCTCTCATCATCATAAATTGCATCAACGCCTCCATAGACATAGCCTGTGGTTTCTCCTCAACACCACCTACAGCGCCTTTCTCTTCAGCTTCCTTTAGCCACACCTCTGCTAGGGCTCTCATCAAATTTTCCCTTGACATCTCTTCGACTTCTTCCACGTCTAGACCGGCTTCGATTAATAATTTTATTAGTCGATCAGAAGACATCTTCTTAATACTAGCTTGCTTTTGTTCTGTAAGTTTCTCCATCTTACTTCCTTACTTTAGTGATTTGCGTGAAGAAATCGAGGGAGTGGCTATGCTTTCTGTGATTGGTTGACTGTAATTTCAATTACTTGTTTATTCAAGGAGCGAGTTTTGTATACCTCTCTCTGGCGTTGTGTTGTCGTAGTGTCGTTCGTATTCCCGTTGTATCTTCTCACCAGTTGTTCGGATGCTCGGACTGCTTCTCCGGTTGTTCAGATGCTCACTCTCCTTCTCCCGTGTGGTCGGCGTCTCGTAAGGCTTCAAAATCCACTGTCCGTAGCTTGGATACGACTATCCCAACGTTCGTTGCTTGACTTCGCAATTCACCGTTCGTAAACCTGGATACAATATCCCGACGTCCGTTGCTTGACTTCGTATTCCACCGTCCGTTGCCTGAACTCGATATCCCAACGTCCGTTGCTTGAATTCGCTATCCCAACGTCCGTTGCCTGAACTCGATATCCCACCGTCCGTTGCTTGACTTTGCTATCCCACCGTCCGTTGCCTGAACTCGATATCCCAACGTCCGTTGCTTGACTTCGCTATCCCGCCGCTGCCACCAAATGTCAAGTTCCACAATCACTGACGATTTCTCCAGTCTCTTCTTACTGTTCTGTAGCGCAGCCTAGCCCTAACCTATTCCCTGTATGACGGTATCTAAGGCTAGTGTATAAGTTTCTAAAGTTCTTAACTTGTTCACTTACAACCAAGATCTGTTTCTTGTATTTTCTTCTCCGTTTTAATATTCGCAAATAACACAACAATGCATCAACGACGACAAGCGATTCAATTCTGTGACAGCAACGCAACCTTAATATCTTACTGCTCTCTAAAGTTTTTAACACACACTCCACTGTTCTCTAAAACGTCTTACACTACTAGCACTCCTTCAACAACTTATCTCACTGTCTGGGCGTACACTCTTCCCCCTGCCGCTCTGTCCTTCTCTCTGCCTCTCTCCGTATCTGTCTGTCTGTTTCTCTCTCTCGCGCTCTCCGGCGACGGTCGGCCGAGCCGCGCCAACTTTCCCGCCAGTCTGCCACCTGCAAGTCTGTCTGTCCGTACGCTTAACAATTAGCTGACCTTGAGCTGGTCTATTCGTACGCTCACCCCTTAGCTGACCACATACACTATACAAAATTAGCTCACAATAATAATAATAATAAAGGTACATTTCCGACAATCCCGAAGACGAGGCCTGACCCTTCAGACAAATGTTCTGCTTCTAATTGCAATTTGTTCCTAAATCCCGAGGGATCATTGATAATTATAGCCTACCTCGGGTAAAAATGATAATAATTATGATAAGAAGAATGATTTATGCACTGGCCAGAATTAGACGAAGCGTAGCCACCAACTAACAGACTCCGGACAATAATTATTTTGCTTGCAGAGGGGCGATAACTACTTCGATGGGCGACGATGGCATATCATGGATTATAATTATGACGTTTTATGACATTTAGATCTATATATTTTGACTGAAAATGTTAGTGAATTTTAATCGTGTCTGTGGCTCTATAATTTTTATTATGAGATGGTTGGTTTCAGTGTTCAGTGAGATAGCCTACTGACCATCACGTCTCAATGATTTAATAACAATAATTATAACCGACACATTCGGTTGAGTGTGAATACATATTCGTGTCCTGTACGTCTCACTTCAACGACCTTCAATGACCATGTTATCAATCAGCAATGAATAACTGATCTGATGACATCATCCACCCACTCCATCTCCATTCGAAAAGGTATCGTGACATTTCAGAACCCCGCGTATAATAAACTGCGATAACCCGATATATTCAAATCCCTTAAATAAGCCGACATTTCGTATGCAGACCGGCTTCCATGCTCACAGCGGCGCAAGGGACGAGTGCGTTGACCGATGCATCGAATGTGACCGATACGATTCGACGACAATGAATTAATGAGCATAAAAGTATTTTATATCTCGTTGAGATGAAAAGAATTGAGAGACGATGGAGAAAAGAAATCCGCAGATAAATGTCTGTTATTGTTTGGATCGATCGAAGTTAATATCAGTCGCTGTTTCGTCAATATTGCGCTAGATAAATTAATGTCCACTGTGGTTTAATCTTAATTAATCTGGAGATGTATGCTGCGCCCATAGAAAGCCAAGCGGCGGGAATCGGTCTATTAAGAGGCACACAGTCAAAACAGAATCGATGGACAGGTAGGGTGAGAATCGTCTTCATGTCAAGACTCAAAGGTTGAAGGGGTTTTGCGGTCACAGTCGGTAGAGGTTAGAACTGAATCGGTGGAACGTGTTGTAAATGGAAGAGGAGGAAGCAGGATAGGAATTCAGTTTATGAATCATTTCAATTTCAAATGGACAATGTGAAGCTTTCGTGAGTTCGTGAAACATCATATTTTGTGATAATCATTTTAACTACAATAATTTATTGTTACATGCGACCTTTCGACACTTAGAATGGCACTTGAGTAAGATGAGGAACTGAGGATGAGGAGGAAAGGTGGTAGTGGAAAAACAAAGAAAAGAGGAGGAGGAGGAGGAGGAAGAAGAGGAGGAAAAGGACGAGGAGGAGAATAAGGAGGAGGAGGAGGAAAAGAAGGAGGAAAAGGAAGAGGAGGAGGAGGAGAATAAGGAGGAGGAGGAGGAA
>OX457050.1:443824-448824 GCA_949752735.1 Lumbricus terrestris
TTCTTCATCTTCCTCCTCCTTCTCCTTCTCCTTCTCCTCTTCCTTCTCTTCTTCCTCTTCCTCCTCTTCTTCCTCTTCTTCCTCTTCTTCATCTTCCTCCTCCTTCTCCTTCTCCTTCTCCTCTTCCTTCTCTTCTTCCTCTTCTTCCTCTTCTTCCTCTTCCTTCTCTTTTTCTCCAGTAGAACTCTGCGTCAACTGTTGAGCCTCAAAATAACACTGTAGGTGGTTTGAATCCGAACGCGGATGGGAAGCCAAAGAATGAATGGAGTGGAGAGAAAAGGAAAGAAGAGGAGGAAGGAAAGAGAAGAAGAAGAAGGGAGGAGGTGGATGGAGAAGAGGAAGGAAGAAGAGGAGGAGGATCGGTGTTTCCAGGCGACGTAATCTGACCCTCATTCGACGAATGGATTTATACATGGAAGGGTGGATGGATGGATGGATGAATAGATGGTTGCATGGATGGATTGAAGGAGGGGTGGGTTGATAGACTGATGGATGAATGGATGGATGGATGGATTGATGGATGAATAGATGGATGGATGCATGGATGGATTGACAGAGGGGTGGGTTGATAGACTGATGGATGAATGGATGGATGGATGGATTGATGGATGAATAGATGGATGGATGCATGGATGGATTGACAGAGGGGTGGGTTGATAGACTGATGGATGAATGGATGGATGGATGGATTGATGGATGAATAGATGGATGGATGCATGGATGGATTGACAGAGGGGTGGGTTGATAGACTGATGGATGAATGGATGGATGGATGGATGGATAGATGGATGGATGAATTGATGGATGAATAGAAGGATTGATGGATGAATGGATGGATGGATGGTTGCATGAATAGATGGAGTGTGGGAATGATGGAATGTCGTGACAGTTGCAACCGTTATTTATAGAGACGACGTGAGATGACTAAAGGGAAGCTGCTCTAATGACTGACTATTATAGTTGTTGAGAAAAAAACCACATTAAGATACGAAGAACGCCTGATGCAAAGCAAAGGACAAATGCAGGACAACAAGGCCAAGCAGAGAAGTGCAAAGGGCAATCGCAGCCAAGACAAAGAGGTCAACAGCTGAGTCTGAGTCTCGAGGTGGGAATAGATATGGAAAGTGGTTCGCAATATTCACACATTTGGATATTTTGGAGGCGTTTTCCATATGCAGGTTTTTTTAACGTGCAGTTGTAAACAAAATGTGCAGTTCTAAATGGATTTGTGCAGTTGTAGAAGTACAGTTAACCCATTAGTGCCCAAAGTGGTAAAACACAACAAATTAAGTTGCAGTTTCAGTATTCACAACAATTTGGTGCAGTAGCATGACTGGGAACTTATTTATTGATTCCTGCTACAATATGAGTACTTTCCATACTGTCCGTTATAACGGACGTCGGGCACTAGCCCAGTGCTTAGGTTACCATTGCAGAATCAAGCCTTCTTCTTATTTCATTCAACGCTTGGTGAATGTTTTTGATGATTTGCAATATCTATTTCCCATATGAGCTGATTATCTCCATTTATCTAATGCCAAGTGCAGGGTGTCAGCTTATTTACGAGCGTTTCATGCATTGTGATAGCACTTGTGGCTCCCAGAATAACGGTTTCCATCACATTTCTCAAGCCTTGCAATGGCTGTTTGTTTCCTATAGTACATTCCAATGATTGCTACCATCGCACCGTACATCAGGTTTATAGTAGGCCTACTGCAACAGCACGTTGACCATGGATGGATGGTACGCGAAGCACTTGAGTACTGGATGGTACGCCATGACACTTGTGTACACTTACAGCCATCTGCTGCCTGGAGTCAAACTTCTGATGCCTTAGTAAACTTTGCAAGAGATACCAACTTACCAAGCTATGTCAAACAGGTAGACTGATTGGACATCACAATTTCGGTTGCCTGATTCATATCATGTAGCAAGCATAGCGCCGATCTTACTTATCAACACCACCCATGCCTTGATTGTAGAGCAGGAGCATGGAAGTTTGAAAGACATACATGGCTTTCTTCTGGCTGAGTGACTATCAATGCACATGATCTTCGTCCACCATCCCAAAAGTTCATGCACTGGAAACTATTATAAGCCTACTGGGGTTTATATCCTGTATACAGGGTGGGAGCATCTTAAACCAAGTGCAAAACAGAGGAAATGAGACAAAGCCTACGTCGGGAGGGGATGGTCGACCTGGGAGAGGAAGGACAGAGATTGAGTACGGTCTTCCCGCGGGGTGTGGGGGTGGGGTAGGGGTGGGGGTGGGGTGTGGAAGCCTCTTACAACACAGCGGTCACGCCAGCATATCATCAGTATAGTGAGGCATGATACTTGTTCTTTGCACCTGGCTGCTATGGGTTTTAAGGTCAATTGACCCGTGTATACACACTTCAGGTTCCTCAAGTACAGGTTCCTCAAGTAAATGCACCGCGTACCCAAACTCATGTCAGAAGTGCAAAAGTCTACAAGATGCATGTAAAAATAGTGAGTCGCCAGTCTGAATAAATTGCAGGCTGATGTTTACTTCATATTGCAAGTAATGCAATGACGGAGGCAATTGATGGAACAATGACGCTTAGAGACTTGCTGCAGGAACGTCATCTCTGGGCTAGTGCCCGACGTCCGTTATAACGGACACTTACATTGCAATCGAAATTTCCTTAGGAAAACTTGCGGTAATTGGTATAATATTTTGTCAGCATATTGACCCATGTAGCTACTATAAACAACATTTACACTTTCTCTAAATTCCTCCTCGTTCAATACCAAACATAAATATAATTACTATGGGTAGCGAGGATTTTCGACATGCTGAAGTAGACACATTAGCACAAGCAATAAAATATTTCCAATTCACATAATCCGGCAATAACAATAGTGGAATCTATAGCCAATTGACCCACCAATTTAATAAAATAGTAATGACCATATTATGCAGCTGCCTCTTATTTTGGCAACGGATTTTCTAAGCGTCCGTTATAACGGACGCTGGGCACTAATGGGTTAAAACTAGCAGAAAGGTCATTGTCCTCCAATTGGAAGTAATTTTTACCATGGCGGATGGGAAAGGAAAGAATGGGTTGTTCAGTTCAAAAATTCCTTAAAAACAGCCCTGTCCATATGTCAGCTTTTCAAGTCATAGATTGGTCCACATCGATACCCAAGAATTTAATTAATGTTACTGTGGTACAATGATATTTCCATAGAGATTGTTTTCAAAATTTACATCAGGAAGAGGTTTTCAATTGAGGCAAAACATGATATATTTCGTTTTAAAAAAAGATTCAAGGATGGCTAAATTAACCCGAAGCCAACCAACAGCGTGCGAGAAAATTTTTGATTCATCGACTGAAAAAATTGCATCATACGATTTGCGACAAAAATGTTTCATTATTTCAACAGATCTTCTTTTCCAGACGAGATTTCATTTCCTAATATCATCCCATCTCCAGCTGTCGTCTCATTTACTGCTCTGACCTTATTTCGATGTGTCACCTTATTATCTACTGTCTTCATCTTACGTCTCGAGTCTTCAGATTTTTATCTCCAGCTATTGTTTGTGTTTATACGAAAAAATATGTCGTCAACTCATCTGCCAGAGAGCGTTTGAAAGCGATTGCCTGAGGTGCAGCTTACCCTCTGTCTCTGTCTGTCTGTCTGTCTGTGTGTTTATCTGTCTGTCTGTCTGTCTGTCTCACTCATCCTCTCCCATCCTGCTTCATCTCATCTCCTGCTTCTTTTAATTCCAAACGTCTGTCTGTCTGTCCCCTCTCTCTCTGTCTGTCTGTCTCTCTTTCTCTCTCTGTTTCTCTGTCTCTGTCTGTCTGTGTCTTTCTCTTTCTCTCTGTCTGTCTGTAGGTATCTCTCTTTCTCTCTGTCTGTCTGTAGGTATCTCTCTTTCTCTCTGTCTGTCTGTAGGTATCTCTCTTTCTCTCTGTCTGTCTGTAGGTCTCTCTGTCTCTCTGTCTGTTCCCACCTCGAGTCAGACTCAGTGATGTCTCTGTCTGTCTCTCTCTCTCTCATCCTCACTCATCTCACCTCCTGCTTCTTTCAATTCAAAACGATATCCGGTGATTTCGTTTGAAGTGCGAATGAATAACTGAATCTGAGATGACATAAGCTTCTAAAACGGAAGAAGACGAGAGATCGCGAATCTGCGAGTTTGACGCATTTCATTCATTAATTCATTCATTTTGAATATTTATATAGCGCCTCTTAAAGAAACCTACTCAGAGGCGCTTCCATCCCAGCCACAGCTAAAAGAGTAGGGCTAGACAAGTACGATGGAAAGAAAGACGGCATCGCCATTCGCCAAACAAGTGCAGCAACTCGGTAGGAGATACGCTGTGAAACAGAAAGCCAGCATTTACCTCTGACGGAGGAGGATTCAAATCCAGACGCATTTCTTCTTACAACCAATAACTTCGAGCAATAAAGACCGTTAATCATTTTGATCGTAATCATTATCTTCACATCAGAATCGAGATTTCATTTAAGAAATGTTTACAACTCCACAAACCATTCCTTCCATTTCAATCGTCCATGGCAAATTGCTGACAATCGGAGGACATTGACCTTTTTAAAGACTATTTTTAACTGTATACAGAAGTGCTTCTACAACTGCACACATCCATTTGAAACTTCACGTCTCGGAGTGCGTGCAATGCCGTGCATGGATTCGAACCAAGTGATTGTAGCTTAGAAGACTGCATGGTCTGCTCTGCTCTTACCAATCAGCATCGTCGACTAGAGATGAAGAAGAATCGCATGGATGAAATCTATTGACGACAGATTGGAATTATTAGCGATAAGTTGTGGATGAGATGAGAAGCAATTGAACGCAATCGGATCTTGAGAGATGAGATGGAGGATTAAGGAGGATTAAGGAGGATTAAGGAGGATTAAGGAGGATTAAGGACAATTGTCTGCTGGATTATAATAACATCGGATCTGCATAGAGAGTTGATTTGTTCCTGCGATGAAATTCACAGATA
>OX457050.1:456324-571324 GCA_949752735.1 Lumbricus terrestris
CTGTGTATTTTGAATGATGCATCTGTTATTATAATAATAATAATAATATTAATATTAATATTAATGTTCCAGCGGTTGTCAATATGCACGCAGCGGTTTAATGTCGTTGCATTTAGGGGCACATTTGAGCACGTTGGAGACGAGAACCTGTAAAAAAGCTTTTATTATTTATTGTTTTTAAAGCCTGAGGGATCATTTATACCTCGGGCGCTAAAAAAAAAAAAAATATTAATAATAATAATAATAATAATAATAATAATAATAATAATAATAATAATAATAATAACCTATTGCCAATTGCAATCGAATCGTTAGGTCCAATCAATCGCGCGGGTCGCGAATTTTTATTGGAGTTGGGCCGCCGTTGTGCCGCTGTCTCCGGCGATCCTAGGGAAACTGTCTATCTCTTTCAGAGACTTTCTATCTGCCCACAACGTTTTAATGCTGTTGCTTTTAGAGGTTCTTTTGCAACCGGGGACGAGTACAATGCACTTTATGCTTGAACACTTTTCTGATTTTAGTATGGTTTTTAATCTTGATTGGTCTTTCAATAAATGATTGTGTTATAATAATAATAATAATAATAATAATAATAATAATAATAATAATAATAATAACTTTTTACTTTTTCTTCGGAACTTTTGCTACATTAGGGTCGTGTCTGTTTTATAATAATAATAATAATAATAATAATAATAATAATAATAATAATAATAATAATAATAATAATAATAATAATAATAATAATAATAATAATAAATCGAAAAGTACGCGGGGCTGTCATCATCACACCTTTTTGTTCCCATTGCCCTGGAAACACTGGGGCCCATCAACTCTGCCGGGGTCTGCTTCATCCGCGAGGTTGGTCAGCGTC
Organism: Lumbricus terrestris; assembly: GCA_949752735.1. Classification (NCBI taxonomy): domain Eukaryota; kingdom Metazoa; phylum Annelida; class Clitellata; order Crassiclitellata; family Lumbricidae; genus Lumbricus; species Lumbricus terrestris. Next base: position 457,199 of record OX457050.1, read on the forward strand.
TCTCGGTCGTTTCTGGAGAGCCGCGAGAAACGACTTTTCTCTTCCAGCGCATTTCCATCTGCATTCAGCGCTACAATGCCATCGCTTTTCGTGGTCCTTTTAATATTGTTGCGGAGGACGAGGCCTGAATTTCTAGACATTGAACAACAGCTCCAAGCATAATTTTTTGAAATCCCAAGGGATCCTAGATACCTCGGGTAAAAAAAAATAAAATAAAAAAAAAAAATAAAAAATAATAATAATAATAATAATAATAATAATAATAATAATAATAATAATAATAATTGATAACTTATTTCTGATGATCGTTCGACAGATCATGCAGGATGAAGTGAGTGAAACGGAAAACATTCGAAAGAATCTTTCCATCGAACGAATGATCGTCGAAGGATGTGATATACTTCTCGACGTCAATCAAACATTCGTTAGACAAGGTACATCATCTCCTCCTCCTCCTTCTCCTCCTCTTCTTCTTGTTCTTCTTCTTCTTCCTCCTCCTCTTCTTCTTCCTCCTCCTCCTCTTCTTCTTCCTCTTCTTCATCTTCTTCTCCTCCTCCTTCTTCTCCTCCTCTTCCTCAACATAGTTCAACTCTTTCTCTTCTTCTTCCTCTTTTTCTTCTTCCTCTTCACCTCCTCCTCCTCCTCAACATTCTTCAACTCCTCCTCTTCTTCAACATCTTTCAACCTCTTCTTCTTCCTCTTCCTCCTCCTTCTCCTCCTCTTCCTCCTCCTCAACATCCTTCAACTCCTCCTCTTCTTCTCCTCCTACTCTTATTTCCCTCCTCCTCCTCCTCCTCCTCTTTCTCCTCTTCCTCCTCTTTCTCTGTACATTTATGGAGCGCCTTCGTAGAGAAACGCTCGTGACGTCTGAAGGTCTGTTGCGTGTAATGGAAGCTTCCGATTTGTAATGCGATATAGGGGAGAAGGGGAAGAGGGGAAGAGGGGAAGAGGGGGAAGAGGGGAATAGGGGAAGTAGGGAAGAGAGGGGAAGAGGGGAAGAGGGGAAGAGGGGAAGTAGGGAAGAGAGGGGAAGAGGGGAAGAGGGGAAGAGGGGAGTTTGTTTGCCGTTCATTTGAAATTACATCCGAATATGACAATGCTTCTCGTCTGCAATATACAATATACATAGATCGTGTTTTTGTACGGTTAGATGGAAGGATGGAAGGAAGAATGGATGGATGGATGGATGGATGGATGGATAGGCGGAAAGATAAATGGTTGGATGGATGGATAGATGGATGGATGGATGGATGGATGGATGGATGGATGGATAGGCGGAAAGATAAATGGTTGGATGGATGAAGGACGGTTGGAAGAACGACGGGTGGCTTGATGAATCTACGTATGGATGGATGAATGAATGGAAAGATTTGTGGATGGAAAGATGTATGTGGATGGAAGAAAGGACGGAAGGATGAATGGGTGGATAGATTCGGGATGGATCGATCAACAAGTGAATGAATGGATTAAAAGGTGGGTGGATTGGAAATGGATAGGTTTATGGATGGAAGAACGAGTGGATAGAAGGATGGATGAACGTTAATGGATGGATTGTGGATGGATGGAATAAAGAGAGGAAAGAGGGATGGATAAACGAGGAAGGCGGTGGGACAGACATTTAAGTGGAATGGATAGAAAAGTTCATGGACGGTAAGACAAACATAATTATGGAAGAACGAATGAAAAGATACAGACAGAGAGACAGACAGACAGACAGAGAGGGTCGTGCTGTCGGTTGGTGAGGAGGGGGAGAGTGTGTGTGGCGGTCGTTGATTGTAGAGCAGCAGCAGTTACTTTCGACATCTATCGGTGATTAAGTGAATTTCTTCATTCATCACAGATTGCAGAACACAGATTAGAAACCTCTTTCGTCTGAACAACCAGCACTAAAGAAGAAGAAGAAGTGGATGGGGGGGAGAGGGAAGAGGGTGCATGGCAAATGGATGGGGAGAGGGAAGAGGGTGCATGGCACAGCAACGACACAACCACCAGTTGAATCAGTGGCAGAGTATATATGAGAAAAAAAGAGACAGAGATAGATAGAGAGACATAGAGAGGCAAAAAACAGAGAGGCAGAGAGACAGAGACATACACAGGAAAAGAGAGATATATCAGAGTGTGAAGCAGATAGAGAGAGAGAGAGAGAGAGAGAGAGAGAGAGAGAGAGAGAGAGAGAGAGACAGACAGACAGACAGACAGACAGACAGACAGAGACAGAGAGCGAGAGAGGTGAGTAAGAGAGGGAGTAAAGACGGAGAGAAAGAGGAAGGGAGGAAGGAGAAATAGGCAGATATAAAGACAGACTGATAGACGGACGGACAAACGAAATGAAGACAAGCAGACAGACAGACAGATAGGTAGATAGACAATCAGATAAGTGAATAGAGACAGAAACAGAGAGATAGAGAGATGTTGAAGATGTTGCATTGGTTTCTTATTTGTTTAAGATCAACACTAAACGTCATGACGTATCATTGTTTGGATGAGACATGGAGGAGCATTGTCTTCCAGGTCTTCTTCCATGTGTTCTTTTCCGTTGTTCCACTTGTGTCTCCAGGTTCCCTAATCCAGGTCGTCGTGACGGACAAAGGTCGGACGAGTCTCGGTCGTCTCGGGTCGTTCAGTTATTCATCGAAGGAATCGAGGAAGGAAACGGTCAGACAGGTTTTCCTCTTCTCTTTCCATCTCCTGCTGACGACAAGGGCATCGAATGGAAGACTACATCTGGCCAAGGTCACGTCTCTCTCTCTCTCTCTCTCCATAAAATCAATCACATCCATTGAATCTGAATCTGATACCAATATTATAGATTTCATTTTATTTATTGGAATCGTAATTGTGAATTTTCACCGACTTGGGAAAATTTAGTCTAGGAAAATTCACAATTACGATTCCAATAAATAAAATGAAACGTATATTACACATTTCAAAAGCCTAAAGTCTTTCCACTTCTACTTTTCCCATAGTCCACGTTTCTGTTCCATAGAGCACCACGCTCCATACGAGGTTTTTAAAAATCATTTTCTTCTTTGATCCACTTTCAATCTTCCTCTCAGCAGCTCTCCTCTATTTCAAACAGATTCATTTCCCATTGCTATTCTTCTCTTGATCTCGGCTGTACACCTGCTGCAGTCCTCTGTTATCAGACTTCCCAGATGGCTAGGGCACATGTTGAGGGGAGATTCGCTCTTGAGGACTGTTCTCGAGGGAAGAAAGGAGGGAAAGAAACCACCACGAAGACCTAGAAAGATGATCTTGAACTGGATGATGGACAGAGAAAAGAGACGACCCTTTTAAACACTCGCTTGAAGCAGTACTTGTGAATAAGCTGGTGCCCTTCTTGAGTGGCGCTTTAGAAGTTTGAAGATTGCTATTGCGAGAGAAAGCATGCTGACGACTTTGTCTGTTCTTTTGATAGAACTGTGGCAAGATTGCGTTGACCGACTGCACACTCGTTGAAGATCCATATGTTGCAGACGTTGCTAACGGTGATGATGATTGTGAGTATAATAAATCTCATCAGAATTATATTCAAACATTTTCATTTGAGGAATTTGAGAGTTTTGTCGAATGCGATTCAATTATAGAAATTTGTTTAGCAAACCGTGATCATAGGAGAAAGACGTAGAACGACAATGAAGGAGTCGATGATGACGAAGGATGGTTAGAAGAAGCTGAGGGATCGGGAGAAAATGAGATATTGGGAGAATTAACCTGTGTTAAAGGCAGAGAAGTGGAGGATTAGAAGGAGGAAGAAGAGGAGAAAGAAGAGGGAGAGGATGATGAAGAAGAAGAAGAAGAAGAAGAGGAGGAGGAGGAGCCTGAGGAGGGTCAATATCTATAGGCTAATATAACGTCAGGTCAGTATTTTCACTTACAGGTGACTTTGTTTATATTCAAGTCAGTATATTCACTCACTTTCGAGTGACTGTGTATCTTCATGTCTATATCTTCCGATCAGTATATAGGTTATAATTTATCTTCAATTCATTTAGTTTCTTAGCAAATTTGTTTGTTGCCTGTTAACAGCGTCTTCCTATGACAGCAGTTTGAGTCTCGTCAGTCAGTCGTCTGGTGCCAACCTACTTCCGGTGGTGGCCAGCGACAGCGGCGACCGGGCACCAGACTACAACGGACTCGACTTCCGGTTGGTGATTGAACCTCGCAACACCGGAAGTCATCCGGTGACGATTACTCTCGTCGCATCAACCAATCACGAGAAGGCAGCATGGTGCAGCGACATCTCGCAGGTAATTACTATCTATTTATTTGTTTATTTATTTAATTATTTAATTATTTGTTTATTTGTTTGTCTACTTGTTTGTTTGTTTATTTGTTTATTATTTTCGGCCGAGGTCAAAATTATGCATCAGGCTTATTCTGGAATTAGCGCTCACTCTCAACGGTCAATCGCACACATAAATTATTATTACTATAATAATTATTATTATTTTTATTATTATTATTATTATTATTATTATTATTATTATAACTGTTATTTACTTACTTACTTACTTGCTTACTTACTTACTTGCTTACTTACTTACTGGCTTACTTACTTACTGGCTTACTTACTGCGCCTGCGCCACTGATGTTCTGTCGAATGTCTGTTCGCCGTCTGTGAACTTCTTTTTTTAACAACATTGTGAAAAATCAGAATAATGCAGGTTTTTGCCTAATCATTGAAATGTATCAAAGGCCACCGCGTCAAAACTCTCGATATGATATTATTATAACGCCAGGTGATGGAATGGAGTTTCTCGGAAGTACCATGCAGAGATGCTGAGGCAAATGTTCCATGCAGAGTAAAAAGGAAGGCACAGCTGCAGTGGATGTGTTTCTGGCTCAAAGGATTCAAAGGGTTTCAAGTTCAAAAGGAACAAAGCGTTTGGGGGCACCCAGTTGAGAGTAATTGTAGCGCTTGAGAGCCGACACCTTCACGTGGACGAGAGAGAGTGAGAGACAGCCAGACAGACAGACAGACAAGCAGACATACAGACAAACAGATGGACAGACAAACAGGTAGACACACAGACAGACATGCGAACAGACAGACGCACAGATAGAAACATAGACAGACAGACAGACATACAATAAGACATACAACTAGACAGACAGACATCGAGACAGAGACAGTGTGTCTATGAATATGAAATGTGTTTTTCTTTTCAGTGTATTGAGAATCTCCAGTACACTGACATCATCAACAACTCAATGTCAGAAACGTCATCAGTTTCAATGCCTCAGTCAGTCAGGTAGACTGTTTTGTATAAGTTCCAAATGTACGTGTTGAAACACATCATGAACTTTATGATCTTCACTTCTACATAGGCTAATTAAATATCACATAATATATTTCTACTTAACTATGGCGTCACTGCCAATCACATGACACTAATTCAAACGTCAATATATATATATAATTTATATATATATATATATATATATAGTTTCTCTTCAACGACGTTGTGTAGTAAGGAATATTCCGGGAGAGGATTTCCGGGGGAGTTGGGGGCTTCAACCGTCAGTCTTTCTTAGAACCTCACAGCAAAGTATGTTTTTCACACCTAATTCCAAGTGGATCATAGTCCAACCCCCTCCCCCAGTTATTTTTCCACAATAATTTCACACTGGGAATAGTGGCGGAGGAGTTTAAACTAACTCCACCACACCCCGCCGTCTTCTGAGGTTGATGCCATGCAATATGATAAAAGTTAAATTAACCGTTGCTCATAGTTGCTATTGTTGTTGACTTTTTTGCAGATCTGATCCGAAATTATATCGTGACGACGTTGATATTAAATTCAGTCAATCGCTCAACTCCTGCAAAGTTCCACAGGTGGCGATTTAAATATTAAATATTTAATAAAAATTATAAAATGTAATAGAGGATCAATTACCAGTGACATAGACTTACTGCGTAAGGTTCTTGTAAGCTCTTCAGCTACAAATTTCTTTAGGGCCATTGCTGTTGTGTCTTTTGCTCTTATGTTCACTTCTGCACTACAAAAGAATGACGATAATATGAATCAGCGTTGTATTGTATAAGTTACAATAAATATTGTAGGCTACGTGTTGAAACACAGATGGCCGACATTAATGATTAAGCTTAATTAATTAATTAGGTAATAATTACTCGTTATCTTTTTATCGGTTAATTTCTCACTTTTCAGATTTTTTAAAGATCAATTTTATTTCTTATATTTCACGGTGTCGTTTTTGACTCTTTTACGTAGAGACCTATAATACCGTAGAGTAGACAATATCAATCAAAACCAATCAATCAATCAATCGCGATTGAATTTTGGGGATCAATAAACAAAAATTATTTTGATTGGATCAAATTTGAATTCAAATGCATTTTATTGTTCACTAATCTTCAAACAAAAGCAATTCACCCAATATATATAATTTATATATATATAATTTGTATATATATATATATATTATATATATTATATAATTTATATATGTATATAAATCATATATATATGCAAGCAACTCCAGTTTAAAAAACGTTTAACAGATCCGCCATGCGTCTGTATCGAGGCTTCTGGATCGATTGATCGATCTGCGATTCTTAAGCATCGATTTCCTGAACACCTTTCTGCTCACGTATCGCGTCTTCACGACAAGTCAATCAGTTCTCGAGGCATTACGAAGGGTCTACAAGAATCCCGAATGCGGAAATCTAGAATCATCGACATCCACTCAGCAGAACTGCGTCGCTTCGCTTTCAAATCAAAGGTATACCTGCATCCGTTGCATATCGAAAAAAACTGACATTCTTACGCTCGTGAATAAGCGGGGGCCCTGCGTTTAGCTTTAGGTTATAGCACTTAATTAAGAAATTTGGAGTTGAATGATTGAGATAACGATGTCTAGTAAGTGACTCGAATGTGTAAAAATAAGTTTCTGGAGAGGTATTCTGCGATTCCTAAGCATCGATTTCTTGAACACCTTTAGGAGCTTTAGCTTATAGCGCTTATTAAGAAATTTGGAGTTGAAGGATTGAGATAACAATGTCTAGTAAGTGACTCGAATGTGTAAAAAGAAGTTTCACGCGGAGCTTAAAGGAATGTTTTCTGACATGAAGTCTGCAGTTGACTCTGTCTATTACGCAGTTGATCTGCCTGTCGTATGCAGTGCGAAGTAAGAGCTTTTGAGATGAGATAGTCCAAGTTCAAGACGCTGTATTCGAGATTTCATGATGATACTGACATTTCGCTCATTGCTTCAAGTTGACTATAATATAACAGCTCTGGAGAGAGACTCAGTACATCACATTACATCACATTACATTACATTATATTACATCACATTTCATCACATTACATCACATTACATTACATTACATACATCGCATTACATTACATTGCATTACTTACATCACATTACATTACATACATCGCATTACATTACATACATCGCACTGCATTACATTACATACATCGCATTGCATTACATTTGTTGTGAGTAGTGTTCCCTAAGTTAAAGGTCCCTACTAAGTTCAACTCACATAAAATAACTCGTGTCTAGTTTACAGGTATAATTTAACATAAAGAACGAAAATGATACAGTTACCACACTGTAGACCAGAGGGAAGTCGTCGACGGCACGGCATTCAGCGGCGAACGGACGAACAACATCTTGTCACAGCAACAGGCTGGCGAAGAACGAACTTAACTAACGAACTCTGACAAGAAGGCTGCCATGCAGGCACCCCGCAGCCGAGAACATCAGAGCCCAACCATAGCTTAACTAACATCGTCAGAGAGACAAGAGCTCAAAGAGAGCACAAGCTCAAAGAGAGAGACGCCCCCTGAAGTCAGACCTTATATAGAACAAGTCTGTCACCAGGTGTCGCCCCGAAGTCAAGTGACCGTGACTATAGCCTATCCCCTGACAAGAACCAGTCGTAGAGAGAGAGTCGTGGGACCTAACATACCCCCGAACGACCACGAAAGGCAGAAACCAGAAGGGTTTCTGACTTAACTATCATGCACACGAAAAAAGGTTACACGACTCAAAGAAAAGAATCGCATAACTAATCAGAAATTACGACAAGTACAAATACATGACAAGAACACAATCAGTTAAACTATACAAGCGAAACGTTCAAGTACATGTACGTTCCCCCTAAAACATTCTACTCAAGATTTCGAGAAAAACAGTTCGAGACAAAATCAAAATGAAGTTTCCATAAATATTTTACATGGATAAGGAAACTCGAAAAGTCATATAATGTTTCACATCAATCGCCAAAAGAAAATCTGCACACAAGATCAATAAACGAAAACGATCGAAGCGCTTGAAGCCGCATGTTCCAAGAACACATTCTCGAAACAATCGAAGACGCAAGTTCCAACAACTCTTTCGCAAAATTTCTTTTCAGTGACTGACCGAAACTGAAGAACCAAGGCACACAGCCAAACCACAGTGTGAGCCGACACACCATAGCGAACATCGAAGACACCGACTCGCAAAGAGCCAAGAGCGAAGACACTGTCTCGCTCGACAGAAGGGACGCAAGCGACAAGCCATCGTACTTGTCACTCGCGAAGGAAACGCGCGAAGTCGTCCCAGAACCCGTCAACGCCAAGATGGTGGTCACCATCCATTGAACCACGAAGGCGCTCACGTTCCTTCTCCGAAGCCTCGCCCAGTCGTAGCGCAGACTTTCGCCATTGAAGGCCAACGATTCCATGCCGTCAATCTGCAAGGAACCGCTCTCACAAGACAAAACAAAAGAATTAGCGACATGGCAATTCACATCAACTACTGGCAACGAAATACCAGCCAACACATCACTGCACTCACGCCCAACAGACCAGAACGCATCTGCAAAACCTTCATGCACAGAAGATACACTCACACTCACTGAAGAGTCCATCACACCAACCGGCTGAAACATAACTCTCGAAGCAGTCGAGTAAATGCAACACAACTGACATGCAGATACCTCTGACGAAGCATCATGACCATTCAGATAATCATCGAACGAATCAGTCACAGTATTTCTCACTGCACTAACCAGAAACATGTGAAAACGGACAATGTCATCCAAAAACAAATGCCCCATTCCTGCAGAATTCACATCCTTATCAACATGAACAATAACATCAGTCAACACAAGTTCACTCGACCCATGTTCACAAACGAAACAATGCGTAGCCAAGACACACTTGTTCACCTCAGTCATACGACCACCTAACTCAACATTCATTGACAACAGTGCAACCGTAGACACCGTACAACACCAACCCATCATCCATCTATTCTCGTAGACAACAGTCGTTATCATAGACTGCACAACCAGATTCTCATTTGCACAATCATGCAACAAGACAACAGACAACAATGACGTGTCACACACAACAGTTGTCCCACTCAATTGCAACACCAAAGATTCATTCACGCTACCATGCGACGAATCAACAACAGAAACCGGCGAATTCACAACACAATTCATTCCTGATTCAAGCGCAACAGTCGCTTCAAAATCATCCAGTAAATCCGAGTTCTCTTTCGCTCGACAACAGGTCATCAAATCAAACTTACTGCGCACAAACAATTTCGCACCATCTTCACACTCCAAGTCATTATGCCAACATTCAATCACATTGCGAACGAAGTCATTCATCCGCAAGAGACCTATGTCTGCCAACAATCTGTCAGACACATGACGTGTAAGCCAACTGCGGTTATCTGCACGCTCATGCAAAACATGCAAACAAGTCTGATTCACCTCTCGAAAAACCAAGCGCCTACTCCACATGAACTTTACACCGTGTGACACAAAGTCAAAGACAGAACCAACACATCCATCTTCATCAGCCTCAAACCTATGCACAAAATCCAGCACATCATCAAACATTATGTTCACCTCCTGCGTACACTCATCACATACATTCAACAACACGTTAGCCTCTGACTGACAGCCAACATCAACAAAAGAATCATGCAAAGTACTTACACTACCATGCTCATCCAACCGTGTACTCATACACAAGTCCAGTACAGACACACCCTGCAACGAAATGCCTAAGTCAACAGACTCATTCGACGCATCAGAAGCACAAACCAAATCATGCACAAAATCAACATCATCCACAGTGTCATCCAACGAACCCAATACAGAATCATGCTGTACGTCGTTGTCTTCAAATAAACAACACTCGGACAAATCATCAAAATCATCGTCGTACACGTGCATCTGTTCCTTTGGCTGCGTATCGCCACTGACATGATGTAGGTCAGCTCGAAACACACCTTCGGACTGAATAGGCCTACCTAAATTCTTATCGACCATGCAAACAGAATCATGCCGATAAACTGACACGCCTTCCTCAACAGCTGAAGAAAATTTCCCACGTCTACAAGCCACTTGCTTCTCTCGTTTCTCCACTAAAGTCTTCCACAGAGACATTCTCAATTTCACAACGCCCGAAAGAGAAAAATAAATTTGGTTGCCACGCCCCAAAATCTAAATTCTCGAAATTCTCTCAACTTTCAAGAAAAAACTCCTCGAAAAACTCCCGAAAAACTCAACACTCTCACAACATTCCAGAAAAAACTTCCGAAAAACTCCCGAAAAACTCCTCGGAGTGCTACGTCAAAACTTCCACCGCAAAAAAGTCAACCGGACTTAATACCGTATAAATGAGCAGACACGCCCCTCAAAACTCGAAATTCAAAAATGCAAAACGGAATAAATACCGCATACGAGAGGAAACACATCTCTCAAAATTCTCAAAATTCAAAAGCGCAAAACGGAATGAATACCGCATACGAGAGGAAACACATCTCTCAAAAATCAAAATTCAAAAGCGCAAAACGGACTGAATACCGCATACGAGAGCAAACACATCTCTCAAAATTCAAAATTCAAAAATGCAAAACGGAATGAATACCGCCTACGAGAGCAACCACGCCCCTCAAAATTCTCAAAACTCTCAAAAACTCCTCCAAAATGACGAGCCATTGACCTATCTTCACGGCCAACGAACAATTAAACACTATCAAACGGAATATCTACCGTATAAGAGAGCTGACACGCCCCTCAAAAATTCCCAAAATTTCACGAAAAACGCCTACCGACGCAAAATTTCCAACTAACGTGAAAAAAATTTCCGCAAGCCCCCATACTTAACGAAAAAAATCCCGGCGAGCCCCCATATGTTGTGAGTAGTGTTCCCTAAGTTAAAGGTCCCTACTAAGTTCAACTCACATAAAATAACTCGTGTCTAGTTTACAGGTATAATTTAACATAAAGAACGAAAATGATACAGTTACCACACTGTAGACCAGAGGGAAGTCGTCGACGGCACGGCATTCAGCGGCGAACGGACGAACAACATCTTGTCACAGCAACAGGCTGGCGAAGAACGAACTTAACTAACGAACTCTGACAAGAAGGCTGCCATGCAGGCACCCCGCAGCCGAGAACATCAGAGCCCAACCATAGCTTAACTAACATCGTCAGAGAGACAAGAGCTCAAAGAGAGCACAAGCTCAAAGAGAGAGACGCCCCCTGAAGTCAGACCTTATATAGAACAAGTCTGTCACCAGGTGTCGCCCCGAAGTCAAGTGACCGTGACTATAGCCTATCCCCTGACAAGAACCAGTCGTAGAGAGAGAGAGTCGTGGGACCTAACACATTACATACATCGCATTACATTACATTACAATACGTACATCGCATTACATTACATTACATTGCATCGCAGTGCATTGCATTACATTACATTACATACATCGCATTGCATTACATTACTGCAGTTGACATTATTTTCTGAATATTTTATTCGCGGTCTTTCTGCTTCTGAACAATAATTTCTATTTTCTGTCTAATTTTCACCCTGTCTTGCAACGATTCGTTTTACTGTCAGTTCTTAAGAAATTAATCACTGTATAATAAGCGACCGACCAATATTTTGTAATACGTGTGTTTCTAACTTAGCACTCAACTGACAAAGATATCTAAACCTGCAGAAACCGTGAACTGTGTTTTCTTGTTAGAGTCTACTTTGAAGGCGACGACACCCACCCTCCTCTGTGCAGTCCCCCCAGACTCATTGGCCCCCCAGAATTCGTACACCACCCATCTCCGGACGACTCTCAGCAACTCGTCAAACCCGTGGCTGAGAAACTACGTCGTATCAGCACCGGAAGCAGTAGGATTGAGGTCAACGGGGAAAGGAACTACTTGGCGGCAAGGCTAAGTGATACAGCCGCCGTCACAGGCTTCAGAAGATGTAGGCCTATACATAATAAGATGCTCATTTTCATAGACTTATAATATAATAAGTATCTTATCTAGTCACTTACTGTAGCCTACATTACGATTTTATTGCCCATTCACTAACGTCTTATGCCCGCACAAACTATATAGTGCATTCTTTCTTTACTCCTGCCTTGACTATACTGCTCGTTACTCTACTCTGGTCTCCCATCAAATCGAATAATGTGTCTGATTGTCTAACTGGACAAATTTCTAAATTTGTCCAACTCTCCGACTATAGTATTATGCTGGAGTAATAGTATTACACTGCTTCCCGCAACGCGTTGAGTATACTCAGTATTGTATACTCAGTATAGGATCTCTGCATTGCTCGGGTTCAGCAATGTCAATTTGGTGATGATGCCGCAGACTACATGTGAGAGCTTTGTTGCTTCATCACGAGTATCCAAGGTCATCGCCCACTGCGTTCTGCACCGACAAGAGTGTTCTTGCTTCAATTCACACGAGTTGTAATCATGCAGAACCGGGGTTTCCGTAGTTACCTGCCTCCCACACTATAGCGACGTCTGCTTCCTGGGGTTCTTGCTGAAACATTTCTATGCAACTCAAAACTGTACCATTTGCCACTTGTATACATTGGGGCGATGATGATAATGATGATGATGATGATGATGATGATAATAATAATAATAATAGTAATAATAATAATAATAATAATAATAATAATAATAATAATAATAATAATAATAATAATAATAATAGTAGTATATAATAATAGTATATCTACGACGACTATAGGTTCCGTTCCAGATGTTTTTATTCTGTTCTTAATTAGGGATCATAATTAGGTAGGCTACCTCAAGGCAATAAAAACATAGTAATAATAGCAAAAGTAATAATCTATTATAATTCCTAATATACAATTCTGGCATTGTTTCCATTTCCAGATACGCGAGAGGAGAGCATCAATCCATCCTCCTTCTCCTCCTTTTCCTTCTCCTCTCCATCCGAACCTCAACCCGCGACCTTCCAGCTGACCCTTCCGAAGCCAAAGCTCGCTCCAATCGCGTCCTGTGAAACCCTTCCCGAAGGTCATGACCTTGCGAAGGGAAGCAGCTCAGAGTCGTTGGAACTGTCTCCAGTTTCATCAGCAGACGACATCTTCACGGCTTCGACGACCATCACCATCACGACCTCAACGGAAAGTTCGAAGATCTCCTCCACCAGCAGCGCCCGCATGTCCGCAGAACCTCCGACGGACGAAGTAAACGAGGCGACGACGACGATGAGGACGCACTTCCCATTCAGCGCAAGTGTCTCAGACAAACTCACCTTGAGCAATTCATTGAAGGACAACACACCAGCGATTGTCACACGGGGTCTAGCGGTTCCATCGTGTTTTGCCACCGGCTTTTCCATGAAGACCCGCTCCACTTCCTTCTCCGCCTCCCATCTACTCAGCAACGCCACCAGCTCCGACACACTCATCCCCTGCTCTCCCCATTCCATGCCATCCTCCCCCAAACGCCCCTCCGTCTCCTCACTTTGGTCGGGCAGCTTCGGTAGCCGCAAAGTCTCCGCTCCCTCGGTTCGCTTCCCAGCCAGCATCCAGCTCGATGCACTTGCCCTCTCCCCGACCTCCAGTCCTCGATTCAGTCGAGTGGCTTCGCCATCCAGGCGTGTCACGTCGCCTTGCACCCTGGCCCTCAGTCACGTGACGTCACCTGTGCTGCGAAGGGCAACGTCACCGAGTCCAGTAAGATCCCCCAACTACAGCCCGAAACTCAGCGCGAACTGTTCGCTTTTCGGTAACAGTCATTCCGTGCCGAACATCATCACCAACCTTGGAAAAGTTCGATCAGGTCCTGGAACAGGTGAGGAAGTGCAAAACCTCGAAAAGATTCCATTTTTCCAGCTATGTTTGCACTTTGCAATCGTAACTAAACGAAACTAAGCGCGAACGATTAACTCGACTATGTTTACACATGTATTATTCATTTCAGTCTATTGTCTTTGTGGGAGAGCAGTGGTGTAGTGGTGTAGTGGTGTATAGTGGTGGCGTCGGTGCCTTGGAGCCGAAAGGTTACAGGTTCGAATCCACCTCAAGCCGAGCATAAAACCATAAGCAAAGTCTTCACTCGCAATATTGCTCGCACGTTTCGACGTGAATCTCTGATTCAGGGTCCGCACTGCAGTCTGGAGCGCCTCTAGGTAGACCTAGGCTTGACGGGGCGCTATAACAAAGTGTTCACACATCCTATGCTAGCAAGTCCATCAGTTTATTGAGCACAAAAAAATCAGTTTTGCAGCCTAATTAAAATAGGTAATAACAGACATTGAAGGGTGACACAAGAGAATGAGACAAAAAGTCACAATTCCCAATAACACGGTTAAACCTTCAAACTTAATATATAGCCGACTTCTACAAGAATTCATGACAGCATTTGAAACTCTTCACCAGATTTCGTCGACTAAATCATTATAGGATGTTTGCCACTGTGGTGCTATTTTAGATATTTTCCATAACAAAGGGCAATTAGCCCCGTGAGCACCATCATACAACATACATCATACATTGTATAAATCTTTAGGTGGGATACATAGAGAAGAATTGAAATCAAACAAAACGTGATACCTTGATGCAAATCGTCTTATAGACTTTTCAGATCAAAGCCGAAACTACATGATAGCCATCACAAATTTATTACGTGTTTTCTCAAACTGATGCGATGCATATAAATGTATAGCTCCATTTGAAGATGACGTCATTGGTGGTGTGCTTCCTCCTGCAGTCTAGCCTACGTTGCTTTACAGTAGGTCGTAATGGGAGTGGTGAGGTGGATCTGATCGGAAGTGGGTTCTGCCTCTCTGGTGTTTGGACCGGAAACACTACAGCAACAGCAGCAGATCATACGTCACCAACAGCAAAGCCAGGAACAGTCGTTACGTCATCAAGAGCATCAAGAAGAAGGTTCATTCATTCACTCATTCATTCATTCATTCATTCATTCATTCATTCATTCATTCGTTCATTCGTTTGTTCGTTTGTTCAATCACTCATTCGTTCGTTCATTCAATTGTTCATTTGTTCGTTTGTTCGTTCATTCATTCATTCACTCACTCACTCACTCATTCATTCATTCACTCGCTCATTCATTCATTCATTCATTCATTCATTCGTTTGTTCGTTCGTTCATTCTTTCTTTCGTTCGTTCGTTCGTTCATTTGTTCGTTCGTTCTTTAATTCGTTCATTCATTTGTCTGTCCATTCGTTCGTTCCTTCACTCGTTCATTCGCTCATTCATTTCTTCCTTCCAGGATGGCGTTCAGGTTTAAAAATAAGTGCTTGGACGCCATCCATGACCGTCCAGCCACACTTTGATCTCTGTGATCACTCACTCTACATTGTATACAGATACAATACTGGATGATCAGTGGCATTGGATATAATATAATATTATTATTCTTGCACAGGTCGAGTTCTACGGCTGCCGCAGCTGCGTTTGCTGTCGCTACGGCTGGATCACCTCACGCAAGAGATTCGATAAAGTCGACCAATCGCCACCAACTCACAGGTATATATATATATATATATATATATATAATTATATATATATATATATTCGTTTTATTGACAAAATAACAGGTGCATCCTTATTTCGAACAATTACTTTTATTTTATAATCATTCGTGATCGTGATTATGACCATGAATTTATATAGCGCCACTTTAAGAGAAGCTGCTCAGAGGTGCTCCCGACCTGACTGCACCAAACCACAATCAAAGAGAATGGTTTTAAAACACTTGCGGAATGGGGGAGGGTGGTGGTGGTGGGGGGTGCAGAGGAAGGCCAAGAAGCTCATTGCTAGGTAATTTATTCCAGAAAAATGGACCAACCATAGCGAATATTTTGTGTTGCACTGTGGAAGATCGAGTCAAAGGGACAACCAGGTCACCATTCGTATCAGAGCGAAGGAATCTATGGCCTGGAATGGATAGCATAGGCAAACAAAGTTCGTAAGATAAGTGTGTGGTGATTCTAGAAATTGTTCCGATCAATCAATCAATCAATCAATCAATCAATCAATCAATCAATCAATCAATCAATCAATCAATCATACCAATCAATCAAACAAACAATCAATCAAACAATTGAACAGTCAATCAATTGTAGTTCCCAGTTTTAAATTAGATTTCTTTTATAATTTATATTTAAGTTTTTTCGCCTTCTGAAATGCATCGCTGTAAAAAAGGATAGTTGATTAATTTCTTCATATTGCTATGTTGTTGCACCATGCTATTTCTAATCCATTCATCTGAATATTAATAAGCTAATCATTCATGACGTCACTAGGGTCCGTTGAGTTGAAGCTTCACAGTGATTGGCGGAAGCGTGAGTCGATGATATATTCAGCAGCCACGATGAGGGTGCTCGGCGTATTACGTCACTGGATCACGAAGTATCCGTCGGTAAGTCAGGACAGAAAACTCTACTAATCTAAATCTTATCTTATCTTTATACATAAGCATAGAATCTAATCTGATCTAATATATTATAATCTTAGAACTTCTGTAGCGCCATTCTATAACCTACTCAAGTTCCGAGCCTACGATAACGATTACAGTGATGCCAACATTTCCGAGTCAATAATAATTTGTTCGACGGTCAATGGAAGTCAGTTGCGCCATCTGCCGAATGAAAGCACACACCCTGTGTCAAATGGAAGACCAAAACTAAATGTATCGAAATTATAATCAAATTGTTCAGATATTTTAAAAACTGCCTAATTATGAATTGCATTATTTAAAATACTTCGCCATCCTGGAGTTAGTTTTCCATTAAAAGCAAAATTGTAATTGTTATGACTGAACTTAGAGTTGGTCTTAACGCACACCTTTTTATTTCGCACCATAAACCTATAGATTAAATCTTCGGGAATTGGTCGAAATCGCTTCTCGGCCTTTTGGCTAAGATCAAAGTGTAGTATCTGTTCTTATCAGCTTAATATCTGATACGTCCCCTATCCGGGGACATCGATATTAAACTGATTTTTGGACTTGGGAGAAGATGCAGGGGCTTGCTCCGGCTTCTCCACGGGTTGGCCCGGTATTGCAGTACCTCCGGGATCGGCCCACTCCCCTCACGGGGAGAACATCAAAATAAAGTTAAGACATGAGGGGAAAATTCCTCCGGCTTCTCCACGGGTTGGCCCGGTATTGCAGTACCTCCGGGATCGGCCCACTCCCCTCACGGGGAGATATACATTCAAAGAAAAATTAACGGAAGGGGATCTTATACGACAATACGGTGGTGTTGCTCTCCGTTATCTAATAAATGCGAGCCATACAAATATTTATTATCTTTATCAATTATCACCAGTCACGTGACTCGCGTCTGCTTCTGTGATTCTTACTGAGACATTTTAAAAAATAAACTCAAAACAGTGCAACATATTTTTGCGTGGTAGGCCTAGAGCCGGGAGCGCTTCTGAGCAGCCGCCATGAAGATGCGCTATTTAAATTATGGAAGGAACGAATGATTTATAATACACGCGGTTATAACAGAACGCATAGGCGTACGAGGCGGGGGTCCAGGGGGGGCAAATGCCCCCCAAATTTCGGGCAAATGTGTTTTTCGGGCAAAAGAGGCTTGGACGGGGAAAAAAATTTCGGAAATTTTTTCGGGCAAAACAGGTACGGGAGGGATTTTTCGGGCACGCAGGGGTAAAAAAAAGGTCGTAAGAATTTAGAATTTTGGGCAAATGACTAAAAAAAAAAGGTCGTCAGATTTTTCGGACGGGAAAATCTTAAGAATTTTGGGCGGAATGACTAAAAAAAAAGTCGTCAGATTTTTCGGGCAGAAATTTTTTTTTTGCCCCCCCACTGCCGAAATGTCCCGTACGCCTATGACAGAACGCCTAACGCGTCTAAAACTTAATAATTAAACAATTTTCAATTAAATAAATAGAATTCGTTGAATAAATAAGTTAAATCATATAAAATAGTTGAATAACCAGATTAATTGTAGCAAATGAATTTTTTTTAAATATTTGTTGATTAATCAAAGGACTTTGAGACAGATGTGGAGTTGAGGATGAGTGTCGTTAGTTTCCTGGAAGAAATCCTTTCGAGTCCAAATCTTCTTCCAGCCGAGTACAGATCAGCCGCTGGAATCCTTTCCATCCTCCTCTCCTCCTCCTCATCATCCTCGTCATCGTCGGAAGACAGGGAATCCATTCCACACACGAACGTCAACCTCAATGTTCTACTGACGCCGCCAGAGGTCAGACACCAACCACCCATTTAGTTAAAGTGCACGTAAACAGATAGGGGGATAGCACCAACACGCATACATGTATATGCCTGTGTATACATGTCATCGGGGTATATTATTAATGTTATTATTATATTATTAATCTTATTATTATATTATTAATCTTATTATTATATTGTCAATGCTATTATTATATTATTAATGTTATTATTGTAATTTTTATCAATATACGCAGGCGCAGGCATAGAAAACAGGGTTGGGCTAAACCGCAATTACGCAGATGGGGGCTTAGGAAGAGTATAAGTAGCAACGGAAGGAGGTATAGCCTTAAACGGAAACAGATTTCCTCTGAATTCTTTCGTCCATGCATAGTCTATACTCGATGGATGGCCAATTAGTATGGGAATACTTTATGGATTTAGATTGGTGCTTTGTTTCTTTTGATGACATCACTACAATAGATGTCATGCTTTGTTTGTTTTGATGACATCAATACAATAGATGTCATGCTTTGTTTGTTTTGATGACATCACTACAATAGATGTCATGCAAATAAATTGGCAACAATTGCAAAATCGTATATAACGTCACTTTAACGCAGACTCACGGAGAGGGGGGAGATGGAGGGGTATGGAATGACTAACTACTGAAATGATACTGATTGACTACAATGACTAAGTGATTGATTGACAATCGTTGATAATCTTGATTGATTACTCGATTGACTGATTGAATCATTGTTTGATTGATTGGTTGATTGATTGACTGACTTACTGATTGACTGATATATTCATTTGCTCATAGACTGACTGTTGATTGATTGATTGACTGACTGACCGATTGATCGAACAATTGATTGATTGATTGATTGCTGCAGGTACCAGTAGCGGATAACTTTGACAGCCTATCGGCTCTTGACATTGCTGAACAGCTGACCTATCTCGACCACCAGATCTTCATGGCTCTTGGCAGCGAGTTAGTAACACACACACACACACACACACACACACGCACACGCACACGCGCACGCGCACGCGCACGCGCACGCGCACGCGCACGCGCACGCGCACGCGCACACACGCACGCACACCCACAACTCAGCTGAAGTGTATCTTGCAGAAACAAACAGAAACGACAGGAAAAATATTATTATCATGAATTAAAATTTAAAAATAATAACATTGGGCTAATAACAGTTGTAGTGGCGGTTGCTGCTGTAGTAGACCCAGTAGTAGTAGTACTACTACTACTACTAGTAGTAGTAGTACTACTACTACTAGTAGTAGTAGTAGTAGTAGTAGTAGTAGTAGTAGTAGTAGTAGTAGTAGTAGTAGTAGTAGTAGTATC
Source organism: Lumbricus terrestris (assembly GCA_949752735.1). NCBI lineage: Eukaryota > Metazoa > Annelida > Clitellata > Crassiclitellata > Lumbricidae > Lumbricus > Lumbricus terrestris. Next base: position 477,064 of record OX457050.1, read on the forward strand.
AGTAGTAGTAGTAGTAGTAGTAGTAGTAGTAGTAGTAGTAGTAGTAGTAGTAGTAGTAGTAGTAGTAGCAGTAGCAGTAGCAGCAGCAACAGCAGCAGTAGTAGTAGTAGAACCTGCGTTGAAAATAATGATAATTGAGATTAACAATGATAATTGAAGACAGTTCTGTCTCTGATTGTATAATTGTATAATTATATATATTATTTATATATATTTATAGCGAGTTGTTTGGTCAGGCGTGGATGAAACCAGACAAAGCAACACGAGCTCCACACGTTCTACTCGTCAGCAAAAGATTCAATGAGGTATATATATATATATATATATATATATATATATATATATATATATATATATATATATATATATATATATATATATGGAAGAAGAGAGATCATTATAGTCTCTCTTAAGCGATGCATATCCCACGCCGTTTGGCATAGGCATACATGGTCTGATCGAAGTGTTAGCCACTACAGCACGCACCATCTCTGTCTCTCACCCTCTTTCACACTCTGTCTGTCTATCTGCCTATTTGTCTGTCTGTCTGTCGTCTGTCTCTCTAAATCTCTGTCTGTATAAATATTCTCTCCGTTTATGCTTTTCTGCCTCTCTGTCCGTCTCTGTTTTTGTCTCTGTCTATCAGAGATGATTAGCGTCCCTCCTCCTTCCGTCAGGCTTAGGACTGGGACTACCAAAGTCAGGTTTAGTCTTGCAGTTAAATTGAATGCGTTTGGTATACGGTTTTCGACTTTATTTCAACACCTTTAGAATAAGTTTCAGCTAAGCTATGAATTTAGCCGCAGACCTAGAAGACGTACTTGATTGATGCAATACTTTTAATATAAAATATATAGCATAGAGGGGATCCGTTTAAAAGGTGTTTAAACGAAGTCCTGAGTTTCAGCATTTTCTATTGCTAACTGGTTGCTGTCAGGCAGTGTTACCGCTCCTTGGCTTTTTCCCAAGAACTTGGCTTTTTCAATCGAATCTTGGGATATTGGCTTTTTTTCAAAGGACCTTGGCTTTTTTACTTGGCTTTTTTTCTGCCCACTAAATAACAATAATCTTAGCAATAATCCACTAAATAACAATAATTTTAGCAATAATCCACTAAATAGCAATAATCTTAGCAATAATATAACTATAGCTCTATCTACTGACTAGTATATATCCGACTTATTCTCCGAACTGTTTGCTCTATGCATATTAGTTACTGGTTACGTCACGTGTAATTTTGCGCAATTCCGCGCAAAATCGCAAATAACTTGATAAAGATAAATGATAAGTTCATAACATATACTTATATTAATAACAATAGACATTAATTTTAGAAAGGCAAACAGGTCAGCTTTAATGGCTCACAAGATCACACAAAAGCACCCAAAAAATTTTGAGCTCAAGACAACAACAACTAAAGTGAAGATGACGTTTATTTCTATGTTCCAAAATGTTGTTTGTATGTCAGAAAAATCAGCGAACGGAACCAATTATTAACAATTTAACATACATTGATTTCAATTTTAATTATGCATAATTTCATAAACATCACAATTTATCGGATAAAATAGCTTCTGTTGAAATAAAATAGGTGACATGGTCCATAATTATTAACTTGGCTTTTCTTGGCTTTTTTAAGACCCTATCTTGGCTTTTATTAAATTTTGGAGCGGTATCACTGCTGTCAGGGATGCCACTCATAGCTTTTCCCACCTATAGATCTAGGTTTAATCGGTGTTATCTACGTTTTAGGTTTCTTTTGTCAAGATCTAGCTTTTTCTCACGGCGGTTTTCCGATTTTTTCATATAAAAACAAATATTTTTTAGTGAAAATACACAAAAGACGTGAAGAGTCTCAAAACTTATAAGATTTTGGTGCAATTTCTCGTAGGCCAGTCGCCTCGTCGTCTCTGAGATCGTGCGAAGACCAACGATCGTCGGTAGAGTGTCGTGCATTGAGAAGTGGGCGGCCATTGCTGACATCTGTCGATGTATGCACAACTACAACGGACTGCTTCAGATCTGCGCCGCATTCCTTAACAGCTCCGTCTTTCGACTGAAAAAGACCTGGGATAAGATCTCCAAACAGGTTCAATTTACACGAATAATATTATACATCTCGTACGTTTTCTTAATTTAATTCATTTGGAAATTATTATCGTAGCCTACTTAGACCCAAACCTACTAGGCTACTACTACGTACTACTACTAGGCCTAGGCCTGCTACCAATACTGCCACTGCAATTGCTAGGCCTTTCTGCCGCCAATAAAGAAAGAGGCTATGACTTTGGCACCACTTAGCCTAACCGTTTACTGATTGAATTAATTGTTTAATGATTGAATTCATTGTTTAATGATTGAATTAATTATTTAATGATTGAATTCATTGTTTAATGATTGAATTAATTATTTAATGATTGAATTGATTGTTTACTGATTGAATTTTAAAAATGTTGACTAATAATTTTACTTTTTTCAATTTTTTTAAAAAAGAGGCAAGGAGAACGAAAGCTATGTGAATTTTAGCGAGTCCAACCACCCTCCACCCAAGTTATTCATGTCAATTAAGTGCCTAATAAAAGAACCTGTGAAAGCCACAGCGTTAAAGCGTTGTATAACCTATGGAGATACGCTGGAAAGAGAAGCTTGACTCTCGGGGTTCCCGGTAGCTTGTGTTAGACAGCGGCCCAGATTTGAGATGAAGTCTAGGCCTTTGTTGTTGATCGGGTCTAGGATTCCAAAGTCACTGTTAGGGTTATCTTTAAATCTTTCTGATAGAATTGATTGTTCTGGATTTCAGTCGAAGCAAATGATTGACAGACTTCAGTCTCTCGTTTCGTCGGATGGTCGGTTTAAAAACATGCGAGAGGCTCTACACAGGTAGGCTATAATATTACCTACGCTTTCATTCATGCAGGCCTATCATTAACTACCCCAGAATTTAGAAAAGGCTGTATAGTCGGGAGCGCCTCTGAGTAGCGATTGAGGGCTGGAAGAGGCGCTATAACAAGTGCGCATACAAATAAAACAAATAGCCTAATAGTAGGCCTAATTATTGTAATGTAGGCGATGTTGCGAATTTTCCAGATGCTTGACGACGCTGTGGTTCGCCGTGTTAATTTTAGGTGTGATCCGCCGTGCATTCCGTACCTTGGAATGTATCTGTCGGATCTTTCGTTTATCGAAGAAGGATCTTCAAACGTAACGGACGACGGACTCATCAACTTCTCGAAGATGAGAATGGTACCGAGTTTCAATTTTCATCCTCACTGGAAAATTAATATCGTATCAATATTATCATTATCATCATTATTACTGAATCAGTTTTTATTCAACTCAAAACTGTGCGTTTTGCCTTGCTGAAGTTGGGAGCGCTGTCGAGAATTCCTGATAAGGTGCTATAGAAATTCTTAACTGAATTAATATTATCATCGCCACGATAAATAATAAATATTCTAAATAGTTTAATAATCTATGATCTTTCTAAAACCCGGTGTCATGAAACGGAGTATCCCCCCTGAAAGCTATCCGGTGGGATGAATTAATCTATCCCCCGGATGGAATTAACCGGTCTATACTATCCGGGGGGATAAACCAATCTATCCCCTTTTTTGAAAAATGAGCATAATAAAAAAATTTATGCTGTAATCAAAATTTAAAGTGATTCTAATTGTTTTAAGTGTCCTAAGCAATGCTCAGATAAAGGTAACTCGAATTTTTTTAGTGACTCTGAGTGTTCTTAAGTGTTTTAAATGTTTTAAGTGCTCTAAAAACAGGGAAAAAGAAATTATATAGTAAGAATAAACATACTTGTTAGTGTCATTGTTCAACATAAAGCAGATGAAAATTAATTTGCCCAAAAAATACACGCGGAAGCGGTTTTTTCGACTTTTTGTAATTTGGGGGGATACAATTAATACGGGGTATACTCTATTTCGTGACACCGGCATTAAACATGTGACCGCTCTGTCGTTGGTTTTAGATCGCACACGTTATTCGAGAGATTCAGCTTTTCCAACAGACGCCATACAAAATAGAACATCATCGCAGAGTTAGTGTGATCGCATTTCTTTGCCATTCTCTTAATTTTGTTAGAAATGGCCACAAAAGTGTGAAAATGAAATACTGACTAAATTTCAGTGGCTGAAATGCCTATAGATGCCCAAGCCTGTGCATCATACAATGAGCATTTCTGTTCTCACACCATCTTCACGGTCAACAAAACTTATAAATAACAATGATATTTCTATCGCTAATAGAATTTCTCATTCCTGCGCCATCATTTCTATCAGATATAGAAATTAGATGATTGATGTAGAGAAATTGGACCTGACGTTGACAGATAACGTTGACAGTCAACAACTGTAGATGCTTGCATGCAGACGGCTAGGCCAATTTAGCCACGCCCACTGATCCAGGGTCTACGGAAGCGTGTGGCGGCCGCTAGCACACTTACGTAAACAAGACAACGTTGACAGTCAACAGTGTTGACATACCGTTGACAGTAGATTGCCGCTCAAGGTTCTTGTGGATAGATCTTGATTGCCGCTAGTACGGACCACGGCGGGCTAGGCTCAGACTATGACAGGCCAACAGTTGACTGTCGCTAGACGTAGTTGACAGCCGTTGACATAGTTGACTGCCGCTATTAGACAACGTAGTTGACTGTCAACTGCTGCCAGCAGTCGAAGGCGGCTATGACAGATTAGATGGGTGGACCTGGACAGGGCAAGAAAACACTATATAAGGAGGCATAAAACGGCCATGGGGACAGTTACAGTTCCAGAGAGGCTCGACTTCGGAAACGAGAAGCATCCGTGGAGGTTCGTCTACTACGAGAAAGGGTGAGAAGTTTGGCATCGAGGGACATCGGAAGGCTGACGTTCCGTGGAGCATAGGTTCGAATCCTATGACAGAACTGAAAGACAGACTCTGACTCGGGTTAATTGAAACATCGTGTAGATAGGGATTTTATACGTAGAATTTAATAGGGATAACGTTGAATCAGTTATTCAGTAGAATTAAAGTAGAAAGAAAACGAACATTGACTTGTCGTTCCATTCTGTCAATAACAAGCCTAGCCGATTGGCGGAAGCCGTACTTGCGCAAAGGCAAAGAATAAGACACTGAGACACTTATTAAACAACACCGGCCCAGTTTCCCGACATTTTGATAATAATAATAATTGGATGGATGAGACCAAAATGACAATAGCTAACACTAAAAATATGCAGATGAACACATTTCTATCTTTTAATTGGTCTTCTTCCTTTAGATAAAAATAATAAAATTTAATAATATCAGTGAAGAACTACTAATGTTTTAGCATAAAGATGTCCATTCTCACTGCATCTGAACTATGTTCAGTAAATGTTGCACATTTCAGTCTGTTTTCGTTTTGTCTAGCTTCAATTTCTTCATTGATCGACAGGTGACGAATTATCTTCTCGATCCGTTGAATCTTCTCGACGAAGAACAGACTTTCCGATTCTCCCTCGAGATCGAACCTCGTTCCAATCTTTCCTCAGTTTCAGGTCAAGTTGTTTAGGACGCCATACATTCCTCAAAGTCAACGGTCTCTAGTTGGAGTACATGCTCATTAAATAAAGCCTGTGAACAGCTACAGTTGTACGCCTGGCACACCCCTCTCTGTTCTTGTCTTTCTCTGATGAACATTTTCTAAGCCAGAACGCCTAAAGTCGCAAATTAGTCAGGACATAGAAATGTTTGTAACTTTCCTTAGGAAAAGCAATGCTGTATGTTTGCATCTTAAGGCGGAACAGAGCTTATTATGAAATTCCCTGACCATACATTATGTTGTTCATGTTTATTTTCCGATATTTTCGTATGTATATTGTAATAAATTCCTAGCTATTTAATTGAAAATTGTCTGAAGTCAAATCAGTTGTTTGTAGTTAGAACTGGCAAGTTATCCTCGATAATTTTCCCCAAATAATCGATAACTAAGGAGTTCCAAAATAGCATTCTATAACAGCCCAGATCTATACAATTGATGGACAATTCATGTTTTCTGTGACTTGATCAAATTCTCAAGATCTCAAACTGATTTTACAGCTCAATCATTTAACGCTAAACAAAGAGTCTATGCACAATTGTTTAGGCCCGCAGTATCTTCAAAAAGCTACAATACTCTGAAAGCTATAAAAATTTGAGACTGAAAGACATGCCCGTCACATACAACAAATTACTACCTAGGGACTTTGGAGTAGTTACAACAACAAACTGCATCTTAACAGTCTTGTTGTTATCGTAGGGCACAGTGCCAATTGCTCAAGGCTTGCCCTGTAACTTCTAAATTCCCACTACTTAACCAGACTAAATCCCTCATTCCCAGGCCAGCGTCCTCTCCTGGGGAAACCTCCCCGACCAGCCTTCTCCACTCCCGGACTGGGCATCCCCTCTAATCCAGATTGTCGTACATGTGTGTTAGCTAATTTCTGATTCTCTGTTTTTAACTTGGCTGAAGGTGCCCTTTCCGCACAATACACTCACCATAATTTGACCGATGTTTTGTAGGCGTTATATACTTGAGTAATAATACTGTCAATATAATTCTCAAGAAACTACACAAAACTTGCAGGAGGTTTAACAACACGGTTATCATCAAAACCCAAAACAATTTTCAAAATATCTCCACACACTGCAGACTGATTTACACGACAAGTTTGGCTAAAAATTTAGAAATTCAGATGATTATACATAGCAGAAGAGTAGCGTGTTGAATTAACAAGTCATGATAATAACCTAGATGTTTCTTTCAGTCATATATCGTAAAAAACGGCTAAAATACAGAAATTCCTGTGCAACACCAAACAGTCTACACACACGCACACGCCTATCTGATAAGCAAAAACAAAGTTGATGATATCTTTAAAATAACAAAATTTCGAAGAAAATAATAAAAGTGTAAGCTGAAGAAACTCTCATTCCTCATTCAACAGATACTTGTAGGTTTCTCTGTCAAAATCAATTAATACTATTACAATCACATCCTGGAAACGGAGCAACAAAAGTTTCGCAGCTACACGACATTAAAAAGAATAAAACGACAGTCGAAAACGATTGTCGCTAATAGCGATTCACTAGTCTGACTCAATTCACGCTGAACTGATTCGCACGACAATAACAACAATAGAAATAACTTAGGGTCATAGAAAACTAATGGATTCGTGATTGCGGAGGACAGCAGCAAAATCGGAAGAATTTTAAGGTGGAATGAGTGGAGACGACGATGATGATGACTAGTGGAAGAGCATCAGCTGGATGGTGTTGTATGGAATTCGTTTATATGTTCAACAAGCGCTTGGATGATCTGTAATTTCGTGCAGAGGATGTCACGTATGCTCTCCATGTACTTCTCGTAATCCTAGAAACACAAAACACATTCAACTGAATTTTTGACCTTTGTGTGACCTTCACCATTCATTGCGATCTTTTGGATAAACTAGCCGATTAAAGGGCTTTTTAGCGTGCAGTTCCATACAAAATCTGCAGACTTTCTAAATGGATTTGTGCCGCTGTAAAAGAATTTTTTTCGATTTAGAAATAGCTTGAAATGTTCATTGTCATTCGATTGTGAATAATTTATGGAGGATGGGAAGTGAGGAGCGAGTGGTTACTTACAGATAATATATGGAGATATATGCAAAGAGAGTACACGTGGTTCATTCCTTACTCCTCAACTGAATAATGTGTAGAAACCATGAGAATCAATGTCCTTTACTCACAACGTCCTATACTCATGACATTCTTTACTCAAAACATTCTTTACTCACAACGTCTTTTACTCACAATTGCTCATCGCCATCGACTGCTAGATTAGCGCTTAACAAATGCTTCTGAATAACAACTAATTAATTAATGATGGTGTGACTGATGATGATGAGGCGCTATTCACTCGTACTGCTGGCACAATATCAATCCCACCATCAACTCATGGACATGGGAGCCAATGCATAAGACAAAATCCCCTTTACTTCGCAAACTCCACTGATTAGTAAAATAAACAAGACTTGCACAACTTATAAGATGTTGTTTAGTGGTAGCACAAACAATAAGATAATCCTTAATTCATGTAAGGTCTGCAATACAGCTTTCTTCCGAACATGTAAGACAAGACTGCGTAATTGCGTATACATAAGGGAGCTGAGCATAGGCGCAACGACCCTATGGGACCCACGGGATGCGTCCCCCAACTTTTGAGTGGTCCCCTAACTTTATCATTATGGTCCCCCCCAACTTTTAGGACGTGATTGCACCTATGGAGCTGAGTGTTGTAACACACGTCACGAGTTTGACTATCACAAAATTTAATCTAATCTAATCACGTGAGATGATGATTAACATGTCTGACCATTTGTCCCGTGCGAAAAGCCATCAACAGCGACATCTCTTGTTTGCATAAATGCGTCACAGCCGTCAACTGATCTTCGTGTGCCGTCACCAGCAACGTCCTAAAATTACGACAAAACAAACGTCTCTTTTATATTGGTTATTGAAAACGACATCGAATAAATGATGGAAAAGAACTGCGAACAACAATTGCATTCAATGCTTGCTCATGACATTGTCAGTGCGCAAGAGTTGAACTCTCTTCTGCTTCAAGGCAGAGCTAGAATGAAAACATGGGAGTCCCAGTTTACACACCATTTTTTTTTAAATTCGAAGCCGTGTTATATCCTGACAGTCAGTAACTATACGCACTGCATTGGTCACACATTGTATTCTTATGCAATAACTGCAGCACTATTCTCGTTTTCGCCAATTTATCCTTAATGTAACAAGCTGTGATACTGCAAACGTGATTTTGAATAAACGAATTTGATTGAGATATTGAGCAGAAAACATTTGGACAGATACAAGGCGAGAGATGTAGTGTCATTAAGACATGTCCTCCAATGACTCAACAAATTACAAAGTCCACACATATGAAAAACATGGCAGAGTGCTGCTAGATTTTAGCACCAAATCAGTTGGTCTTTAATACCAAAAGTATAAACTGTGAGAGTAAGTCATTCCCTCGTGCAAAACATACCGGGTGCGTTAGTAAATAATTCCCATGAACAAAACATACTGGGTGCGTTAGTAAATAATTCCCATGAACAAAACATACCGGGTGCGTTCTAAGACTGCTGCTTCTTCCAACAGCCCGGAATTCGATTTATCCACGGACAAACCGCCCTCGTCGTTCCAAACCTTCGTCTCTTTCCGCTCGTTTGGGTCGGACTCGGATCCAGGTCTTGGTGTAACCGGAAACGACTTGATTGGCTCGAAGCTGGTCGTAGCAAAAGCGTGGACTGGCAAACTCAGGCAACGTGCAGTAGATGTCGGAATGTCAAGACCCTCAAGGGGTTCGACTTTGAAATGAACTTCTTCCTCGACCTTTTTCCAGTCCTGCTGTTGGGAATTGTTTGCGGAGTCATTTATTGAAGGCAATACCTTGGTAAACGCACTGTTCTCGTGTCGGGTAAACTTTCTGCACATCCCTGTTGTCGCTCCTTCCGCCGTTCGAAGCGCATCATCTTGTAAAGAAATTCTTTCTTGGTCAGAAGGGATTTTCATGTCACCTAAATCCTGTTTGCTATCGAGAGATGTCTTGGAGATTTTAAACTGTTGCGCCAACTCATCGGAAAATTTCAACCTATAATCGACCGTGGTTATATCATCATCATGAACAACGCAACCAAACTGGCTTTGCAAAACTGTTCTTTTGTCCCTGGAGAAAAGAATTCCACCACCGCTACTATGTGTTTCGTCTCCCATTTCCTTTAGAATTGCCCTACCTTGTACCGTTCCCTCACTTCCCTCCATCCTTCCATCCGATTCCAGATTCTTGGCATGGTTGTGTTGGATACTGCTTGTGGGACGATCCTCACTTTCACGGCTTTCCTTTACCGCTGGAAAATCCCTGGTGGAAAACCTGGTAAAATTTCCATTCTGATCCGGAGAGATCCGTCCATTCGCAGCATCCTTGACTTTTCGATCGTCGCTTATCTTAAGGTCAACCGTTTCCATGGCGATGTCGCCATCTGGTGTCGAGTGACAACCTTTCGTTGGCGACGATCGACGCAGGACGGAGTGTGAATCCGACGTTACAGCCGGAAGCTTTGAGTGGAAGATGGTTCCTCCCCCTCCTCCTACTCCGCTGGATGGAAAGGTTTCGGTGAATCGTTCGCAGTCGTTATGTTGGTCTTCGTCAAACAGACGCTGCTCTCTTTCGAGTCGCGACTTCTGTTCCTTCAACTCTTGAATCTTCATCTGCAGCAACCTCACTTCCTTCGATACGACGAAGCTCGGAACATCTTCCGCCGCTTCTTCTTCATCACCATCCTCCACTTCCTCGTCATTCCGTCCCAACGACCCATCCATGAGTCTCCCCCCGTTCCCTTCGTCTGAGTTCTTTTCTACAGAAATTCCCCTTGAGACTCCGGGTGGATGCGCGCTTGAAAATGCATCGCTACCAACATTTTTCACGGCGTCATCTTGCAAGATTGCAGCCCATGACCGCAATTCTCTCGTCGCGTTGCTATCGGACGCAGAGACTGGGCCGCAATACTGATTGCTGCTATTGAAATTTCCCATCGGATTTTCCGTATTTTTCTCAGCCGTTTCATTCGTCTCTTGTATTGGCCGATGATTTTCGTCCGGCAAAACTTCCTCAAAGAAATGGAAATTGCGATCTGGTCTTGTCGCCCTAACATCCGATTCCTCACTCGACTTGCGACCAAGTTCCCGTTGCAAACTTGCTTCGGGTTCTGACGCAACCCGACTCTTTTTCTCACCGTCCAAGAAGTCTCGGATGTTTTCACGTGCGTTCTCCATGCAAGTTTTTGTCTCCATGAAAAGCAGATGTGGAGCAGAAGCATCATCTGACTCGTGTTTGGACTGATAGATGCGAGGCTGAGGCAGATGCGACGCCTGATCTATCACTGATTTAACTCTTGAGATGACTAACTCTGCGTGTGTCTTGATTCTTCGATGTTCTCTCAGCAGTTCATCGTCGTCAACATCATTCGAACCAATCACATCCTCCTCCTCAGACTTACAAGTGCACGGCAACGCACGATCACCCTCAGAATTTCGCAGTGCACCTCCTTCCTTTGACCTGCTTTTACGCTCGAGTGAACCGCAACCCGGTGACCCATGACCTGAGAACACAGCTACCGGACCACCACCATCAGCAACTCCATCACATCTCTTTTCAACCGAATCACCACCATGGTAGACGGCACGTAGCTCTCCGATTGGCGAGATGGCAACCGGAGAAAGTTGCTCCTTTGACCCCACGCTGCTCTTCCGACCGCTGACCTTATGTCCTCCAAGCGGTGACTCCTCCTCCGCCCCGTTCAGAAGAATGTCACTGAGATCGACAGGTGGCACCACGTGACCAGAGGATGAGGAGGAGATGGCGCTGTTCTTCAACGGTGTGGATGAGAACTGGATGTCGGATGGATGGAAGAGGGAAGGCGCTCCAGGTCTCCTGGAAGCGGACGGACTTGGAGCGTGGGATGATGAGGAGGGAACTGCGTTTGTTGCGTGGCTGTCTGAGTTGATGATGATGGGACTTGTTGAGCGACGGCTGCGAACTGCAACCTCTTTGCGCAATTCCTGGACTCTGTTAAAAACAACGACATCACTGGTAACATTATCTATCTAGACATAATATGTATTTGCAATCATTTATTCATTCCGACTCATTTCTGTTTGACTCAATTAAGACCTGGATTCAACAAATAATCTGCCTTATCAAAATTCCATCATCGAAGACATGAACTAATAATAAATAATAATAATATAATAATAATATTATTATAATAATAATAATACGATTTTTATAGCACCGTAACTCAGCCGAGGCTGACGGAAATGGCGCTGTACACGAGTTCAAACAGTTAAGGTTGGTCAAAAGATAGTTTTAAAATATAGGTCTTGAATTAAGCTGTGGTTTTAATTAACACATTCTTCACATCATCGTGAAGACTGTTCCACATGTGCAGTGGGTCCTCAGACAGAATGAACAGTTGCCCAATCCTATTGAAGACCACTAACTTGTAGCAGCACTTGATGGCCAAAATAAGTAAGTAAGCAACATTTAATAATGCAAGCCAAAGATGCTCACATGCTACGAAACAGACAATTGATTTTGAATGTAAACCTGTAAACTAAAATTACATTCTGGTAGAGAAGCCTGCTCAACAAATGATAGCTAAAACTTAAGCAATACGATCCAAAAATCCAAATTTATTTCGTAAAATGTTGATTGACAAATCAATCGAATGAGTTACCTGTCTGCGTATCGTAAAGTGTTGAGCGTGTTCTCGCATGCAGTTTGCGTTGGTGAAACATTTGCGATCATCACAGTCTGTGAATTTCCAAGGAATGAGTCACGAAGGATGTGCGTGAGTTTACTCTGTCGATATGGTGTATGTCCCGCGTCCTGATCTATGCTGCGAATACACTCCTTCAGCTACAAACAGTTTTTAACATCATAGTTCTCAACCTTTAACCTCACATTGTCAATTTTTATAACATACAAACATCGGCGCCCACACAGAGTGACAAGATGGGGCACTTCCCTTTCCTGGAAAATTTACACGTATATTTTTAACTAATACTTTTTGCTTTTAGCAAATTTCTTCGCACTATGTAGCGCTACTGATAATATTCAAAAGAGCCGCTCCCAACCTAACGATGCAAACTGAAGGATCTAACAACAGAACATTGGTTAAATTCCAGAGCCAACGAAACATACCGCATTTAATGTCCTGAGCTTTAACCCTTTGAAGTGAATCGTGATGAAATGTGAACGAACGAAATGCCATGTAAATAAACTTACAGCAAGTAGGCTTTGGTTGATCTCCGCTCCTTCGATCCTCGTCTGACGATCGAGGTTTGTTGCGTCCGACGCTCTCTCACTTCCAGCAAGGTCAATGAAGGTCAACCTTCAAGAAAAAAATCCTTATGAAATTTTAATACTCTCTCATCCAATAAACTTATTTAGATTTTAATGTCTAGAAATCCTAGATCAGTGTCTTTTGAGACCAAAAAAGTTGTTATTTTAGCTGTTCTTATTCAATAAAATCATTTGTGTTGTCATAATTTTTTATTCTTACTTTATTATTCACTCAATTTCATTATTATCATACGTATCATTAATATTTATTTTCTCATCAAGTCTATTATTATTTTATTCATTCATTCAGAAATTTATGGAGCAGCCACTCAAAGAGACTACTCAGAGATGCTCACTTGGAAATACCACATGTATGGCTAGGTTTGTTTTACCTTACCTCATGGAAATACCACATGTATGCCGGTCTACGTTTGTTACGTTACCTTCCAACTTTGTTGTCGTGTGCGTCTCGAACGTCCATCTGGAGCAGAGCGTGTGAACGTGACGAGTGAGGATTCACGCCGGTGCTACCACGACTTCGAAACGAATTCCCATAACTTATCACCTAATTTAAGTGAATTAATAACACATCTAATTTAAATGAATTAATAACATATCTAATTTAATGAATTAATAACATATCTAATTTAATGAATTAACAATAGCTTAATTAAATGTAAATACACGACTAATTTAATGAATTAATACCACAATCTTAATTAATTAATTAATTAGACAGCCAATTAAATGTAATAACACAACTAATTAAATTAATTAATAGCACATCTAATTACTAGTAAGTGAATTAAAAACATGTATAATTAAATTAATTAATAACAATTTGAGTTAAATTAGTTAAAACATAAAATTCGATACCACTGCTCGTGTTTTCAGTGCAACACTAAGTAAACCAATTGATTTAACAAACTTTATTCCTTATAATTATGACACTTAAGATGCTGCACTTCAATATACAATAAAAAAAGTGGCAGACTTTGCCAACAGATCTGATTTAACTGAAACAATACAAAAAAGACAAAAAACTTTTCTGTTGTTGTTCTTGTTGTCTACCTTGATAAGTGAGTTGACGTCTGAAACTGGGTTTTCCATGAGACCAGCGACACACACCTTCTGCTTTCCATTCTCACGAACGTGAAGCCTGACACACACAACATTTAAAACACATTTTAAAAAACACGCTAAAACAAATCAATGTACAGGGTGGCTCAAAAAAAAACGTACCACCGGGGAAAATGCGATATCTTCGCAGCCGATTGGGGTTTTTCTGCGAAAATTTCACAATTTGAAGGGGAATGAATATACAACAATCCCTGAAAGTTTCATTTGAAACTTTTCATGTTTGCAAAAGTTACAGCTGTTCAAACTTAAAATTTCGTTTTTTCAATTATCCGGAGAATCATGCTCCAATACAAGTGATTTCATTAGGATGTTTGGCAAATTACAACACACACACATTGATGATGATGTCATACGACCTCACTATGAGCTGTAAAGAAGCTGTTTATGAAGCAATCTGCTGGTATTTGGTGATATTTTATAGATTAAGGTCTCAATTGGTGAACCCAAACAATGAACGTCATGGGCAAAGTTTCTGCAAAAGATCAAATGGGAACTCGGACTTTGCATGAACAGAGACTGAGACATCGCGTGATCATAGCAAAATACCCAGTGAAAAGTGGAGCCTGAGCACATTGAAGACTATCTGCAAACGTGTTTATGTAACGAAGATCAGATGTCGGAAGAGAGGCAGGAAGTGGTCGCTTGATCTGACGGAAAAAGCGCGATTTTCACGAAATTCGCTTGGTAATCGAAAGGTCAAGTTTGCAAAGCAAATCGTGGTTTCGGCATCAGATATGCCGGCGTGTGTTGCGGCTGCAAGAAAAGACTGCAATTAATCCCATTCAGTAGGTTAGATGTCAAACTCATCATTGAACTCGCTTACCCAGACTCATTGAAGACCAGGTATGCTCTAACATCTGGTTTTATTATGCAGCAGGACAGTGCGCCTGCTTGCTCGCACGGCAAGGTTGATTATGATGGCGCTACCTTATTGACATCAACTGAAGTAAATGCATTGGCAAAGATGATTTACAAACTCGCCAGACCTTAACCCTCTTGTTTATCACGTCTGGGGAGCTATGCTGGAACGCTGCAAGACATTTAATCCCAAGTTGGAGAACATTGGCCAGCTGAAGCAAGTCTTGCTGCTAATGTGGGGTCAGTTGCCGCAGGACCCGACCAACAAGGCCATACTGAGCTTCACAAAAAGAATTTGAGCTTGTGTTAAGGCAGGGAGTGGACACTCTCATTATACCTTACAATAAACTGCAAAACGGAATGCTGAGGTCGTAGTGAAAAGTGATATCATTTGACTTGGAAATCTACAAGTGACGTCAATTTTCCGCGGATAATTGAAAAAACGAAATTTTAAGTTTGAACAGCTGTAACTTTTGCAAACATGAAAAGTTTCAAATGAAACTTTCAGGTATTGTTGGAAATTCATTCCCCTACAAATTGGAAAATTTTCGCAGAAAAAGTTCGATCGGCTGCGAAGATATCGCATTTTCCCCGGTGGTACGTTTTTTTTTGAGCCACCCTGTAGATAAAAATTCAACATTTCAAGTAGAAGCAGTTCGTTAAAACACCTTCATGTGAAAAGATTTAAATTCTGAAGAAATTCTGTCGATTAAAAATGGCAAAGTCACTTTTTACAATCTATTCGAGTTGCAAAGTCATTTTATGTTGGCAAATTTAAGCACTAAAAAGCTGCTTATGAAACATTTATATAGGCGGCACATTTAAAAACATCTTAAAATTTGTGCACTGGCTTCAACCCGTAAAATACTAAAGATGACTTTTGGCAAGTGCAAATAATATTAAAGATTGTCATTATTAACTAAATTTATAATCAATTACACTGAAATGTGAATCTGAGACGCTGATAGCCAGCCACCACGAGAAGATGCAATTAGATATCAAAGTGCTTCACAACGAACGAGAAATAATAGTGAGTTTGAGTTGCTTTTTGAAGGTTGCAATCGAATTGAACTATGAAGAAATTGGTTGTTGATTCTATTCCTTCGGGATAAGAATATGGTATCGATAATATTTACATTTATATAGCACCTGTAGCAGAATGATTAGTTTCAGGTATTTAGGAGCATTTAAGATAAAAACAAACCCATCAGTAGTAGTGTTAACAATAATATTTATTACAAATATAAAATTAATAACAATAATAACATCAATAAACAGAATAATTTTTAACGCAACCGTTTTCTTTTGTTGAGGAGGTCGTAGAGATGTCCGCAGTAGATCTCGTAGAAACTGACCCAGAGTCGCAGTGGTTCCCTGTACCTTCCAGAATGCGCAATGGCAAAGAGATCCTCACCCGCTAACTGATACATCCCCGGAATTCCCCGACTGCCCATCAGGGTGTGGGTCTTTCCCGCTCCCGTCTGGCCAAAAGCAAAGCAAATGGCCGAACCTCTGCATTGAAAACAGAAAACAAAGAATCACAGACAATGGAAACAACAAACGCTCTAATCTAAAAACATCAATAGGACCATTGTTTCAGCTTTACGATGCAAGTATGAGTATAAAGCACATTAGCACATTGATTTTCTTAGCGTTCGTATACAAAGGCAGACCTGTGGGGCCAGTCGTCTCCCTTATTGCCTGATCACCTAATGAGTAGATGGTCTTGAAGGGGTGATATATATATATATATATATATATATATATATATATATATATATATATATAATATTATATATATATATAAATATATATATATACATATAAATCCTTCTAATAAATAATATTATGTCTATAATAATAATATGTCTATTTAGACAGTGAACGACTGAAGTACACATTTGACAGCAGCTATGCTCACTAGAGGCACATTGTTATCTCACCTTGTTGAAACCCTAATCTTCTTTAAGTATGGAACACAAAAAGGCTGCCACAAGATAACCAAACCCATCCTTCGCCTTCGACCAAACACATCCAGGACTGTCTCTCTTTGTAAAGCTATTATTAGCAAGTTCTGTCAATTGATGATTTCACCAAAGATGCAGTGATGCCATCAAAGTTCTTAGATAATTACGCACGACTGAGCAGCATGACTTACCTGTCGAAGACGCAGTTGATTAGAGGTTTAACGGCTCTTTCGTAGACCTCCTGATTCGTGCATTTGTCACCAAAAACTTCATCGAATTTCAGGACATGCTGGAAAAGAAAAGAAATCACGAATAGATTCACATCTCCAATTATTACGTCTCTCTCTATACTTCACATTCCTAAGCTTTAGCGACAAAAATGAAGAAATGGCTTTTCAACAGGATTACGATTCTGAATAAAGTTCATCTTACGTTATTGCACATTGCGCTTTGTAATGATAATGACAACAATTGCAACAACAATAGGATGATTGCAATAACAATAGGATGATTGCAATAACAATAGAATGATTGCAATAACAAAAGGATGATTGCAACAACAATAGGATGATTTGAAATGCACCATGGCACACATGAGGCTGATTGCAACAACAATATTAAGGATGATTTGAAATGTACCGTAGCACTCACGAGGCTGAAGGAGCAGTGCTGCAGAAGAGTTCAAAAAGTCAAAGACAATTCAGATGATTAAAATCAACGACATTTACCAGACCCCATAAAACCCATAATAACATGCAAACAACACGTGTAATATCGTCGTGTATAGATGTGATATATTCGAACGATTACCTGGTGAATATATTTCGTCAGATCAATCGCAACCTTTATCTCTTCCACGACAACCGTCTGCTGCCCACGAATTCGAATCACATCTCGATCGTTTCGTTTCAACTCCTTCGCATTTCGCGGCCGCTTCCTCACGCACACCCGGATTTTCTCCGGGTAAAGAATCCCGTTAACCGACCGGTTGTTACCTTCGTCTGTTTGCGGTGTCGTGTTCTGCGTCTTGTTGCTACCGTCCGGTACACCGTAGTTGTATCCACCGCTGTGGATGATCTGTTCAACGTGAATTGGTTTCGTGGTTGCTGCAACAGGTTCTGGAGCAGGGAAATAAGCGTGGTTTCGGTTGAAATTGTTTTTAGGATGTTGCCAGAAGCCGCGCATCGTTTTCTCGCGTTCATTCGACGGAATCGGTTTCAAGTCGACGACGAAATGTTTTGGTGCGGAAACAAATTCTTTTGTTACGATGTTCGATGATTGTTGAGAAGAATTCGGCTTTGAGTTAAAAGTCAGCGTTGATGAAAATGCAGTGGCTGAGGAGACGTTACTAGCGGCGGAATTCGTGTAATTGTTGGTTTTTGAATTGATAAAGTTACTAGCGTTGTTATTGCCTGACGAAGTGGTGCTCTCTCTCTCGCTTTGTGGTAATGAATTGACGCTTCTTGACGATGCCACGTCCATCCCACGTTCTTCGATTGTCTTCCGGGTTCGAACTGCGGCGGCAGCGACGGCATTGTTGCTATTTTGCTGAGAAGTGGGAACTCCTGCTTTCTCTCCCATTGCAGTCGTGTGCTCATTCCGCGACGATCCAACTGTGTTTCTTCCACGAGAAGGGTTACTCGCATCACCAGATCCTATTCTAATGTCTTTCGTAGATTTACAATTACCATTTGAGATCACAGTCTTCAAGTTCACCTGAGACGAATCGAAATAAGGCAAAACTTTCACTTTGACGTCGGCCGTCTGAGCTTCTTGCGATGGACGCATCTTTAACGTCGGCGGTGGTGGCAGCGCCTCCTCCTCCTCGTCAGAATACAGATCCGGGTCGGAAAAATTCAACGTCTTCCGACACTGGAACTTCGGCGAGTCGGAATTCTTGCCCGGAGCGACGCCGTGTTTTATAATCTGCTTCTGCTTAAGATCCTCTTCAGCCGAACGTTCGACGGCAACTTTGTAATTGTTCGTGGGTTTCACAACCGCCCTGCCCTCATCTCGTCGACTCTCATGTTCACTGTAGAGAAGCTTTTTCGGGGCAAATCCGAGATTATTAATCCTAGTCGTAGGTTTGTAATTTTCGTTCCTGACCGCTCCTTGCTCTGGCTTCCTGTCCAGATCCTTCGTGCCGTGCTGGCACAGAATCCCGTCGGCTTTCACGGACTTGATGATCTCAACGATGCTGAAAAGGCGTTTCCGGTCTTCCATGGAAACAATTCCAAACTGCGAATACTGATCCATCGCAAGACAGCCGAGCTGATCGCAGTTCGTGAGGCCGCGTTCGGTAAAGTTGCGGTGGAACTTTTCCAAGTGGACCTCCTTCAGGCAGTTGTGCAGACAGTCGCTTGGCTTTACCATCGCCATATCCAGCTTTGGAGGAGGAACGGCACGGAAGAATATCTGCAGGGGACGGCACGTTACGTCTAAAACGAAAACAAGTGAAGGAAAGTCATGCCTTAGAATTACATCGGACACAATAATTACACATATAATTAATTACATATATAATTACTTGCATATAATTACTCGCATATATAATTACTTGCACATATATATATAATTAATCACATATACAATAAATTACATATAATTACTCACATATATAATTACTTGCATATAAATATAATTAATCACATATATAATAAATTACATATATATATATATAATTAATTACATATATAATTACTTGTATATACATTAAATATGCCTAAAATGCAAAGAGGTCAGTAAGCAAGTAATAAATCGAAGTGCTTACTAACATACTGACTGCTTTGCATTGTAGGATGCAGGTGTATTTAACCGTGTATTTCACAGTCATATACTCCATATAACAGCCTTGATATATCACCCTTTATATTGTCCATTGCTTCGATTTATTTATTACTTACTTACTGACCGCTTTGCATTGTGGGATGCAGGTGATATAGGCCGCTGCGCTCTATTTTAGTGCCGTCGTTGGCAACCATATTGTTTTGAAAACGGGCACGCAGTCTTCGGATTTACCCTTAATAGAAATCCAACACCAACCAAACGAAAAAAAATTACAACGGAAATGTCATAACTCGACGAACCTCAAAAAATAATTTAGTGGCACATTTGCGATAAAACAGCAATAGTTCATCACGCATAACAACAACGCTAAAATAGACGGAACTCAATAGTGTACAAAGTCCCATTTTTATCATGTGTTAAAATCGGCAACAATCAAAATAAAGGAATCTACCGTTGCTGAGTATTTTACTGGCTAAGTACAAAGACTTATTTCATGTTCGTACGCGACTCAAAATGTCGCACAGACAGACAGTGCTGCATCGCCATGATGATAGGTGAACAAGTCTCGACATGTTCACGGTAGCAAAGGAATCAATCAACACGCATAGCTCGAAATTAACTTTAAATGCTTCCGATGATAAAACGAAAAACCTTATTTCTTCAAATGCTCGCCGTATAACCATTAAGCATAATTCACGATTAAATAAATTATTGGTGAAATCGGAAAAACTAGGATAGTGTTTCCTGAACCACGGGTTTCTTTCGGGAGCACATAACAACTGCCTGCGATTAATCAAAGGGTGACTTAAGAAACGAACGATCGGCATCGTGGTGAATGTAATAAATGACTGTACAGCTCCAGATCAATGAATCAATAAAATCGATGCAGATTAATAAGAAATTAAACCTTTTCCGATATTGTTTACAGTTCACAAGCGACAGATTCGAGTGACGCCATTTTAAACGACCCGGGACTCAACAAACGACTACGAAATCAATATAAAAATCTTGAATTTATTTGGCGCCGCAATTTCTGGTACATGAGTAAGTGGCTTCACATGAACGTAGGATGCGCATAATTTATGATTATTACGCAATTATGATGGAAATTAAGTTCGCAATCGTAATGTAAAACTTAAAACACCTTGAAAGCTGCGCGAACGGTATCATCTTATTCACGTTGCGTCATGTCTGAGTGGTTGGAAGGAAAGGCCAATGTAGGCCTATTACTCTGGAGAACAATTGTCTCTGCCTTGTCAATAGTAATAATAATATAATTACAGTAGTAATAATAATCTTTGTTGATCAATTAGAACTGACATAGCCGCACCAGGATTACAATTCACAGTCCTCCATGCACTTTGAGTAGGCCTATGATCGAGTGGATGATCTAAAAGTTATAATTTTTATTTACAGGAGTCAGAGAGGCCTACTACTACTGTATGGCAGCCATGTAAGGTCTCGAACTGTCCCATTTAATAATGTCCCCATTGCTCATTTTTAGCAGCGCTATCTGGCGAATAAGGCGATGTAAATGAAAACTTAATCGATTTGTGTGTGAGTAACGGGAATCGATCCCGCATATCTATCTCAATCTTATCCTCTTCATGCCAGAGTGAGGCACTGATAGCTGACATATTTAGACTAGCGTGAAATGCGAAAATGCAGCGTTTTTAGTTTTAAGCTGCTTAAGTTTAGGCCTATGAGCTATCAACCGAGTATATAGCTGCTTAGAACAAATAAAGCGGCAGAAAATCCATAGCTTAATGTAACCTGATCATTCATTAGATTCGTGCAACAACCATGCAGTTAACTAATATTATTTAGGTCGGTCGCGAGAGCTAGACCTGTAGGCCAGCGATAAAAATAGCTTGTTTACAAATAATCATGAGGATCGAAGAAACAATAAACAGAACCAGACGATGAAAATAATAGAAAAGAATTATTGTTAAGTTCGATCCTACAACAGCCATGATATTGTACTGTTTTCTCCAAAAGCTCTTAGTTTTATATGCCTGAATTGCTTAATTGCGCTCACAACAAACAGTTTATGACGACTAAGGCGCTATAATAGGCCAATAGACATTTTATAATTAGGCCTAGGACTATCCCAAAAGTGATTCGCAGCCCAATTAATTCCATTAATACCGCACCCAGCACAATAGCCAACGATCACCCAATTTCATCATTCGGCCCACGCAGTTATACACACGTCTGGCAAAAATTCCCCTAAATAATGCCTAGGCCGCTTCTGATAACAAGTCATATTAATAGTAAATAGGCCCTCATAATAATACATTTGGAATGTCACCTCCTCCGCCTTCAAGCACGTGGCTTGAGAAACGCGTCCTCCTCCACCGGAAGTCACGTGGCGTCCTGATGATCAATATTCAAGCGGTATCATTATTAGACGAGCGCATCCATTTCGGTCGGTTCTACGCAAAAAATGTAAAAATTCAGTCGAAATTCTCACTCTTAATCGCCACGCACGTTCGGATTTCAAACGTTAGTAAGTCTTCTGATAGAATCGGTTGTTATCTCCGTCGGCGAAGATGTTCAAGCGGAGAATTCTGGCGAGAAAGTCGGTCAACAGTGGATTCGAAGACATACATCATTCCTGCACTGTGCGATTCCTTGATGATTCCGATCCTCTGACTGTTACATACCAGGTTCGTAGCAGTCTTTCGTTTATCTTTTGCGGCCGATTTAATTTTCACTTCTGTTGGGGAGAGAGGGAAGGGTAATCTCACCCAATTTGTGTTGGTTTCTAATTCGTTGGGTAGACCTTGACCGTTTGAGTGGCCACACCCCTTTTGTGTCCATCCGCGGACATTAAACCCTCTGCATGACTATTTTAATGGCAGCTTTTCAGCAAATGGCATTTCCACTAGAGGGCGTATTGTTCCAATGGTCTTAATTTTGTTAAATCGGGGGGTTACTCAGGAAATGGTTGATGGTTTTATTGTGCGTAGGCTACTTCAGTCGACTTGTGATTTGTTGATTGCTATGTTAGAATTTTTAGTATGACCCAGTTCGTGGAGTGGCTGGTAGATTGAAATTTAAATTATTCAATAATCGTTGCTTGACCTTTGCCCTAGCACAGCAACGGATTGAACAACTTGACTCTTGTGGATATGATTTGATTAAGCACTTGTGACAAATCTGATTCCTCTGTTCGAGTTGTCATGTGGGATGCAGAAATCCTGATTCTTACATTACCACAGAAGAGACCATGATGACAGCATGCTAATACTAATGTGACCATAATGCTAGCAGTGTCTTGTGATAAAAGTGAGGTTTTGTGACCTGCAGCAAGTGCCTACAAGTGTCTGGCTCCGATTAAAGCATCAGTTGTGTTTAAATAATTGGCCACGGTTAGTACAGCCGAGTACAGCTATGTAAGGCTTTTATTGTGTTATAAGAAGATCTGATCATGTCTCAGTCTCACCTTTTATGCATGGAATGTTCCTTTAGCCACGAGTTTGTTTACTAGCACTTTGATTTTTGGTGTCAGTTATGGACAGCCCCTGCTTGTAGCTCAGCTTTGTTGCCCCACCCGAGATGTGGCTTGCCTTGTCTGCTTCTCAAGATGAACTTGTTTATCTTGTTTATTTATTATATGCACTTCAAAGGTATAATGCCATGCCTTAATACCAATGATTGGCTGACCACCGGGAATAACCTTTTTCTTTTTCCATGTGGCTGGACAATGCACTTCAGGGGTACAATGCAGTGCCTTTCCTGTGATTCGCCGGCCCCCTGGAATAACCTTTTTCCTTTGATCTACACAAATCTGCTATAATTAGCCTGAAATTCTGGTGCTGTGAACACTTTTCCAGGCATCTGAGCAGTTTTGTATAATCACAGATATTTGGCTGTGAGCGCCTCTTAACCAAATAATCAAAGGCACTATATTAGTGCTGTGAATGAATGATTGTGTGAATCAGTCAATCAGTCAGTGAATAAGTTTGGATTCTACAAAATAAAGCTTAATGCAATAACGCACATAATGTACACAATACATGTATTAGACACTTCCAAGAAGAATACACTCACACTTAACACACCCCCCCTTGCACACTGTGCACACACAGTCACACACAATATATATATCATACACATATATAAAATTGTATAATATATACACTATACTTAGGATGTGTGGGTATGAGAGAATTCCGTGCATGTTTCTTGTAAAGACCCGCTGTAGCAACTGCATATATATATATATATATATATATATATATATATATATATATATATATATATATATATATATATATATAGGCCTATGTCATTTTGAAGATGGTGGCTGTGCTGGACTTCTAACAGATCTCTGTAATAATAGCTATATAGTCAGTCTGAAATGAAAGACTCGGCTCTGTCAGAAAAAATATATATATTATATATATATAGTTGTATACATACAATGCTTATGTATTTTATATATATATATATGCACATTATGTGTTTTATATCCTATAAATACGGTGTGGTTTATTCGACGAATATGAATAAGGGCGTTTAATCTGCAAGTAAACAGAGTTGATTGGTGCATCTTAGATAGCAAGCAGTCAAGTGTTTGTGCCAGTGCAACATGAAGGGTGTGCTGAAATGAATATACATGAGAGAGTTGAATATTTAGCAGAGGTGATGAATATTCAACAGGAGTGATGAATACTGAGCAGGAGAAAACACTAATCTTCAGCAAGGGAAAATGAATATTCATCAGGGAGATGCATATTCAGTAGGAAAATTAATATTCACCAGGGATTTGAATATTCAGTAGGGAAATGAATATTCATTGACGTCCATTTATCAAAGCTTGCTCATCAGAGAGAAAACACAATGAACAGCTACACATTGTTTTCAATGAAACAGAACTTTTGTTATGCTTAGCACGGTTCAGTGCAGCTTTATGGAGACGTATTGTTTATTTTAGGCAAGCCTTTTTGATGAGTTGAACTTTGAACTCAATGTCTGTGTGTCTGTGCGTGTGCTTGTGTGTGCGTGTGCATGTGTGTACATTGGGTTAAATATTAGCAGCAAGGAAACTTTCTGTCAGTCCATGGCATATATAATTATATTTTAGCGAGAATTCATTACATTTAATTTTGAGCAAGGAATCAGGATAGATGATGAACTTCTCCAGATTATCTACTCCAGTGGTTCCCAAACTTCTCTGGGTCGCGACCCACTTGTAGATATCGTGGCTGTCTCGAGAACCCCAAATAAAATTAAACATCGTGTACACTAGAATTTGCCTCGTAAATTGGCATGGAATTACTGCGCTGATTTACGGACGCCGTTTAAAAATTGCCACAACTACGACAGACAGCGCTAGCCAGTCAAGTGTTGTTGACCCGCTGTTTATAACATGATTTTTTTAGAATTTAGGATTAAATAACGAAAAAAATAAGAACAAAATACTTCACGAAAAAAACTATGGCGACCCACTTGACAGAGCTTCGCGACCCACTTTTGGGTCGCGACCCACAGTTTGGGAAACACTGATCTACTCTAACTTCACGAGATTTTGTCTGATTATAATGAAAAAAAAACAGATGCTAGCAATTTCCATTAATGGTAATCTGTGCCTTTTGTACATTGTGTGATGATAAGACAATTATGATGGATGTGATAAGATTAGATAAGATTAAACTTCAATTAGTACGGTCGGTAACTTATATTCTGCAATGTTGTCTAATGCCTGCTTCTGATTGGTCTGCACTGTGAGAGGAGCTATATAAATTTAAAGATGCATTACAATAGGATTTTCTGATGGCATATGAGAAGCTGGTTGACATGCAGGGGATCAGCCTAAAATAAGACTAAAATGCACCACTCTGATCACCAATGTATTTTTGATGTTCCTTTGATTGATGCCAAACATGTTGTATTTAGCAAACTTAACCTAAGTAGCCATAGTTACTGTCATTTTATTACCAGTTGTTCACATGCAGAATTTGCTGAATTTTTTGTTTTTTTGGATCTAAGTAAACGAATTTAGATTTGTTCATTGAAGAATTTCTATAGCACCTCTACAATTGGACTACTGTGAAGCGCTCCCGACTCTAGCGCGGCAAAAAAGCACAGTTTCGAGTTGAATAAGAAATGCTTCACTAAGAGCCCCAGGAGGCAGATGTGTCTCCAGCGGGTCTCCATTCATGATCAGTGATCAATGGCCAACACCACATATGGAAAAAATGCTCAATTCTGCGTAGTTGCAGTTCATGCGAATGGAGCCATGAGCACTCCCTTCTGTGCAGAATGTACATAGTTTTGCGCATTGGACACTACAACTACTACTAATTGCAATTTGAGTTATCTTTATTGAAGGCAGAATATTAGCAGTTGTAGGGAGAGACTTAGTTGAAACATGCGTTCATGCATTCATGGGTTCATGCGTTCATGTGTTCTGAACGTCAAATCAATCGATGACTGATCTGCGTCGTCTGCTGCGTTGTCTGCACACAGACAGATACGGTTAATGCCAACTGTGTCTCCGAACAGACTTGCAATTGATTTTCACGTTTAGTATTGATCAGTCAACTGCAATAATAATAATAATAATATTGCCACAATGACTTGCGCCTCATTACGAAGACAAATGACCAACGGGATGGGGTGGGTGGGTGGGGGTTTGTGGGGGGTGGGGGGGGAAAGAGGTAATGAAGAATGGTGGTTATTAAGACAGTTTAAAAACATAGGGACCAAACGAGCAATGCCTTTGTGTCATGTAATCAATATTATTGTACGCACAATCGATTGAAAATTTTCATTTCGTTCTGATGATGATGGGCAATTTTTACGCTCATTTCTGAGTGCGTTAATCTTTCCTGCAAGCGTGAAACTTGCATATGTCCATTGGTAGTAGATGGAGCCAACATGGGTCTGCATTTGATCCCATAGTTAACATCGTAATTCATCTGTTTTGGTAGGATCTGAATCCACAGCCTCTCGAATGTTGAGAGTTCAGCCCAATTAACCAGTTTGTAACCAGTTTGTAACGAGTTTGTAACTAGTGGATTTTTAAGGCAGATTTTCTGTTGTTTGTTTCAGAATGACACGAAGGGTCAATACTTGATCGACCACGTCTGCTCATCTCTTGATCTCGTTGAAAAGGATTACTTTGGCCTTCGCTACGTTGATAAGGACAAGCAAAGGGTAAAGCGGTCTCTGCATTTTCATGTGAGAGGACAAACCTGGCCTCTTGTATTTATACGACTAGCAGCATGGAGAGCGCCTCTGAGTAGTTTTTTCTTGAAGGAGCGCTATATAAATGTCCGAATGAATGAATGAATGGCACTGTTCACATATAAATAACACTGGCAGGCACTGTTAATTTATTTAGACAAAAATGTCAAACCAAACTTCTGCCCTGAACTGAATTTTCATTCCGACTTATCACAATTGACAATCTCTCAAGTAAACGACTCTATCCAGGACCCAACTCTTTTTGCTGAATTAAAAAAAATTTATGCACTTGTGTGAACCATCCGTAACTTACAATGCTATCAATCATAGCATTATATTCTAAACTTAAACTGGTATTTTTATTGGTATAAGTTTTTTACTTTTGAATTGTTGAAACTGATAGTTGGTTGTAGATAAGAAAGTTGTTTGTGTATTTCGAGATAATTTAAGTGAGATTAGATGTTTAATGTTTTCTCTTTTAGCACTGGATTGACCCGCTAAAGTTGGCGCAGAAGCAGCTGAAAGGTAATTTTTCAATCAGTCAATCAAATAATTAATCAATCTGTCAGACTATCAATCAACGGTTATTACTCAATCAAAGTTAGTTGATCTTTTTCTCAATGGTCTGAGAAATAATTTCCAAATCAGTAATTCAATCAATAAGTCATTTGCCCAATCAACAACTGGACCAAACAATCAATAAGTCAAGCAGTCAATAAATGATCCATCAATTAGTTATTCACTCAATAAACCAATCATTCAATCAATAAACCAACCAAGTAATCCCTCAAGTTTTCTCAATAGGTCAATCATACAGTAATCTATTCAATGAATAAATCAATCAACTCTGGTCAATCAATGATTGAAGTGCATTAATTTCAGATGTCGTTCCTCCTACTCTATCCTTCCGGGTCAAGTACTATCCATCCGACCCTGGAAAAGTCAAAGAAGATATCACAAGGTTAAATATACGGAACAATATCCGATCTCTCTTTCATATATCACATTTCGTTTCCATTGCTTCTCTTTAAACCTAATCTTACTAGATTTACCTATTGATTTACATGACCTGACCTAATTTTGCCTTCATTTACTATACCTATTGATTTACATGACCTGACCTGATTTTGCCTTCATTTGATTGATCCTATCTAATCTTACACTGTCTTACCTTGATCATTGCAGCCTTGCTATATTTGTTGCTACCATTTCATAATGGTTCTTTATGAAGATTTACTTGGGATCTGTTTTCTTCCAGGTATTACCTCTTTCTTCAGCTCGTGCGTGACTTGCATCGTGGCCGACTTATCTGCAGCCTTGAAGAAGCCATTGACATGTCAGCCTACATTTTACAGGGTGAGCTTTGTATTTGATAGGATGAATACTGCAGAATAAGCTTTGTATATTGGAGTAGACTTTGTACATTTCAAGGTAAATTGTATGTATTACAGTGTAAACTTTGAATATTGCAAGGTTAACTTTGTATATTTCATGGCTAACTTTGTTTATAGAGTAATCTTTGAACATTAAAGAGTAAAATTTTTATAATGCATTGAAAAGCTTGCATGTGATGATGACGATGGTGATGATGATGATGATGATGATGTTTGACTTTTGTAGCGGAGTTTGGCGATTATGAATTGGAGTTTCCAACGGATTATCTGTCGCAGGCGAAGATGCTTCCGAAGCAGATCCAGGGCCATGAAAACGAAGTGATTGAGAAGCACCAGGCACTCAAGTGCGTCATCTTTGTTCTTACTCGCTCATCTTATGATTTCATCTTGCTCAATCGATTCTCAATCGCTTTTCTTACACTCTGATCTTGCTCGCTGTTGTTACTCACTTCTCACCAGCTTTTCTTTCTGTTCTTATGCACTGCTCACTGTTCTTGATTGCTGTTCCTACTCACTGTCCTTACTTGCTATTCATTCTCTTTGTTCTTACTCTTACATTTTGGTGTTACTCGTTCTCACTTGCTGTTCTTGCTCTTTGTTCTTACTCTGTTCCAACTTTTGTTCATTTCTGTCTCTGCCTATGAACAAACTGTTCTTGTTCATCATATTCTTCGGTCATTGCATGTCAGATTGATCAACGATGTTTCTTTGCTGCACCCCATCGTCATACATTGACGGTTCAAACTTGGTGGATCATGCTGTTTTATGTGATACGCTTTCTATATCAACTTCAAAACTTACGCTTTCTTTATCAACTTCAAAACTTAATCTATCAGTTAAATTTTTTAGATGTCTTCAAATTTAATTGTTATTTCTAATTTTAATTTTTTAATTTTTAACTTTCATTGTTATTTCTAATTTTTCATTTAGTTTATGTAAAAAAAATGTTTAAAACTTCAAATGGTGTCAAATTGCAATTTGTTTGATATGATATGGAATGACCCTCTTCTTTTTCATCCTCTTGTTTTCCTCTTTTTCTTCTTCTTCATACTTTCCGATGAGTATGCTGTTGTGTATATTGTTGGCAGAGGACAGACTCCTGCAGATATTGAGGTCTTGTATCTTGACATGGCGGCTAAACTGGACACATACGGAGTCGATCCTCAACCAGTCAAAGTAAGATCATCGTCGATTTCACAAGATACTTCGAAGACGATCACTCATCACTTACATAAACTAAAGCAGATCTCTATTCTTTGTAATGTATGGTAACGTAACGCGAGATCTTAATTTCATCCATGAATCCATATAAGACCATCTTGCATTTCTTGTTTGGAAAATCTCTACTTCTTCGTGTTTGCAAAACAAATTTTTACAACATAAAATGGATTTGAGTGTTCTAGGCAAAGCACTTGTCTATCTCTCAGAGCTTTTTATTTCAACCTCACCTTACTACATGGTCACTGGATTCTGGTCTCTTGAGGTGTCTTTATGGTTCCTCATTCTCGCTTTGCCACAAAAAAGTCAGCATTGGAAAGTCTTGATTGTGATCCTTCTCTTTAAAATAGATCTTCACCATTGGCGTGTGTTCTCTGTTGTAAGACCCTCTGGCTCTTTCTATAAACTACTTTTAAAAAGACTTTCCTCTTTGACCAGACCTGCATCTACCTCTGAGTAGGTACCCTTTGAAGGGGTGCTATATAAATTTCATTGATAAATAAATAAAAAAATAGGTAGAAAGAGATAGATGATAGATGGATGGATGGATAGATATATAGATCTACTAGATAGATACTAGATAGATAGATAGATAGATAGAATCTGAAGGATGATGTTCTGCAACAATGCAGAGCAGTTCGTTCTCTGTGGTTGGTCCAACGACCTGGAAGGGCTTCCCTTGACTATGCGACACCTCCTGAACTGTTCTTAGTTTCACAAACTGTTGAAAACTGTTTTTTCCCCGCTTGATCTAGGTCGAGAGCGCCTCTGTGAAGGGTCGCTATATAAATTTTCATTGGTTGACTGAGTGAGCACTGTGTTAATTTACCATATTAATTTACAAGTGCATAAATTTGGTTTTGGAGTTTCTGACATATATGCGTATTTATAATATATCAATACCGCAAGTATACTCATCTAAATTCCTGGGGGTACACATTGACCAGCACTTAAAATGGAATATACACACAGCTGAGATTTCCAAAAAAAATTCAAAAAATATAGGCATAATTCACAGAATAGCCTATCTCCTTCCACCTCATGTACTAAAAACATTATATTTTACACTTATACACCCATACTTAAGTTACTGCAATCTCATTTGGACATCTACATACGACACTTACCTAACTAAGCTAAATAGACTGCAGAAAAAAGCCATAAGAATTATTACTAAATCTCCCTTTAATGCTCACACTAGCCCCTTATACCAACAATTGAACGTGCTAAAAATATCCCAAATTAAATTCATCCAAACTAGTACATTTATGTATAAGTATGACAACAACCTTCCTCCACTTGCATTCTCATCCTATTTTAGACCTAACTTATATACTAAAGGCATTAGAAATAATAGAGCCTACATAAGTGTCTTTGCAAAAACGAACACTAGAAAATTTTCTATTAAGTACCAGGGTCCTCTCTTATGGAATAACATACCAGAAAGTATTCGTGCATCCAGGAGTCTCGCTCAGTTTAAAATCCAAATCCGTGCATACACATTAAACAATGTAAAATGAACTCCTTTATTTAACCAATGTTCATGCTTATTATTATGTTTTTGATATATGTTTTGAGGGAAAGTATCCTGTTGCTTCTGTTCATTTGCTTTCAAAGCACCGCCATTAATTAATTAATATCGCATCTGCTTTTTATCTTCTATTGTTACCCCAATGAATTTTCTGGTAAATAGGCCCCACTAGCGGGATCATTCCCTTCGGGTAGCCTATTGGTTCTGCCACACTCAGTATTGGTTGCTTACCTGTCCATATAATCGCAAATGTTAACTAGCAATCAATCACTGTGTGTACTATCCTGTAAGCAAAATTGTCTGCTTGTCTTTGTTTTTTTTGGGTGGATCAATAAACCAATTGAATTGAATTGAATTGAATTGAATGAAAATTCTGTGTAATGATTTTCTGCCATGGATTAAACTTGACGTTAGAAGTTAAATCTGTGAATTAATATAAATTTTTAAAATGTCTTCCTTAGGATTCTGCTGGGACGTCGATGTACCTCGGTGTTACTCACCAGGGAATTGTTACGTTCCAGGGTGATACGAAAGCGAATCTACTCAAGTGGTAAATATATTTCCACGTCATTTCACGTCAAATCGACCAATGATAGACAGACGGATAGACAGACGGATGGATAAGATCTTATCTTATTCATCCTATTCATGGGACCTTTGCAGCATATTGCACACATGAGTTGGTCCAAGATCTTAAATAAATATTCACATTTTTGGACTCAGTATCTTTGTAATTGGACAAAGGCTTTGCTGACCATTGTTTGACTTTTCCTATCCGTAAGTGTTTTATTTTATTTGCTTTCAGGAGCCAGATTGATAAACTGGATTTTGAAGGAAAACATTTCATTATCGTCCTAACGCCGACCGAGGTAACTTACTTTTAATCATTTTCATTCTGCACAGCATGTTTAAAGGATTTATGTCTTCAAATTTCCTCTCACTTTAATCATTATTTCTTTTACTTTAATATTTTTTGTATTTTTACCTTTGCTATCATCTCTGTGGGATGCTATTTGATTGGTCAGCGCGCTTGTCTTGTGATGCGGAGACTGTAAAGTATCGGTTCTATCCTCATCTTTGAGATGGTTATTGTTTAAAGACTTACCAGCATCACGCACTCACTGAACT
This sequence comes from Lumbricus terrestris, assembly GCA_949752735.1. Lineage (NCBI taxonomy): Eukaryota > Metazoa > Annelida > Clitellata > Crassiclitellata > Lumbricidae > Lumbricus > Lumbricus terrestris. Next base: position 509,197 of record OX457050.1, read on the forward strand.
TTACGTAGCGACATCAACTGGCGCTTCGTCATAATTATGAAGTACTTCATAAGTGAGTCATAGTAAATTATATTAGATGCCACATAATTTCCTTTTCTGTTCCGATTGCTCGATCTAATGGAGGTGCTGATGATATAATCTGTGTGTTTGTGCTACTGTATAAGTTGTCTAATTTGAGAAGTCATAAACTTTCTGTTGCAGAAGAAGCAGAAGCACGATTACAAATGTCCGTCTGCCGTCGCGTGTAAGTCGCTCTGGAAATACGCCGTCCAGCAACGATACTTCTTTACGTAAGTCAATCCGTCGTTGTTGTCCATGCTGTCGTTGTTCATTGTCATCATTCGTTGCTGTTGTTGTCGTTAGTTGCTGTCGGTTGTTGGCTGTTTTTGTTGATGTTGGTTGTTTTTGTTGCTGTTGGTTGCTGTTGGTTGTTGTTGGTTGTTTTCGTTGTCCGTTGTCATCATTCGTTGCTGTCGTTGTCAGTTGTTGTTGTCTTTAGTTGCTTTTCATTTTGGTTGTTGTTATTGGTTGTTTCTTGGTTGTTGGTGTCAGTTGTTTAAATTGGTTGTTGTTATTGGCTGTTGTTGTCTTTGGTTGTTGTTGTTGTATTGTTTAATTCAGTGTTGTAGAATGTGTTGCCTGATGATGACTATAAAGATAGTTTTTTCAATCAATTGTTTTATTCAGATATATTCATTGATTATATTCCTCAACCGAATCCTCGATCATTGAGTGAGTTTGGTTTGCTCTTTGGATAATGTCTGATTGCTTTGATAACATTTGATAACATTGGTGCATTTAAAGAAGTCGTCTGTTTAAATGTTTTTCTGAGTTTCTTTAAATATGTTTTCATTCATTTATATATTAAAATATATATATATATATTCGATGGTTTTTCGTTTCTCTACAGCCTCCATTCTTCAAGCGCTGCTCCCAAGGTGAAGGCAGGTCGCGGTTTATTCCGACGTGGATCCAGCTACCGCTTCCGGTAAATTTCCATCAGTTTTCCATCTCATCTGGTAAACGTGTTTCCAACCATCTCTAACATGTGGAAGGCCTTTCTCTAGATGTGGTTTTTTGCGACGATCATTTTAACGAATTCTTATCGAATTTCAACCTGACTTCTGTTACATATGCTATTGCTGACTACGACTATTTCGTTTAAATTGATAATCAATGAATTGATGCATTTTGATAATTAGGGTGGTGGTATTTAAGTGTGATGGTTTGATAGGATTCCTAAAATAGAATACTGAGGATTAAATCGATATCGAGAGCATCACTAAAATTATTCATATTTCTCAGAGCTATATATATATAGTTTTTCACAGCATATATAATTATAGTTTTTGTCGAGGCTTTTATCTGATATTATATCTTCGCAATTTGTAGTTCGATTGTTTTGTTGATGATTTCAGCGGTCATTGCCAATCGGAAGTGTTTGCAGAGAGTGCCAGCATAAATCGAGATGCGCCGATGTTTACGAGGTTTGAGACCAGTTTATTACTCTTATTACATGGATCTGCGTTACAAGCCGATCTCTGTAGCCTTTCATTGAATGAGTGTATCACCTTTAAAATGTTGTCACATTGAAATGCATCAGGGTGTTTGTTTATGTTTGTTCGCATCTTGGATGTCATTGCAACCATAGCTATTATTATTATTATTATTATTATTATTAATTTATTATTATTATTTTATTATTAATTTTTTATTATTATTTTATTATTAATTTATTATTATTATTATTAATTTATTATTATTATTAATTAGCATATAGGCCGTAATAAGACCAAGTTGATCAGAATATGTCAGTCAGCAAAGACAGTTTGTGGATGAACAGTTTGAAAGAGAGTTAGTCTTAAGTTGAGTGTGAAATGATTTGTAGAAACTCTTTAAAAAACTAAGTTTCGCCCTCAACCAAGATCAGTTCTTGATTTTCAAATGCGTTGGTGAATGAATTGTGATTATCTACATTGATGTCTTCAGACCATGCACTGTTTGTAGGGATTGGTCCAGTATCAGAACTCTTCTTTATTTGTCAAGTTTGAAAGAAGTACAGGATGTTCAAAATATTTTATTATAATAATATATTCTGTAATATTTTCTTTTTGTTGTAATATCTTGAATTGTTTTATCATATTCCTGCCATCTTTTCCAGGTGGGCGTCAAATCCGCAATTCTTCCGGACATCTGGAAGTATTGGAACTGGATCGTTGCCAAATGCTTTCAGATGCGTCAGTTTAACAGAGGACAATAGTAAGTCTTTAATCATCTAATCTAATCGATACTCTTATCTAATCTAATCATACTCTTATCTAATCTAATCGTTGTCTTATCTTGTCTTATGATGACTTCTATGGCACTGTTATTGTTATGCCCAAGAATTCAGTTAGAGCGAAATTTACAGTCAAAAGTTTGTCGGCATGGGTTATCAGTTACTATAAATGTTATATTATTATTTAAATTAGTGTAAATTTTAATTTATTATATGTTGTTAAGATTATTATTAATCTTGTAATATTATTTATAATCTTGTAATATTATTTATAATCTTGTAATATTATTTATAATCTTGTAATATTATTTATAATCTTGTAATATTTATTTATAATCTTATAACATAGTTGTAAAAAACGTTTTTTTCGTTTTTTATTCTCTCCCAAAAAACGTCGTTTTTTTCGTTTTTTATTTTTCCCATCGTTTTTTATCGTTTTTTTCGATTTTTATGTAACTTTATTTAATTATTTACTGTCTAATATTATTTTCCTTAATTTAATTTTTTCTGATATTCCATACGTTTTCACCGTTCTCTCAAGGATGCAGCTAACTATAGGGTCTTTATGTAATTGTTTAAGTCATAATTTTGAGAAATACATGTAGTAGATCCCGATAAGAAATGAAATTTGTAAGGGTTATTTTGATATAAAATTCTTGGGCCTATAATTAATATTTATAAATAACAATTTTAAAACAAATGTACAATATATAATTTAGTAAACATCTGTGGTTTTTGCTTCTGGTTAGATTTTAATTGTGTTATGTCGATCAGCATAAACTTATAATGAGAACTTATGTCTACAATTTAAATTTGAACAGATTTCAATACCGGTACCTTTAATTTGTCCGAATTTCTTATTAAACAAAAGTTATAAGAAAAAATAACTGTGGTAGATTAATGATACTTTTACCAATTATTTTGGCTTAATAATAAAGTTGTGTTATTTGCGGTTTCTTGATAAAATTGCATAAGCAATTAAGGTTTGTAAGCTGAAAATGAAATTTCGGATGTAACAAAGGCAAATTATTTTCCGTTTCCGTTTTTTATCGTTTTTTTCGTTTTTTATTATTTCGAAAAAAACGACATTTTTACCGTTTTTTATTTTATTTTCATCGTTTTTTACATCTATGTCTTATAATATTTATTTATATTAAATTTATTTGTTTATGTAATTAAATTCCTGCATTGTTTCAACTCTTCCAGTTGCAGCCTTTGAGAACAGCCAGTCGGATGTTTCCGCCCTGGAGTCAATCCGCAACTCCAGTCGGATCGAGGATTCTCTCGTGGAGGAACCGTCTCCAACGGATACTCCGATATCCGACGCCATCGAGCAGCCGCCCTTGAACAACCTTGAACCTCTGGTCTCGAAGTCCGCACTCCTCAACCACGTGTCTGAACCGCTTCCAACGCTGGAGGAAGCCAACGGAACGCCTGAACCCTCCGGTTCCACCGATGTTCCTAACCTCATGGAACCAAACAACGTCGACTCCGACAAATTCAAGCAGTCCAAGTTCCAGGAGGCGGAGTCACATCCGGAGAAAGCGGACGGAAATCTTGTTGCAGAGGTCAACGCATCGACGGAGCCGGAAATCCCGACGGAATTTCCCGACTCATCTGCCGCAACATCCGATCTGCCGCGACGTTCTCGTGCCATTGTCTTTTTCTATCTGTTATTCGTCGGAATCATTCTGGCGTTGATTGTCTTTGAGACAGATCTCTTGCTTCCTTTGGCGTCGCTCGCTGGAGTTGATGTCCAGCTGCATCACCTGCGACACCATTACTATCTTCCGATTCGAAGGCGGATCTGGTAGAGAGACGGAGGAGTCTTTGGATCATCGTTGTCGACTCCACCGCTTTCTTTTTGTCTTGGTAGTTATCGCCAAATGCTCTTCACTCCAATCTCGTTCCAGCTTCGTTTCCGCTGCTTTTTCCAGCCTTCCAGATTTTCCAGTCGATGTGAGTTCTGTTAGGAGAGACGCAGATTGCGTAGATGGTGGAGCATTGGAATTGGGAATGTTGTTGGTTTGAATCGGAATGTTTCGGGTGGAATGAGGATTTAGGAACTCACGAATTGGATTGACCGAATGAGTCGTTGTCTCTCGTTGTCGTCTGTTGTTGCGTTGGCAACGATTGTTGTATGGGTTGCAAGAGATGTTGCTTACATTGTTGCTCTATGGTTGAGTGATGCCAGGTGTTATGGTTTCAATGAAGCATGTATTAAATTACGGTTATCTTCCAATGTGTTGCCAATGAAATTGAATTTGTCGGATGATTTGTCAAATCTGGGCTTAACTGACTTATTTCTTGTTGCGTGTGCCCTGTGGAGAGACAGTCAGAGACAAACAGAGAGACAGATAGTCGGACAGAGAGGCAGACAGAGAGACAGACAGAAAGACAAAGTGACCAAAAGACCGAGAGAAAGACACGACTAGATAGTCAGAGGTCAAGAATGACAGAGAGAAATGGAGGGAGAGAAAGATGGAGAGATAGAGACAGACAGACAGACAGACAGATCAAGACAGAGAGATCAACAGAGAGAGACAAAGGCAGATATACAGACGGTCTGCTTGTTTAAATTGTCTGTCATCACAGACTGTTTTTCGATCTGAAGTTGGTCACATTTTAAAATCGTTTATCTTGTTATGAAATATTACGGAACCTTGTTTAGTTTTCTTAAATCATGACATCTTGCAATCGCCTCATTCGAATCATATTCAAATGTATCAAGTTTTCCTACAGTTGTATTGCGTAGCATTCCACGCAAAATCCAAATTACGCAAAGGAAATTTAAATTGTGAGTTTGTAGCAGTGGATTACAAAATTGTTTTGTACGCATCACATCTGAACTGTTCAATGTTCATATAATATTTACAGGATCTGATGCGGTCGCTTTGCTTGATATGTTGGGATTCATTGTGTTGAGGTTGTTTATTCCACAGCCGTTGTCTTTAATCTGACCTCATAAACTGTTGGATTACTGTGAATTTTTTCCACTTTGTACATACCAGTGGTGCAAGATTTGATCGATTATGTCTAAGGCATTGTCAAATTCAAACTACATCACGTGTCGTTAGCATGAAATGTGAAACATGAATTATGTTCTCACATGTTGCCGAAAAAAGTTTGAACGACTTTGCAAGTAGTGTTAGATCTGAAACACATGTGTAGTTCAAAATTTTATCTGTTTGACATTTTAATTTGTATTTAATGCACACATAATGTGGAATCGTGCTGTAATTTTTTTCAAGGTCTGAATTACATATTTTAATTGCTTCAAATTTAGGGCAGATGTGAATTGGTTTGCTCGATGTTTAACAACACGAGAAGCAACCGAATCAGCTGACTAAAGCAGCTTCCACATCATCATCATCATCATCATTAGATCATTGTCATCATCCTGATTAAATCATTGTCGTGATATAATCTACTAGATGTGTTACCCGGCATTGGCCGGGAAATTTAGGGTTTTAAACACTACTCCACTGTGGTACCCATCGTTGACCGCTAAATTTCGGGTTTTCGCCAACCCTCCACCCCACCCCGCTTCCCCAAAAAGCCAAACGTGACCCGCCCCTGCGGGGCGCTACGGAAATTATTACTGGGCGAGTATGACATCATGCGTACTGTAGACTCTTTACTAAAAAGTTAACATCATGAGCGATTATTGATGAAATCTGTCTTAAAATGCTAATAACTCTTGTTTAAAAGTGAATTAAAAGCTGGAAATAGTTGCGCTGACCTTATAATTTGGTTAAGAATCAAGTGCAAAAATTTTGGTAGGCCTAAACCGACGCTGTTTCATTTCCGAGTCTATTTTGTCAAAATCCGTACAAACAAATAAACATATGGAATTTCGGAATTATAATATAAGATTGAAATAAGAACGCTAAAATTAGATCCCCCTTAGTTTTTACGTTGTGTGTTAGTATGTGAACTATTTTGTTTTCACATTATTTCATTTCATTTTTGGGGTTTCAGACACCCAAATCACCCCTCCCTAAATACGCCTTAGGTCAGAAGTTCAGTTTTAAAACAGTTTAGATTGACCAAGGTTCATGTTGGTTTCTATTATTCATGCGAAGAATAAGGTAATCATGGCTAAAAATTATAGCTTTTGTACCCAATTAATTCCTCGGGATTAGACAAATTTGGAGTAGCAGTGTTTTCTTGAATGGCTAGAGTAGGCCTAGATCTTTTGAGCAGAGCTGAAGACATCTATTTGAGAATCTCTAAATATGATGACCAGAGTCAACACAACTTCTCATCTTTCTTATTTAGATAAATCTGTTTCCATTTCTGTTTAAAATCAGCAGTTGTCAATTTCTGCTGCACGAATTTAGACTCGTGTTATTAGTTTTCAAAACCAAATGAAGAATCAAATTCGAGACTTGATCCATTTTGTGTAGGTCAAATTTCTGCTTGTCAAAATAACGTTCCTTTGATTGATTATCTTGTCGTAATCGCACTGTGTAGGGTAGCATGAGGTGATGTAATCGTACTGTGTAGGGTAGTAGCTATGGAGCTGAGCTGATGATTTCTTGAACCATATTTGCAGAAGTTCAGCCGAACATTACATCAATTGATGCGCACTTTTCATTGCACATACACTAATGTACATTTGTATGTACATCAATGCATAGTGCTCATTACACATACATCAATGCACACTGTACATTGCACGTACGTTAATGTACAGTGTACATTAGAACATATTTAAAGAGCCGGACAAGGGCGTGTTCGTAAACTTCTCATTAACCTGTTGCATCAATTCATTGATCTTAATTAATTAGTTAATTAATTAATTAATGGGATTTGATTTTCATTTATTTGAGATTATTGTGTATGTGAAAGAACTCTTCTTTGGTGATGATTGGTTTGAGCTGCATTTTAAATTCTTGTTTTGTTTTCATGATAACCGCTAAGTTCACGTAAAATCTGGTTTGATTGAAGATATTTTGGTTAAATTAAAATATGCTAATTTCTTTCAGTTGTTCTACTCCGCAAGTTTATGTCATTTCTTGCCAATTTGGTTTTGTTTCAACTTGCTGGATTTAAACGAAGACTGTTTGGTCACTGGTTTGTGATGAAGGTTGTGGTTCGTCAGTGGATTGTAATGTCGGCTGTGATTGGTGACTATTGTAACATGGAATGTGATTGGTCACAGCCTGTTACGACTCTGGTCATTGGCTGCGATTGGATTGTAATGAAGGCTGTGATTGGTCATCTGGTTCTATTGAGACCTGCAATTGGTCAGCATACTCATTGATTGTAATAGGGAGTTTGAAATGCAGATTGAGGTTTTTATGGATCTGAAATCATTCTGCTCAAAACTTGAGATTCGTTTCTCTCTCTGCTTCTGCTCAAACTCTGAGTTAGAAAACAAAAGTTAGAAAACATTTTGCAAACATTTCGGCCTTTTAGCCCTTTACCGGTTCATTTTTAAATTTTAAGCCCGTTTTCAGCGGATATTCTTGGGGCAAACGGGTAAAGGATTAACACATGCTTTGCACGTGCACCATTGTACATTAATGTTTCCTGGATAAATTATTGAGAAAATTTGTAAATATTAGCCAACAAATGTTGAATTAAAATTTAGGAAATTTGTGTCTTTCTATGTATGATGTTCTTGACTTCTTCAGTGGAATTGGGTCATGTCAGATGTTTACTGAGGTCACAGAGGTCAAACAACTGATAATTGCTTTCAATTTAACGCAGACAGCGTTGATGGGTTCTGCCCACAACTGGACAGAATTATGCTATTTTCACCCACTGTTAGCCAGTGTGACCCATGTAACATGGCATGTAGCATAGCTGTCTGAGAATGACTTGCATGTGTTGAAGACTTGAGTATTTGAAACTTTGTTGTTGATGTAAATGACACTAGTCTTTAGCGTATAGGAATTTACGATGTCATGTTGAGCCACTGGTGACCAGCGCTTGTGTGTAAACCCCTCTTAGAAACTGGGTTTGGAAGATAAAGCAGTGAGCTAAAGAAATAGCCATGCACACTTATGCCAAGAAAAAAATTAAGTTGCTGTCTGTCTCTTGGTGGAGGAGCTTAAAAACTGTTGCTCTTCTTGTTTAGTTTTTCTGCCCTGTTTGATAAATTGTCATTTATTATTATTATCATATTAAAATGGTGGTTCATTGTAACGTTGCTTGTTGACTGAGGTGTTGGTGAGCAAGACGTAGTGGTGCATTGACTTGAAGAACAATTGATTTGAAATCTGGATTGCTTTGATGGTGACGCTTGACTGCAAGGCTTAATCATGACGCTTGAATGTAAGGCTTAATCGCATTGATTAATTATGAGGCTTAATCGCAAGTCTCCGCTGTATCTTAAAGTTTTCTGAGATGATTAGATTGTGCAGATATCATGCTTAGCTTTCGCATTCCGTGATTTCGCTTTTACGCGTCGATTATTGATTATTTTCTTCGTCGTTTTGATGTTTGTTCATCTGACGAATTTAACGTGATGAGATCATGTGATGACGTAATCATTGTGCTTTCACTAGATCGGGTCTTAGTTTCCTTTTTGATCATGATTTCACGAGATTTTCACGATCCATCATGATTAATTATCTTTAACGTTGATCCATCATTGATTGATTGATTGGTTTGTCAGATATTGATCCTTACGTGTTGTTGTATCGCGATGAATCTGATTGTGTTGTCTTTGTTTCATTTGCTGTTGTTGGGAGAATTACTCTAGTTCACTAAAGGTCTGTGTTTGTAAGTAGCGGCCATGCTTTCAGTGTTTTGTAGTCGGTATACTTTGCATTTAATCGGTTCTCACAGCTGTGAGACTTGTGTAAGTTGCATTGTGATTGCTAATCATATGATGTTGGAATTGAAAGGAATGAATTGGACTTGTTATCATTTATTGTGTAATTTTGCGCGAGCTTTAAGAGTTGTCTGTGTTAGGATCAATGCAATTTGAGACTTGCGACTCTTAGCAGCCAATCTTTCCAAGTCCAATCTTCCTTCGTCTTACAAACTGCATTAGTGTCCAGATAGACAGTAACATCATCCTAACTATTACACAAGTCCACAACTCTTTCTGTGCAGAATTTCTGCAAGAATTTGTTGGAAAGCCAAAATGTAGTTTTGATCAAATAATTCTGGTTTGATTATGGTTCAATTTATCAAAGTCAGAAATATGTTTATGCAGATTGTCGAAGTCTAGGCAGAAGTGTTGCCTCATGTGACAGAAATATCGATGTTGTTTGTACATGCTTTGCGCTGTTTTGTTTTTAGATTATGTTGATTGCCTTGTTTAGTCTTTGTTGTTTTTGCTTGACAGTTTCATGTTTATTCTTTTTGATGAGGTAGCTTCATTCCAAATTGAAATTTGGCTTTTCAGTCAAGTTCATTTGTTTAAAAGCATTTTGTTTTAGTCATTCTTTTCAATTTTCTTATTTTGACGGCTGCTCAGTTTTCAGGATTTTTTGGATTTTGAAAGTTTTTTTTGTTTTGTTTCTTAGTTTCCGTCGACCAATTTTTGCGTATCTGTGCTTGAAAGCAGCAATGTCAATGTTTTGCTACATCACATTTCCTACATCTGACTGCAACATATTTGCTGCAACATAACTTTGTTGTCACTTCTGTTTGGTCACATTTGCTACCTCACATCTGCAATATCACATTTGCTACATCACATTTGCAATATCACATTTGTTACATCACTTTTGCAATATCACATTTGTTACATCACATTTGCAATATCACATTTGTTGCATCACATCTGCAATATCACATTCGTTACATCACATTTGCAATATCACATTTGTTACATCACATTTGCAATATCACATTTGTTACATCACATTTGCAATATCACATTTGCTACATCACATTTGCAATATCACATTTGCTACATCACATTTGTAATAATCACATTTGCTACATCACATTTGCGATATTGCATTTGTTACATGAAATTTGCAATATCACATTTGTTGCATCACATTTGCAATATCACATTTGCTTCAGCATTTTTTCCTGCATCACATTACGTTGTCTGTTTTTCGCATTCGTGTCCCGGTTTTTGAGCGTTTCTCATTTATGCATTTTTTTGCTTCAGTTATTAGCGTTATTTTATTTTTCAGTGTTGTCAGTTTAAGCATTTTGCTTTTACTTTCCATTTTTCAGACAGTCATTCCCAATAAAAGAACGAGAGGCAGTTTTGTAATTTGAGAGCAGCTTTTGTGATGTTCGATAGTAGAGTGGTTAGAGCGCTTTGCTGGCTGCCAGTTAAAAGAGGTTGAAAGTTCAAATCCCCTTCATCGTGAAAATGGGGTAACTTGTGATTTCTGCTGCACTGCCCATCTCATCACATGCGCGGAGGCCAAGTAAGGAAATGAGATTGCTAACACTTCTGCTCTTCTGTCTTCCTTGGCTTCGGTTTGAGTTCATTTTTTGAGATCTTCTTGAGATTTCATCGTAGAAAATGCCAGAAGCAGATGAGACATCTTTTGCTTCTTGTTGTTGTTGTAGTGTTCCTAACTTTGTATTGAACACTGCGAACGCAACGTGTGTTCCAACGTAAAACATTTGAAATGTTCGCAATTCAATCGAAACTTTCGATTTACTTGACCGTCTTTGAATTTCATTATCAGCTTTTTCAAATTCATCTCATGGACAATTTTGACTGCATTTAGCAATTTCTGTAATTGCAATATGTCTAATGCATAAAAATGGCAAACTGTAATCAAGTTTACATTTACTTGGTCCGGGCCGGATTACCGGAGATGATGGAAACTGGGAATGTGGAAAAGGCCGTGGAGTTTGGGAGCCTGGAAGGAATAACTGGTGGCGAAAAGTGTTGGAAGAGTTCTCGGAACAACAGTTGATAGTTTGATGGTATGTTATCATATCCTCATGATATCCTCATCTTTAAAGAGCCGGACAAGGGCATGACTCTAGCAGCAGGACTCTGCAGAAGTGCAGCATATCAGTGCACTGGTCACCTCACCTTGTGCCATCAGTTCGGGGAACTCTAGCGACCGTCATGACCAGCCTTCTCTACTCCATTCTGTTCTGCGTATTGTCCCTCAGTAGTCAGTAGCCCTGCTAAATACGCGTCCTGCCCAGGCCACATGCGTCATCCTCAAATCTTCCGGCGTGATGTCTCTTTTCTTGCTCCATTCACATTGATTTGCATTCGCAGCATTTTCCATCCATTTTTGCATTTATTCGCATTTGCATAATTCGCTTGGCTTTTACGATGAAGCTTAATCGTCTACAGCGCAGTATAAGTATAAGTAAACTTTTTTATTCCAATTGACTTATATATTCTCGTGTTTAGCAAAATGCTTGTTTGATGCTGCAGTGAAGAGCTTTGTGTGTGTGTCAACATTTTAAAGTTTAAACCTGACTGCTTCAGCTGAATGTCTTTTGATACTTTAGCAAGATTGTCTTGATGTCATTTTGCTGCTTTTTGCAGAGAATCTGTTTCTTGTTAAAGATTATAATCAACTGTTGCCGGTTTGTAGCGATCTAATCTTTTATTGGTCCTAACGTTTTCTAGATGCTTTGAAGAAACCGGCATTTGCATTAGCGTTACTTCGTTACGTAAACTGCTTAAATGTTAAATGGCGCCGAAGTTTGGCAACAGAGTAGTTTCAGATCTGTTTATAATATTGCTAACGAATCATATTCAAAGGAGTTTTTTCTGGATTAGCCTATTTGGAAGATGAACTCATTAGAAAAGTTTGATGTGCTTCAGTTCTTACATTGTCCTGTTGATCTGAGAGGATTTTTGTCGTTGATGCCAGTTTAATTGTGAATAATAATAATAATAATTGTGAATAATAATAATAATTATTATATGGATGTTAGACAGTTGAATGGTTTCAGTAGTTTTGTGTTCAAATATCTTTTAAGTTATTCAGGTTATGAGCGAAGATCTTTTGATTTTTTGCGATGAAGTTGGAGAACTCTCGGAAGAAACTGTGGTGAGGTTTCTGTATAATTTAAAGCTACGAGAATAGAACTTTGAAACGTTGATGTGTGAATTGACAATAAGGAATTTCAGTGTGTGTATTGAGTCTTATAGTTGAGAATTAGAATCAAGGAAGAGATTTGTTACAGTGTGTTCATTGCTACAATATAAGGTGGCAGAATTGGAACTACTCAAGTGAATTCCGTTGAAAAATAATTCTTAGCTGCGGAGTGGGAAACGATATTTACGAAACATCTAAAAAAAGATTCTTTGGTGTACTGTTACAGTAGGACCATACAAAGGTCCAATTTTCCTGAAGATGTGTCATTTGTGGCTATTTCTTTACAGTGAAAAATACAGAAAATTAATATTAATAAAATTAGTAATAATAATAAAATATTTCTTGAAAAATCTGCCACATATCAGGCATAGGTTTATTCAGAGAGAAATAGACAAAGAGTTTGTGTGAGTGCTTTGTGTCTAGTGTGAGGGTGTGTGAGTGTTTGTGTGTGTTTCGGCGAAATGTTACTTTCCAGTCGCTTGCATTACCTATCTTGCTTCTTGGTGTTAGACTGTAGCTTTTTTCTCGAGTGTTTCTGACCAGCTTTCTAGATTTGAATTTAAATGATTTAAATGGTATTTATTGAGGAATTGTCTTTGGAACGAAAAACACAAATGAAACGCAAGGCATGTTGTACACGAGGAAGGCAATAATTGGTCGATGATCAATGGATGCACAGAAAGAGAGACTTTAGGATAAATTCTAATACTAAGAAATAGTTCTATATAAATGCTATCGATGCCTTCTGAAGGAGAGAGAGAGAGATGCCTTCGATTCTTCTTGCCATTGGTCATTTGTGATGACCAATCATATCTTCAGCTGAAGCCAAAGATTTCTGATCTTTCAAAGATGCACTTTTTCGGAGCATGTTGTAAATCGACTTGAAAAAAAGATGTACATGTCCGAGAATATCGAACAGTGAATGCATTGAATTGAAGTTTCTTTCTGTACGGTGGGCAACTAACTTATTGTGCATTTATGTAATATTCATTGTGAATGAATTCTGGTTTATCATAACATTAGTTCTTTCATTGTGTTTTGATCATTCGAAAGCTTGAAATAAAACCCGTTCTCTGTGTGTTCTTGGAAACGATGAATCCTGTGTGTTCTTGGAAACAATGTATCCAGTGAAAATGCAAGAACAATAATAGTTATTATGATACGATTTATATAGCGCAAGTTGTAGCACAGCCGAGGCTGAAGAAAAGAACTTTGTACACGAGTGAAAAAATCCAGTGATTGGAACACAAAATAATGAGCCATTGTTAAAGTGTAAGAAATTAAAATAACTATTACTACTGCACGTGTAGCTAGTGCTAATAATAATAGTAGTAGTTTATTATTGTCGTTATTTTCACACAAGACATTTCTACAATATTCTGTAATTTTCTTACGACAAACACAACCAGTATCAGTATCTTAACTATCAGTATCATAGTAATCAGTATCAGAATATCCAACATCAGATTATTCAGTGCTTACATGAAGCAATGCCTCGCATGTGATTTTCAGATCTAATTTACATACAGATCAAAGAAGTTGAGCTTAAAAGTCACATTCGTAATCACACGAAAGCAATCAGTTTCAGAGATAAATCGCATATTCCAATTTGCGAACGGAAGTGCTTGCAAGAATAACAGTCTAACCGACTGTCTTCTACGCTAATAATTACCATGGCAACATCATCACGTCATTGTTGCGCTCCAAAACCAGTTCTGCTCATCACACACAGCAGGTGACAGCACATGCAAGGCACATTGTCTTCTTGGTGATAAGACCATCAACCTGGAATGGCCTCCACTTGATGCTCCTCTGCTCCATCTCAGCCATTCCTCGCTCATCTTAGGACAGTTTTATTTGGTCGCGCTGGGTTGGGAGTGCCTCTGAGTGGTGCCCTTAATGAGATGCTATGCAAATTCTTTTAATGATTGCATGAAAGTCGATACAATCTTGTATTACCCGCATTGTTGCAGATGTCCTTATTCGATGCTCCCTAAACACACTTTGCAGTGCATGCATGATCTGCATGCAATGCATGCATGATCTAACAACTTCCACCTGGAAAATTTTAACTTCCAGGTCATTATGGAGAGTCGCTATCCAATTCCTTTCTAGATGTACATTACGACAAGACTCGGTCGTCGAAAGGAGCTAAAAAATCCAACTATGTAACACAATGGAAGCAGCTTACAATGTAATCGGCCAAATCCCAGAATGGAGGTACCTAGGCACCAGTCGTAAGCTGTGCAGATACAGTGTTTCTGTGAGCCGCTACAAACGTGCGATGCTACAAATGTGCGATGTTAAACGTCAGTAAATCACAGAAAGAAATTCTACGACCAAATCGCAGTTTGACGATCAAAGAAAGAAACAGAATTTCGTCGCAGTGCTCAACTGCTCCTTCGTTCGATCGGTGAATTTATGTAGCTCCACATGAAGACTTGGAAGCAGAGGCTCAGTCAAAACCATCCAGTTTTCAATTATCAATCAATTATAAATGGTGCATTGTATAAATCGTGGTTCTCCACCATGGTCTTCAAATAGAACCTATAAAAATTATAGGCCTTAAATGGGTCCCATATAGGCCTTAAAGGACCCACATGACTCTAAAAAGAAACAATATAGGTTGTGAATGGGGTCCATATTGGTTCTAAATAAGACTATATGGGCTCTAAATGGAATCCATGCGGGCTCTAAATGAGTCCCATACAAATTCCAAAAGGGACCCACAAAAAAGGCTCTGTTACAAGTCAAGTATCTAATATGGAGGCCCTCTACAATTATGCTTCATCTAGCAGAGTAACCAGACATACCATCAACTATCTTACACCTAAAAAATCTACAGATCAACAGCCGGAGTTCTCCTTTAACAAAACGTCCCCATCATCATCGTCATCACCACCCAAGCATCATTTGATGGCGCTACAAAGCGACGCTCGCCAGCAGAACAGCGGAGAGCAACAACACGACAGACGCTTGGATCATCGCAGATCCGTCTCCGTCGTAGTAACTTGGTCTCAACGCGTCGTAACCACCGACGACCTCATTGGACAGCTTGCACTGCAGGTCCTGGATCGGGGGGTCATTCTTTGGAACCGTGCAGCGACAGACGAGGTCTGTGACAAGGACCATGCCACGACAGTTGGGACAACAGTACGCGATGCTGTTGACGCTGTACACTTCAGAGCAGCCTTTGCACGCTGTTTGAACATAGCAGCATGCTGAAAGAAGATACCAGAGACACAAGATTATGATATATATGAGATAAGATATAAGAGATAAGATAGAGACGATGAGAGATAACAGATAATATATCAATATAACAGATAATATATTGATATAACAGATAATATATTAATATAACAGATATTAATATAACAGATAACATATTAATATAACAGATAATATATTAATATAACAGATAATATATTAATATAACAGATAATAGATTAATATAACGGATAATAGATTAATATAACAGATAATATATTGATATAACAGATAATATATTGATATAACATAATATATTAATATAACGGATAATAGATTAATATAACAGATAACATATTAATATAATAGATAACATAATAATATAACAGATAATATATTAATATAACAGATATTAATATAACAGATAACATATCAATATAACAGATAATATATTAATATAACAGATAATATATTGATATAACAGATAATAGATTAATATAACATAATATATTAATATAACGGATAATAGATTAATATAACAGATAACATATTAATATAATAGATAACATATTAATATAACAGATAATATATTAATATAACAGATATTAATATAACAGATAACATATCAATATAACAGATAATATATCAATATAACAGATAATATATTGATATAACAGATAATATATTAGTATAACAGATAATATATTGATATAACAGATAATATATCAATATAACAGATAATATATTAGTATAACAGATAATATATTAATATAACAGATAATAGATTAATATAACAGATAAAATATTAATATAACAGATAATATATTATCTGTTAACTTAGACGAATCAATCAATTTATCGTTTCTTCAAAACATCAGGCTGGCAGAATGCAGCTCGTTTGAGATAAAAGATAACTGACCGACTAACAAAGAGAAATGACACAAGAGAATAATGTAAAATATAAGATGCAATGTGTAAGAGATGGTATTCCCAACAACGAAGACCAGAATCAGCTGATCATGCGAGTTGAGGAGCTGGAGACAGACAGACAAGAACATTGGCATGGATATTGAGGCTCTTCAACATTCTACAATAAGTAGATAAGCATGGAAGGCAGAGAAACAGGCAGGCAGGGAAACAGGTGGGCAGACAGTATTTGGGTATATGATGTAGCATAAATGCATTTGTGAAGTACAGAACAACTTACTGACGGTACTTGGTGTTGTGCTGGGCTGATCAATGGGGTATGTGGGGGATGGTTGGTCAGAGGGACTGGGGGAATCAGTGGGCTGTAGGTCTGGGTTTGCTGGTGTGGTCGGCACAGGGTCTTGTCCCAACGCTGTCCAGATCAAGGTGAGGAAGAACGCTGAAATGAGGCGAGACCTCGAAGGAAGCAAAGCAGCAACTGCCATCTTTCGAAGAGACCTACAACACAACAAACGCACACTGAGAATCAACGCACATTCAGAATCAACGCACATTCAGAATCAACGCACATTCAGAATCGACGCACATTCAGAATCGACGCACATTCAGAATCAACGCACATTCAGAATCAACGCACATTCAGAATCAACGCACATTCAGAATCAACGCACATTCAGAATCAACGCACTGAAGAATCAAGGCTTTCAGACAGAATAAGCATAACCAGAAATTCCAAATTGCTTTCAGTATATAACAAACATAACATTTACAAATAAACAGTGGCTAAAGTGGTTTGTGTGAGCAGTGGGAACGCCAAGTAGACGAGAATTGGGAATGCTGAAGAAGAGTTTCCGAGACAGTGGGAACGCAAGCAAAGAATTTCGACAGCAGTGGGAACGCGCCGTTAGCCTACCACCAATTTTAAACCCTGCAAGTAAACTCTATTTATTGGTCAACAAGATGCGAATGGAAAGAAAAACTTATGGGACCATCGTCCTGGTGACGGGGGGGTCACCATGCAAATGGAAAACAATACAACTGGCCATGCAAAATGATTGACAATACTTGAAGAACTTAACTAGTTATCAATCTTTAACATCAAAACATAATGAATGTTTGCATCGAGAACAGCATTATAGACATTTAACATACACAGATGGGAGCAAATTGCAAAGGAAGAATATTGGGATTCAGGAATCCAGAGTCAATAAATAGCCAGTCCAAAGATTGGAGAAAGGCGACACCAGTCAACTGTTTACTTGAAGTAATTAAGCCGACACAGACGGATCTTAAATAGACAACATTGTTCTGGAAATGTTTACGGAGACAGTCCAAACGCAATAATAAAATAAAAAAATATGAGAGTAGAGGTGCTTATATAAAGAGCAAGTGAAACAAAGTTGATCTTCAATAGTTAGGCTAGTTTAATGAGAAGTTATGTGGATAATGTGGTCAAGCCAGTGTGAGAATTGTGGAAAAATAACTGGGGGGGTTGGACCATTATCCACTTGGAATTGGGGTGTAAAAAACATACTTTAACATGGGGCTCTAAGAAAGACTGGGGGGGTCGAAACCCCCAACCCCCCCGGCAATTCTCACCCTGGGTCAAGCTCGAAGGTTAGGCCTATATATAGGCTATCCTCTACTAAAGAGGGAGAGAGAGAAACATTCACTGTTAACGGCTAGAAATATCTAGGCCTATCACCCGACGCCTCGGAAAGTTAAGTAGCACTTGACATAGACAACATGGTCGGTCATTACGAAAACAATAAACGGCATCCTGAAGACAAAAGCACGTTAGGTCTAAGGACAAAACTTGTCAAAACCATTCACACACGTTATTGCAACTAACCGCATTAGATGATAATTTTATAATTGCGTAACAACACAATCCCTAAAGACATCTATCGCCTATAAACCATCGTCCATTCGTTTATCCTGTGTACTCAGATGTATCAATAATTACACCTGTACGAGGATCAGCACAGGTGAACGTTCGCTCTTAGCTCTACCTGTTCGACATCTGTACGCTCAAAAGTTTATTGGCGCCACCTTGTGAATAAAGTGCTTTCTGTAAGTAAGAATGTCAATATTCACGGACCATCCATGTAGAATGACTGCATCCACATCTGAGAAAGTTGCATATGTCCAAGTGATTGGAAAAAATTGAATCATGAATTGGCAATAGATGATTAGCCTACTATAATAAAGATTGAAGTTTAATCAGTCAATTATTATTTTCATTTAATCAAGACACGAGGCAGCATTCAGGCTAACAGAACGCAGCCTAGCTGTTAGGCCTAATGATCCTACATAACTTCTAATTGGACTAAAAACTATTTTCCCCGATTGAGACAATGTCGGATTGCCTATGCCAGCCACACAGATCTTGCAATTAATAATCATAGACCTGTATTGCTTATTTCATCAATAGTAATCGAAAAATTTTGTCGTCAGAAAAAGTTATAGGCCTAATCTGCGAGCGCTTTAAGCTCCGGAATTAATATGTTTTATTAACTCAACAGGAAGCAGCACGAAGGAAAAACGCAGAGGTGCTGATGAAATATTTCAGGGTAAGAATTTAGATTTTAATAGTTCTCAAGAGCATAGTAATTATTATTATCCTATACAGAAACAAATTTAAGAAAGTTAAATTGCAAGCCGAAAAAGATTATTATGCATCCGAATTTTTAATCCATAGTAATAACCTTAAAAAAACCTGGGGTCTTCTGAGGAGTATACTGGATAGAGATACTAACAGAGAAACTGTAATTACTGCATTGAATGTAAATGGTGAACAAATTACTGACCCTCAGACTATAGCAACTAAGTTCAATAATTTCTTCACAGGCATTGCACAATCTCTTGTTAATAAAATACCTGCTGCAACTAACTCTTTTTTCTCCTACTTATCCCAACCCCTTCCACATTCTATAGCATTAATTCCTTCTACACCTTGTGAAATAATGAACCTTGCGCATACCATTCGCACTACGCATAGTAAAGGAGTCGATGGAATTGACCCTGCCATAGCCCTATTAACACTGCCTAAAATTGCAATTCCGCTATCAGAGATTGTCAACTGCTCATTTACCACTGGAGTATTCCCCTCTGCATTGAAAACTGCCAAGGTCATACCCATTCATAAAAAGGGCCCGAGGGACAATGTTTCTAACTACAGACCGATTTCTGTACTCCCATTCTTTGCCAAAATATTTGAAAAATTAATGTATGCACGTTTAGATAGTTTTTTTATCAAAAGAGAAAGTACTATTTCAGTCTCAGCATGGATTCCAACAGGGTCATTCTACCTACATGCCCCTTCTAAGCATACAAGACAAAATCTCTAATGCAATTGAAAATAACGAATACTCCCTTGGTATCTTCCTTGATGTAGCTAAAGCCTTTGATTCTGTAAATCATCATATTTTGATCAAAAAACTTTATAACTATGGAATTAGAGGGACACAATTACAATGGTTTGTTAGCTATCTTGAAAATCGTTTTCAACTGGTTTCTGTTAACAATTGCACTTCTGATCTACAACTCATTTCTCACGGTGTCCCTCAAGGATCTAATCTTGGACCTCTTTTATTTTTAATCTATATTAATGATTTACCTAATGTATCGCCTTCTATGTATTTTGTACTATTTGCTGATGATTCCAACTTATTTCATTCTGATAAATCTATTGATACCCTATTCGACACTGTTAATTCTGAGCTTCACCGAGTCGTTGATTGGTTTCGATCAAATAAACTTACTCTAAATTTGGATAAAACCAACTACATCCTCTTCAGATCCCATAAGAAAAAATATCCCAATGAACTTCCTATTCTACTTATTGAAGGGACTCCTATCACCCGAGTAACATCCACAAAATTTTTGGGCGTATACATTGACCAGCATCTAAATTGGAAGGAACACATCAATAATATCTCTAGCAAAATTGCTAAGACTGTTGGTGTGCTTTTTCGCTCATCTAAACTGATTCCTGTCTCTATCCGGTCTATGCTATACTATTCTCTTATTTATCCTTATTTAACCTACTGTAATTTAATTTGGACGTCTACTTACAAATCTAATTTTATCAGACTAGTCACCCTTCAAAAATATGCAATCCGTTTTATAGCTAATAGGCTATTCCTCGCCGAGCCCACACCGCTCTGTATTTCAAGGAATTTGGATTATTAAAGATCGATCAAATTAGGCACTTGCAAATAGGAGAGTTTATGTACCGTTATAACCATGGCCTATTACCACTTGTATTTAATGATTTCTTTAACCTTACCTCTGATCGCCACTCTTATTCAACTAGAAAATTAACTGTTTATGTCCTTCCCTACGCACATAGTAATACTCGTCGATTCTCTATACAATATACTGGCTCCCAATGTTGGAACTCTCTCCCTACACATCTTCATTCCCTACCTAACACAAGATTATTTAAGCATAAACTTCGCCTTTATCTACTTAAAACACTTCCTGATATGTAATGGTTAAGGTTTCTGCTCAGTGGTTTCGCCAAGCCCTTAGTTAAGTCTTTAGTTAAGTCATTAGTTAAGAGTTGTTTTTCTCGTTATATACAGAAATGTCGATTGCTTAATTTGTTTTTCTCTCTTCCTCATCATTTTTTTTATTCCTGCAATTGAATGTTCTGTCATGTTTTTTCTTTTATATTTTACATGAATTATGGGTGGCCCTATTAGCGGGATTTTACATCCCTTCTGGGTCTCCCCCTCTTCACCAAATTCATGTTAATGTATTATTCACTGCCATGTATCATGTTTGTGTGTTGTTTTGGTTGAGGAAAAAATAAAAAATAAAAATAAATAAATCATAAAATTAACAATAATAATTCACTGCCATTTTTTTTATCATGTTTGTTGTTTTGGTTCAGGAAAAAAATAAATTTTTTTATGTCGCGAGATTCCAGAAGTTTCGCACTAAAGGCGAAACATTCTCTGATACACCGGAAACTGTTGTGCGATTTTTGAACGACGTTGTGGTCGTTTTTACGCTGACGAGACTTTCTTCTAATTACACAAAAACAAGTTTATACAAATTGCTGGGTATGCACTGTTGAAATTTAATTCAGATTATTGTTGCATAATTGTCCAACTACATAGAAATCCTGATTTTTAATATCGCATGACTTGGAGCTCGCTACACAGGACTGTGTGGGCCTTAAAGACGCGCAGCAAGCGTATTCGAATTGTTCCACTTTAATTACAGATTTTTCTGCTCAATGAAACGTAAATCATCTCGATATTTAGACGCATTAAGCATCATTCAAAGTCATATTTTATCGGTGAAATTCCCTTTTGATCGATATAGCGTATCCACTTGTGTGCATAGACCTTTTCTTGTTAAAAGTATCCATTTGAATTATTTAATTGAACTGTGTTATGATTAGCCTTTTGGGGCATAATTACAGTATCCGAGATCGACGTGTCAGTTAGGTTCAGGTTTAGGGTCGTGAGTGTCGGTTAGGCCGCTTGGGCGTCGTGAGGGTCGAAATAGGGTTAGTGTCGTCATTAGGTCCCGGGTACTAGGCCTATAAATTCGCCAAAAGTTGTTGATTAAATAAGTTTGAACAGAGTTAGACGTGGAAGTTAAATATCGTCATACAGCGGTTGCAAGAAAAAGACATGCAGGCCTTATTGAATATTGTAAGCATACGATTTGACAGATCGTTCGGGAAATACATGAGTTTTAACAATCGTGGTGAACCGATTAAATTATTTGAACTCTCGGGAAAGATTTGGTCTAAACCTATCCTGAGACGGGTCTAATGTGCATAAAGACCGTGAGCAAGTCCTTCACTGAAAGTTATTCAGCAGTTGAACTGTTGACGCTTGTTCACTAGTTATAATTAGCCTATAGCAGTGGCGCTTAATAAATTGTATTAAGATAATAAATAATAACAATCAATATCAAAACCGTTTGTATCTTTTGTCATGCTGCTCCCCTCTCAAGGCTGTATTATTACACCGGTAACCCATGGGACCTAGCCTAAAAGTTGTAATTTATTGTGAACAATTTCAAGCTTTGACCTTTGTAATGAAGAATATTCTGGTAGTGACAAACTTAGCGTAGACGGTAGGCCTACATATCTTTAGAGCTTCTTATCTATCTATCAGCTTTAAATAGTGCTTTAGAAAATAGAAATGATAAGTTTACTATTAATGTATATTGTATTTTCTGAATTTATTTTGCTATCAGCTTTTAAATAGTGCTTTAGAAATGATTATTTTACAATTAGCCTACTTTAGTTTTTCCTGATTTTATTTTATTGTCAGCTTTTAAATAGTGCTTTTGAAATTATTATTTTACATTTACTATAACCATTGTATTTGCTGATCTGCTGAGTTTTAACGAGCAGTCTAAGGCAATCTTTGGTTATTGATTTTCTTATCGTCATCACAGTTAACAGACTGAGCAAGGTAAAAGTCATCAGTGCTTCTTAGACTGGGTTCATCATCCATTTCAGCCATGTTGCATTCCCCAAAGCAGGAGTTCCAGCTGACAAGTCAGTCAGTCGGAGGAGGAGGAGGAGTCTATGCACCTTCTGCTGATCACCATAGCGACCACTGCGACCTCATGCATGCGGAATCCATTAACTGTCCAATTCCTGTTTCTGTCGATGCGGCGCTCGATGCATCGCAGTCGTCGAGACAGATTGGTGCAGAGAGCCAGTCACTGAGTGACATCTGTTTGGGAAGTGAGTCGTTTCTCCAGTCGCTCGAAGCTATTCCTCTTCCCTCGCTTGGCCAGAATGAAGCGTCCAAGTTGTATAACCCAATGTCCACCTACCCAGACCTCTATTCGAATACTGCTGCGAGCGAGACAAAGCACGGTCTGTCCTGTTCAGGTTCCATGCAGCAGGAGATTCTGCAGGCGTGGGGCAGCGCTGGACCACCGACGAATTTCAATCCCAGTTCTGGAGTTGGTTTTGTCCAGATGCCATTCGTTCCCACGGAAAATCCTGTCATTCCACCGCGTTGCGTTCCCCGAGCTTTCCGTAGCCGTGGAAGAGGACGAGGTCTGCGCAGGAAGATTGCTCCCACGAATGGACATGGTCGAATGGGAGGACCTTCATCTCGAAGTTCGTTCAGCCCTCCCTGTTGTCCACCTCCACCACCACCACCTGTGCGCCAGACCAGCATCCGAGCGGAAACGATGACAGCTTCCACTCAGAGTTACTTGACGGTGATGTCGAATCAGTTACCTCCAGCACCACCGCCACCATCATCACAGACCCAATCCAACGGTTCATCAGATCCGAGGGACCCTGGCCCCGCCTGCAGCAGGCAGCAGTCGTCGTCGTCGGAGATGGCGCTGAACTCAGAGGAGTTTCAGGCGAACGAGAAGATGAACGCCTACATCGAGAAGTTCTCGAGCGAATCGTGCGAGTTGTTCGGTCCGCTGATCTCGATCGATACGTCGCGGAAGCCGAGCACCCTTCAGGAGGCGATCAGCATGTACATCGACTTCGTCGTTCTCGAGAACGAGAAGCGAACGCGCATCTCGTGCTGTAACGTTCTGCCGATGCCGCTCGACTTCCACAAGGAGGACTACTACCACGAGATCATGTGTCAGCCCATCGCTTTTCCCACGCCCAAGTTCCGCGACTGGTTGAAGCTCTACAACGTTGACATTGAGATCACGGATCCTGACGGGCAGACGGTTTCGCAGACGACTTTTCCACCGGCGGCTAATTTCGCCAACGACATGCGCGTCAGCATTCCAACGTCGCTGCACATGATCAACTGGCAGCAGCAAACACGTGGCATTCCCACTCAGTCTGGCATGGGGATTGTCACAAGTCCCCGACTTAACATTCCGGGAGTCCTTCGAGGCAGACCAAAGAGCAGGACTGTTGCTGGTCAAGCCGTTCGTTTTGGTCATCCAGGTATGAAGGGAATTGGTGGTCACCCTCCTCCGCTTGAGTTTCTCCACAGCACCAGTCCAGCTGACCAGGCGGCCAATGTCCGCTTCCTAAGAGGTAATATGGCGAACTGCGCCACTGTCCATCCTGGATCGATGTGCAGTGGAGTCATGCACCACCAGTTCCAGACCATAAGTCTTCCAACCCTCGGTTCCATGCAGTACTTCGGCCAGGGTCCTATGCCTCCAAACATCCAGAGACCATGTGCCTCAGAGATTTCTGCCAACAACTCCTTGCAGATGATCAGCTCTTTCCAGGGCGTAGCTTCCGCACATGCTTCGAACTACTACCGAATGGGTCCTCTCTTCAATCCGTATCCAAACGAGATGACGTGGAGGAACTGCTGCTCTCGTGCTTCAAGCGTGCTCCATGCTGACCCTAAGACGAATGCTTACACCGAGATGGAAGCGGCTGAGAACCTGGCGGCTTACATGAACAGACCGGAAACGATGATGAGTTCGACGGACAACAACACATCGATGCTAGCGCCATCTGTGATGAGTATGTTGCCGCCATTCAGTTCATTCGTCAATGCTTCAACGGGGGCTAATCTACCAAACGACGCCGTTGCAGCCAAGTGTCACTTACCAGCCCAGCTGTCTGCAGACAGCTGCTCGAAGACTTGTCAGATGGGAGATCCTGCTGTATGCGACCATGTGCAAGCCTTGAACTTTGCGCGAGAACAGGATCCCAGGGGAGGTGCCCCGACTGTGCCTTCGGCGGTCAGCAGAGGGAGCTGCCTCAGCGCGGGAGACGCCTGCAGTGCTCCTGCTGGTGTTGCTCAGTTCTCCTCTCACGATTCTCGTTTCAACTGGAATGATGCGAAGGTTTACAGTCGGCCTGGAAGTGGACCAGTCGTCAAGGAAATGGTTGATCAAGGATGTCAAACGGAGGCTGACAAAGTGATCACGGAAAGCGCAAGAACAGCTGAACCTGGAAGAGGAACACAAGAGGAAGAAGAGGAAGAGTCGAAGGAAGAAGGAGAGCAGTTCGGAGGAGGAGGATGCCTTGATTCATCCATCTGCAGTTTCTCGTGCAACGATGATTTCGACGAAGCGAGGAAAGCGGAGGACCAGCTGAACTCTGAGCTGCTTCTGAGGAACGCTTCGATCATCCTCAACGGAAGCATGGAGGAGGGGGAAGAAGCGGAGGATGAGTCGATGATCCAGGCGCCGGGCTTCGAAGCATCGTCGTCGCAGGATGACCTTCTGCTCAGCAATAACTCGCAGGCGAGCACCCTCGGTGACCTCGATGGCCTCGCCGCGTTGTCTGGCGACTGTGGCTTGCATTCATTCATGACGGTCAGTCTCACCTGCAGCTCGGAGGATCCACCAAAGTCTCCGAGTGATGAGATGATGGCATCGCCCGGTGGCGATGATGGCTGCAACAAGGTGGACCCCACGGATGGTTACGACGACGACGATGATGATGATGGCACGGTTGCTGCTGAGAGTAGAGTTGTTGAGCTGAACAAATCGATTGATCTGCTGCTGGAAGAAGTGGGAAGCAACGTGGAGATCAACACGGAAGGGATCGCTACAGGTGGAGGAGGATGCGAGAGAGGAGCATCATCATCATCGGAGGAGTATCATCGTTGGGTGGAACCGAGGCGAAAGAGAGCGAGGTTCAGTCGTGTGGGGAACCGACAGATGATCGTCGTTGGACAACATCATCCTTGGTCGATCGCCAGATCACAGAACAGGAAGCACCAGCAGCAACAGCAGCAGCAGCAGCAGCTGACCATGACAGATGAGAGATCACCAGCCACAGGGATGACTGTTGAGTCAACTATCTTTGAGGATGAAGAACAATCCACTGCAGATAACCTTTGAGTGACAGCTTCTTCTTGAGTTTTAGCAACAACGGCTCATCATCATCATTGGTTGAGACAGAACTTGTCCGCTTTGTTGTCATCGTTACGGTACGAACGTATTCGATCATTTTGTGCCTAAGTTTTACATCTGTTTTTAATACGTGTTTCGTTGCTGTAGGATTTCTTGTAGAGATTCTTTGTTTACAGTGCGGCTCATCAATTTCAGTTGTTTTGATAGGGCTGTTGTTATTCCGACGTGTTTTGTTTGTTCCAAAATTGATATGTTTTTGAGATGCCAGTATGTCTTTGAGATGGGAAACGGATGTTCTTAATTGCTAATGAACTTCTAATTACATGGAAAGTTGATTGCAAAGGCATAGTGACTCCAGCTGTTGAAATGTGACAATACGCTGGAGATGGAAAATGTCTCTCGTATTCGAAAGGGTTGTTTGAATTTGGCCAGTCATGTTTCCGCTTGTCTTTCAACACCATTGTCTTCTTGACTAGTATTCAGAGGCGTTTAGATTGCCTTGCAGATAATATCTGTTCATCAAACTCACTCGCTAGGAAGATTGTGTGAGTTGCAGCCTTTGTTTAAAAAACAATGACTGTCTAGTGAGCTTCAGCAGTTGCTCAATACTATACCAACTGATACTCGTATGTTTACGAAAAATTGGAAAAATATTAGCGAAAAAGATCAATACAATTTGATAGATAAAAGTGCCGTCAATCTGAGGTTTTAGTCAGTGGGCATTTAACATTAAGACAGATTTTGTCTCGAACTGCTTTCTCATCCTACATGCTTGCTTCTGTACTTTTGCAGTATTTTAACGCTATTATAGTTGATCAACTTTTCGTTTTTATGCAACGAGTTTTCTGTAGATGAATTAGTTAAGAGTTCTTGAAAATTCAAAATGTGCATGCGTGCTTTTTCAGATTCGACTATTTTGGTTGTTAAAGCAGAGTTTATGTCATTTTATTCAAGATTTAAAATGACTTTAAATGTGCATGGAAAAGAATTGGTGTTCACCAAGACATACGCCACACTCGATGCATGCATGTAACATATTTGTCTTAATTATTCTGTTACAGAAAATATTGAAATGTTTGAGTATTTGGGAAGAACAATTAAACACGACAGTTCAACAGTAGAAATACTTTATTGAGTATAGTTCTCTTAAGCACACAAACACTTGTCGGAATAAACTCTCCCAACAACGTCACGTCATACTTAGGCAGCTACTAATTTGTAGCAACAATACTATTATGTTATGGATTAGTGACTCCTGTATAATGGCATTGTCATCTTATGCACAAGGTCAAAGTAAGCCGTGTTTATGTCAGCACCCAGAATACTATGTTGGAGATAAATAATTATGGTGAGAATAGGATCGTGGTCCCACATTTTCACATACACAGACCTACTTATGAAGCGCAATGTTAATCAGCATCTGAGAACTTTTATTGACGCTTTGTCGATTACAGCTTAGAAATTACAGCTATACTTTACAGTCTGCATCTTGGATGTTGGTAAGTTATGCAAAACAATACAAGCACAACAGTGTTTGATAATCGTACATACATCCAAAGTTAAGAAGTTGAAGACGTCGTTTGATGGCAACGTATAAACGAAGTAATACTGAAGAGGTTTTTGCCGTGAAATGCGCCTTAATTAATACAAGCAAAAAGATTCTCAGAAAAAAGTTTGACAAAAATCTTAAGAATCAGCGTTGGTCCGATCTCGATCTTTGTATCAATATCTCTATATCTGTGTTTGTCTGTCTGTGTCTATCAGCCTAAATCTGTCTGTCTTCTCTGTTCGCAGAAAGTCTAGTCATCAGGCGCTGTAGGCTACCACTCAAAAGTCAAAATAAACCGCATAGATGACCGACCATACCCTGGACAACAATGAAACCCACATGAGCTTTAAACGGGAGCCATGCAATCGAAAGATGGGTCGAACATGTGTGTCATGTAGATATCGTGGCAGCTCATATAAGACATCACATCTGCCATTGATAATGTCTCACACCGAAGTGCAACATATACGGTAAAGCATCGTTGGTACAGCTGTGATCAATGTCCCTTGTAAACACGCTGATCATCTGAGTGAAGACTTGAGCCTCATCTCAAAACGTAACAAGCCAAGTGCTTTATCCACCCGGCTACCGTGTCCGTAAACACAATGAAAGCCACCGAAGTAACTCCCAATACACAGGAAACTGTTAAAATATCGAGATCCATTTCATGTCGATCCCAATCACTGAATGCTACACTTTGATTTCTTTCCACAAGAACTGAATTCCGTCTTATGACCTTGCTCTTCCACGTCTGAGGTCACCACCATCCTGATGGGGTTTGTCCCTGGGTCCCTGGTCATTGGTCTGTCGCTGCAGTCAGGTCCGGACGCTGGCTGGCCTCCACCTCCTCCGCTGTAGCTGCAGATGGAACCGCGATGATGCTGCTGCTGATGCTGCTGATGGTGGTGAGATGAAGACGATAGTCACCTGTGTGAATTGTCTTTCAGACGAGATGGTTTGTTGCCGAGAATGTTGTTCATCTCAGACATGACGGCGGCACTCAACTTTGGAACGAACTGTCACACAGATAATAGAATATATAATTTATCTTCCAAATATAACATATAAGTTAGATATAAAGTATATATATATACTTTATATATATATAATATAAAGTATATGAACATTATATTGGTCAACGCAAAGCATAGGGAGATAAACCATGATTGTCAACTTTGTCTAACACAATAATATTGTTTGGATACTGTGAGCTACTTTTGTATAGTCTATTTAGTCAGTTGACTTTTAGGCGTACGACTAGACCAGCTCAAGGTCAGCGTCTAGACAGTTAGGCCTGCAGGTGCCAGACTGGCGGGAAAATTAGCGCGGCTCGGCCGACCGTCGCCGAAGCGCGCGAGAGAGCGAGAGAGAGAGATAGACAGACAGACGGACAGATACACGGAGAGAGGCAGATAGAAGGACAGAGCGGCCAGGGGAAGAGTGTACGCCCAGACAGTGTAAGAAGTTGTAGAAGAAGGCGTTGATAAGAGAGAGTAGAAGACGTTGTAGAGAACAGTGGAGTTTAGATAATAATAGTTGCGTTGCTGTCGTAGAAGTTAAGCGTTTGTCGTCGTTGATCTATTGTTGTGTTATCTGCGTGTGTTATGAACGAAGAAGAAGAAAATACAAGAAACAGAGCTTTGTTGTAATTGAAGAAGTTAAGAACTTTAGAATTTATACCCTAGCTTTAGATAACGAAACACAGTGACTAGGCTAGGTGTAGGCTACGCTACTGAACACAAGGGAAAAAACGGGAGAAAACTTTGAAGGTCAATTGGGTGTTGACATTTTTGGTGACAGCGGTGGGATACTGAATTCAAGCAACGGACGTTGGGATATTGTATCCAAATTACGGACGGAATATTTTCATTTGGAGGAATATTTTCATTTGGAGGAATATTTTCATTTGGAGGAATATTTTCATTTGGAGGAATATTTTCATTTGGAGGAATATTTTCAATTGGAGGAATATTTTCAATCGGAGGAATATCTACGGTGGATTTTGGCTTACGAAGCGTTTTTCGACGTCAATTTTCGGAATATTCACCGTCCGTAAATTGAAGGTGAATATCGAATTAATCTGAGGAGCCGACCAAACGGGAGAAGGAAACTGAGCATCCGAACAACTGGTGAGAAGATACAACGGGCATACGAATAACATTACGACAACGCCAGAGAGAGGTATACAAAACTCGCTCCTTGAATAAACACGCAAATTAGTTGAAGTAAGAAAGTAAGATGGAGAAGCTCACGGAACAAAAGCAAGCCAGTATAAAGAAAATGTCTTCTGCTCGTTTAATAAAATTATTAATTGAAGAGGGTCTCGACGTAGAAGAAGTCGAAGAGATGTCAAGGGAAAATTTGATGAGAGCCCTAGCAGAGGTGTGGCTAAAGGAAGCTGAAGAGAAAGGCGCTGTCGGAGGTGTTGAGGAGAAACCACAGGTTATGTCTATGGAGGCGTTGATGCAATTTATGATGATGAAAGAGGAGCAACGCAGACAAGAAGAGAAAGAAAAAGAGGAGCAACGCAGACAAGAAGAGAAAGAACGGAAACAAGAAGAGAAAGAAAAAGAGGAGCAACGTAGACAAGAAGAGAAAGAGAAAGAGGAGAAACGTAGACAGGAAGAAAAAGAAAAAGAGGAACAACGGAGAAAAGAAGAGAAAGAACAAAAACAAGAAGAGAAAGAGAAAGAAGAGAAACGGAGACAGGAGGAGAAAGAGAAAGAGGAACAAAGGAAACAAGAAGAGAAAGAACGGAGACAAGAGGAAAAAGTAAGAGCAGAACAAGCAGAAAGGATGAGACAAGAAGAGATACAGATGCAGAAGCAGCAGTTCCAGCTTCAGCTAGAACAAATGAAAAAAGATCGTGACGAAGCAGAACGAAGAAGAATGGAATTGATGATAGAATACGAGAGGGCAAGGAAAAGTGATGAAGAAATACGAAAACAACAGATTGAAGAGCAAAAGATGCGTGAGGAAGACAAAGAAGCCATGCGTTTGACAGAATTACAAAGAGCCGAAGAGATTCGACAGGAAGAATTGAAAATGGAGAAAGAAAATTTGGAAAAAGCGGAAAGAGAAAGGGAAGAACAATTAGAATTAGAACAAAAGAAACTTGCTCTTAAGGAAGCTCAGCTCCGAGAAATGGCTATAGAAAAGGAGGAACGCAGAAGACAGTTAGAATTGTTGCAGCAAAAGATAGAACAAGAAGAACTGCGTAGGGTAGAAGATCAAAATAGACTGAGGGAACGAAATGAAGACGAAAGAAGAAGTCGTGAAGAGTCAGAACGAACCAGGGTCAGAGAAAGTGAGACAATGGTGTCCAAGATTAAAAAGATAGGTGATGCAATGAAACACGTATTACCTAAGATGCCATATGATATGATGGAGGTGCCATTATATTTTGAGACAGTTGAGAATGCATTCAACAGTTTTACGGTGGAAAAGCAGTTTTGGGTCAAATTGCTGTTGCCACTAATGACGCCAAGAGCAAGAACGGTGTTGAACCGATTGTCTTTCGATGATCTAGACGATTACGACATAGTGAAAGAACATTTACTGAAAGAATTCAAATTGACAGCGAGAGAATATCGATCACGATTTGGAGATGCGAGGAAAACGGCAGAAGAAACATACACGATGTTTACAGCAAGATTAAAGAACCTGTTGAACTATTATGTCAGAAGTAGGCGAGTGGGCAAAAGCTACGAGAAGTTATTTGATCTGTTGGTGGCGGATAAATTGAAAGAATGTCTACCACCGGGTCCACTACAGTTCGTACTAGCAAAAGAGGGTACTGAATGCTTGGAAGCCAGTAATGTTGCAGAACTCGCAGACGTGCACGTGAACAATCGAATTGGTCTAATGTTTCAAGACAAACCGAGATATGAAGCATGGAGTAATAGTTCGAAGCAACCCAGGTGGAATAGTAATAATAAAGAAACAGGAAACCAAGCCAGAAATAACGAAGCAAGGAATGATGGTGCTCCTGGAAGACAGTTTGGTCAAGATAGAAGAGAAGCAACGGGTGACAGACAAATGTACAGTCGAATTCCAGTGATGGGACGCCAAAGAGAAAACAATACAGCGTACAATTATAGGCGGGAGAACACTGAACAGAGAGGGATTATTAAGAAACGTTGCCATAATTGTCAGTCAGACCGACATCTGATAAAGGATTGCAAAGCACCACCAAGAACGACAAATCTGAGAAATAGATTTACTCGAAGTGCAGAAAATCTCAGAGTAAACCAGATACAAGTAAGGAATGCACCGAATCAGTATGAAGAACAAGACAACCGCGAAACGGAAGTGAAGTCAGTGATGAAGTGCACGCCTCAATTTGCTATACAGAGAGAAATAGTAAATTCTACTCCAATTAAAGATGCTGGTCGAGAAACAGAAAGCAAAGATGAGTGTCAACGTACGAAGAAGTCTTTACTACAGCATGTCAATGTAGAGATACGTGGAAATGATGACAGTTGTCATCCCGTGCAAGTCAGAGCGCTGATCGACTCTGGTACAGAGATTCCAGTAATCAATGAGGAATTGTTGAAAGGAGCGACAGTGGAAGAAATTGGCAGAGTACATTTGCAATGTGTGGCTGGAGAACCCATTCCAGCTAAGTTGGTGAAAATCGAAGTGCGGATGAGTTGTCATAACGAAGGAGGAGATCTGAAAAACAAGGGAGTAAATATCGCGCCATATTTAACTTTGGTGTGTGCCAGCATTCCGGCAGTCTTGTGCAAAGATAACAAAGAAAAGTTCTTGCTGCATCCAGAGATAATCGCAGAACTGAAAGAGATTCCACCAGTGAATGTATTACAAGGAGAATTGCAAGCGAATGTGACTACAAGAGCACAGAGTCGGAGAAGAGAAGTGGAAGAAGGAGAAGAGGAAAAGTCGAATGAAAGTTTGCTAGATGAGGATACAGAAAGCGATGATGAACAAAGCATTCAAGAAGAAGAAGGAATAACATCCGGGAACAATGAAATTGAAGAAGAGATGGTTGCATGTGAACGTGATAATGATTATGATGATTCTGGAAGTGATGGTGAAATGGACACGAGTATGAGGGATTTGTTTGCCGAGAATTCGAGTGATGAAAGACAATTGGCAGACGCAAAGAAATTTGAAGAGCAGCAGAGAAATGACGAGTCACTGAGGTCGTGGTGGAAGATAGCTGAAGACAAAGGATCAGAGTTTAGTGTGGTGAATGGGTTGATGTACAAGAAGCATCAAATGTTGGACCAGTTGGTGTATCAGTTAGTGTTGCCGAAGGAAAGAAGAATTCAGGTGATGGAATTGGCACATGAATCAGTATTTGGCGGACACTTGGGAGAAGAGAAGACAAGGGAACGTATCAAGTTGTCCTTTGTATGGCCAAGAATGCGTAGAGATGTGGTGAAGTTCTGCAAGTCCTGTGAGAAGTGTCAGCTGAAAGCACGAAGTTTGGTGATGGATCGAGTGCCGATTACACCAATACCAAGAGAGGATGTGCCGTTCAGAAGAATGACCATGGACGTCGTAGGACCGATCGAACCGACTTCAGCAGCAGGGCATAAGTATTGTTTGTGCATCGTGGACTCATGTACAAGATGGCCGACAATATTCTTGATGAAGTCATTGACCGCTAAGGCTGTATGCGAAGCTTTGATGAAGCTGTTCATGGATGTGGGAGTTCCGTCAGTGATCACGAGCGACAGAGGGACGAATTTTACAGCCAGTCTAACAAGAGAATTTCTGAAACTGATGGGGTGTTGCCCTCGATTCGATTCGCCAGGACATCCAGAAGCGGCAGGATTGGTGGAGAGATGGAATCAAACGTTCAAGAAAATGATTCATCATGTCGTTGTGGAAAATCCAAGACAGTGGCATAAAATTATTCCATTTACAGTCTGGGCATTGAGAGAAGTGCCTAACGCAACTACAGGAGTGGCACCGTATTTGCTGGTCTATGGAAAGTTGCCGAGAGGGCCACTCACCATCCTTAAAGAAAGCTGGACCAAAGAAATAAATCTACCACCGAACATTGGAGTGCAACCGGCAAAATACCTGAAAAATTTAAGAGCAGACATGGAAAAGGCCTTGACATTCGCTGAGAGCTGTGCTGGAGAAAAGCAAAAACAGTACGCCAGTCAATACAACAAAAGAGCAAAAGATAAAGAATTCGAGCCAGGAGAGAACGTCATCGTGCTGTATCCAACGTCAACCAATAAATTGATCTCACGATGGCATGGTCCATGCAAGGTCCTGCAAAGAAGATCCAAATATTCGTATCTGGTGGACATGAACGAAAACGGTCGACGGATTATTCATGCTAACAAGATGAGGAAGTTCATTACGAGAACATTGTCTTGTGGTCTGATCGTGGAAGAGGATGACGAATTTGGATCAGTGGTAGAAATACCGCTGAAGGAAGACTATTCAGAGACAAAACAGAAGTCACTTCAATTGGATTACGAACAAATTGGACATCTGACCAGCGAGCAGCAGAAACAATTACTGGATGTACTGAATCGATATGCTGACAGATTCTCAGACAAACCTGGATTATGTACATTGGTAGAACACGAAGTGGTGCTGAGACCAGACTTTCGCGAAAAAGAATTCGCGGCATATCGAATACCATTAATATACCGAGCAGAAGTGGAAAAACAAATACAAGAGATGCTGAAAGAAAACATCATTCAACCATCGTCAAGCAGAATGGCAAGTCCACTTGTCATCGTCAAAAAGAAGAATGGATCCTTGAGATTGGCTTGTGACTACAGGTACATTAACTCTTTTACTGAAAATTGTCGATATCCTATGCCAATCGTCAACGATGTCTTGAGCAAAGTTGGAAAATCCAAGTTCATTTCTGTTCTGGACTGTCGCAGTGCATATTGGACTTGTCCTGTGAAAAAAAGTGACCAATGGAAGACTGCGTTCGTTACTCATAATGGACTGTATGAATTTACGCGTGTTCCGTTTGGAATGATTAACTCAGGACGGACTTTTGTAAAAGCGATAAATATGATTTTGCAACCGATTCATGAGTTTACTGAACCTTATGTTGATGACATTGCTGTGCATTCTAATGATTGGGACATTCATTTGAGACATTTGGAATTATTTTTGAAACAAATAAGACTGCATAATGTAACATTGAACTTGAAGAAATGTGTGTTTGGTAAGAGTGAGGTGAAGTTCATCGGTCACCTCATAGGATCAGGAAAGAAGATGATGAATCCAGACAGGATTGACAGTTTAATTAATTTGAAGAAACCTGAAACTAGGAAGGAAGTGAAGCAAGTCTTAGGATTTTTTGGATTTTACAGACAGTTTATTTGTAATTTTGCTGAAATTGCTAAACCATTGACAGACTTAACCAGCAAGAAAGTACCTGATAACATTGTTTGGACTGATGCACATCAGAAAGCCTTTGATTCTCTTAAGCAGATTGTCTTGTCAAATGTGATTCTATATATGTTTGAGGTTGGGAAACCATTTAATTTGTACTGTGATAGCAGTGATTTTGCTGTGGGAGCTGTCCTATCTCAGATGGACGAGGAAGGGATAGAACGTCCCGTTTCATTTATCAGTCAGAAGCTGACAGATACTCAGAGGAGGTGGGCGACGATTGAGAAGGAAGCCTATGCGATCATATGGGCTTTAAACAAGTTGAAAGAAATTCTTATTGGTTCTAAAATCAATGTGTTTACGGACCATAACCCTTTAGTTTATTTGACGGAATCAATGTCGAAATCTGCTAAATTAGTCAGATGGTCTTTATCATTGCAAAATTTTGACATTCTATTGAACTATAAGAAAGGTAAATTGAATGTAGTAGCTGATTGTCTGTCTAGATTGTAATGTAAGATATTTTATGATGTATTATGTTATGGACTATTTGCATATTTTAGTTAAGGTACGTTCGCTAATTTTTATAGATAATTAGCTCTCTTTAAAAGAAAGGAAGGAGGTAATGTGAGCTACTTTTGTATAGTCTATTTAGTCAGTTGACTTTTAGGCGTACGACTAGACCAGCTCAAGGTCAGCGTCTAGACAGTTAGGCCTGCAGGTGCCAGACTGGCGGGAAAATTAGCGCGGCTCGGCCGACCGTCGCCGAAGCGCGCGAGAGAGCGAGAGAGAGAGATAGACAGACAGACGGACAGATACACGGAGAGAGGCAGATAGAAGGACAGAGCGGCCAGGGGAAGAGTGTACGCCCAGACAGTGTAAGAAGTTGTAGAAGAAGGCGTTGATAAGAGAGAGTAGAAGACGTTGTAGAGAACAGTGGAGTTTAGATAATAATAGTTGCGTTGCTGTCGTAGAAGTTAAGCGTTTGTCGTCGTTGATCTATTGTTGTGTTATCTGCGTGTGTTATGAACGAAGAAGAAGAAAATACAAGAAACAGAGCTTTGTTGTAATTGAAGAAGTTAAGAACTTTAGAATTTATACCCTAGCTTTAGATAACGAAACACAGTGACTAGGCTAGGGAAAAAACGCAAGGGAAAAAACGGGAGAAAACTTTGAAGGTCAATTGGGTGTTGACAGATACCTACAATAATTGTTTGGATACCTACAATTGTTTGGATATACCTACAATTGTTTGGATATCTACAATTGTTTGGATTGCCTCATGTCATATAGTTTCTTAAATAGGCGATATATAAATATACACTTGTGCTGTATATAGATGCACATATGTAGACATATATATGCATATATATGATATTTTAAGCGTATGTATATATATATATATATGTATATATATGATATTTTGAGCGTATGTATTATATAAACCTGCACGGCTTGCATGTCTTCGTAGAGTTGGTCAACGCTGGACGCTCCCAACAGAACACAGTGAACATTCTCGTTCTTCAGACACCACGCTGAAACAATCGCCAACAGCTATACATTAATTAATTACCATTACAACGGTTCAAGTTTCCCCTCTGACGTGGTTTCTATGTATAGGGACCTTAGGCAAATCCTCACTATGAATAATTTCTCAGCGACTGTTACTTCATCGAATTGAATTGACGGTGACTTCGGAACAGCTGTGATTGCCCAACGATGAAAGTGTTTTGCATCTAGAAGTAGGTTCATGAGAAGGAAGTAAATGCAGAATTGAAGGTTTTTGACCCCTACAGTGAAGACGGACGATAATGGACTTGCAGAAAGAGACAAATGCACGCTTTGACATATATATCCCAACCTCTTCTCTTCTCTTCTCTACCTCCTTGCCGCTCTCGTCAGTGCACATGGGCGTGACGGAATTTGAAAGACAACGTATCACTGGACAGCCCTATGATTAAACGCAGAGGTCCTGAATAAGTTATGCCCCTTAGCCTTCAAGCAAACCTTTGCAAGTCGTTGATTGTGACTTCTTCGATTCTTACCAATGGCCAACTGAGCTGGACTACATCCGATCTTCTCAGCTATGATGGCGATCTCCCGCAGTTGACCCTGCTGCCTTCGACCCTCCTCTCCGAGAATCCGATCCTTCAGCCAACCGTATCCCTAAGCAACAGACCGTGAAGAGCAGCAGTTAATCAGAAACACCGCAACCGATTCTTTACAGCGGTTATTTTGTAATGCAGTGAGTACGGATCCGTAGCTTCATCTTCTGTGAAACGGTTAGGTCTAGGCCTACTGTGCAAGGAACTGAGCTTAGAGAGCGCAGCAATAGTCGAGGCGGTATACACCAGGGCTGTTTTTAAGGAATTTTTAGAACTGCACATCCTCTTCTCTCCTTTCTCATCCTCCATTGCAAATTACTCCCAATATGAGGAAAATGGCCTATTTTTACTAGTTTTAACTGCACAGAACGTAACGGAAGTGCTTCTACAACTGCCCGAATCCATTTAGAACTGCACATTTTGTGTAGAACTGCACGTTAAAAAAAGTCCTGGTATACACAACAAAGGAATGGATGAGAGCAGTGGAAGCATTAGAGGTTAAACAGCGAGAGACAACTCTGAGCTGTCGCAACTGATACTTATCGGTTACTACAGAGCTGACGAATGTGCAAAGGTAAGCTTCTGATCTAGTACTAACACAAGGGTCGCGAAAAGAGGTGGAATTATGTTTTTGAATGACCTTGATCGACGCTCTGGTGTAGAGTGGAACTCCGTCTTCGTACTTTCCAGACAGGAATCCTCCGGCAAGTGGAGACCAAGTCATCAGACCAAGTCCTATGCAACAGGCATAAAAGACCAACCGTTCTAAGTGAAGACCGACAGTAGATGAATACCCACAGATACTCACAGTAGACGAATAATCGTATAAGGAAGTCCGACTCCAATTCTACCGATACAACACAGCCCTCCTTAGTAAGCCACTGCCCTCTACGTTTAACGTGTCATCATTGATAAGAGGACCATAGCATTGAAAATCAGAAAGTATAGTTTCAAGTCTCCTTCATCTCCTCTCCTCTTCCTCCTCCTCTTCTTCCTCTTCCTCGTGCCCTGAGATGCTGAGTACTTTTGATAATTACGTAACAGTGCTCAATGAATGAATAAACTTGACATTTTTTATTATTGTCTTCTTTAATTATTCTTCATATTTAATATTATTACGACCAGAAAAACAACTAAAAGTTTTCTTTTCTTTTGGAAGCAAAAGAAAAATCTTCCCTCTAACTCGATATAATTATAACCAGTTAATCTCACCGATCTTGTTGAAGAGTTCTGGCATTTGAAGTTCAACTTTTTCCCGTTGGAACAGATTGTATTCGGATTGTTCCGCGATTGGTGGAATCAGATTGAACTGGCGAGCCACCGAATAGGCCTCCTGCAAAGCAGTTCAACTTTTATATTATGTGTAGAGTCTACATGTAATTATATATGCAAATAGCGCTGTCAAGTAGGTTTGCAATAATTGTAAATTCCAAACTTTTAAGTGTACTTGAAAGGAAAGCGGATGGCACAAGCTTATTTACGAGCGCTGCGCGTTGTCAGAAGGGTTGTGCAGTAGCCTAATAGGTCTATTGAATATTACGAGCAGAGGTTACAGAAAATTGGAGGGAAAAGGAATTTGGCGCTCGTGTTGGACAGTGTTTAATCTAGACGTCTCTGGGGGGGGAGTTCCCCCTCCCCAGGATTGACATTTCCCCCCCTCCAGAAAAATTTGACAAAATGATATTGGTTTTTAGTTACTGTTTTCATCATTGTTTTACATGAAGTGTTATAATATACCGTGATATTATTTATTATTATATGATTATAATGACATTATTTACTACTATAATATATGATACTATCATGTTAAGATGACACATTAAAATGCAACCATTGCAAAGTGGAAATTAAATTTTTTTCTAATGGGTCACTGAAAAAGTACAGCCATTTTGCTAAGATGACACCTTAAAATGCAGCCATTGCAATGTGGAAATCCAAACAGTTTCTAATGGGCCACTGAAAAAGTACAGCCATTTTGTTAAGATGACCCCTTAAAATGCTTCCATTGCAATGTGGAAATTCAAAAAGTTTCTGATGGGGCACTGAAAAGTACAGTTATTTTGTTAAGACGACACCTTAAAATGCTGCCATTGCAATGTGGAAATTCAAAAAGTTTCTAATGGGTCACTGAAAAAGTATAGCTATTTTGTTAAGATGACCCCTTAAAATGCTGCCATTGCAATGTGGAAATTCAAAAAGTTTCTGATGGGGCACTGAAAAAGTACAGTTATTTTGTTATGACGACACCTTAAAATGCTGCCATTGCAATGTGGAAATTCAAAAAGTTTCTAATGGGTCACTGAAAAAGTAGCCTACAGCTATTTTGTTAAGATGACCCCTTAAAATGCTGCTATTGCAATGTGGAAATTCAAAAAGTTTCTGATTAGAAGGGGCGCATCCCCTCCCCATACCCCACCCCCTCCCAGTCTCGGTGCTACGCGCATCACGAGCGTCCATCGGACGCTCAATTGTCTCCTCCCAGAAACCTCAATTCCCCCCCCAGAGGAGGGGACTAGATTAAACACTGCGTGTTGGACAATGGCCATAATAATGATGATGACGACGATGACAATGATTGAGATGGTATCATTATATCTCCCTCCGTCTAACCATGATCTCCATGCTTGACCATCTTGATGTTCCCCAGTAGAGAGCCAATCCTTGGTTAACGACGAACGTGAAAGCCCTCACGATCTCTAAAGCACAGAAAAACAAACCAATGAGAACCAATCACCACATTCTGCATCTCATCAGTTATATAGCGCATTTAAAATAAATGCATTTAAATCGTTGAAAGCTGCTTTCACATGAGTGCATCCATTTAAAGATCAGTGGAAGTATGCGTTTGATACTATTACATTTACGATCAGATGACCGATGTACGATGTACGATGTACGTGGTGCGATGTACGATGCACGATGTACGATGTTTGTTTGTACGTGTTTGTATGTGCACTTGTCATAGCGTCCCTTCAAGCTCACTACCCAGAGGCGCTCCCGACTACAGAGCGGACACTGCATCGGAGTTTCACGCCGAAGCGCTGAGAAATTGCGAGTGAAGGACTTGCCCAAGGTCCTTACGCGACGACTTGAGGTGTATTCGAACCTGCAACCCTCCGGCTGCAAGGCGACGAAGATACCCAATACACCACCGGTACTCACAAATGTAACGCCCTATTACATAGGTCGCCTGTAGACCATACTGGTGCAAGGAAAGTGTAATGTTAAGAAGCACAACCACGTTGGACTTATTTATGTGTATACCTTCCATCGGAGTCCTTGGATCTGACTTATTAGCAAAGACGATATCGACGTAATCCAACTGGAGTCTTTCCAAACTCCCACGCAGACCTGTATAACACGAAAGCACATTCCATGCACTTAATGCTGTTGTTTGAGCAATCACTGAAATAAATTTGGTCTTTAATTCATTTCTAATCGTCTAGTAGTGACCTTATTATCATTTTTCCTTTCAAATGCAAAGCAAAATTTCTCAGATATATGGTTTACTTATAAATTATCTGGAAAGTATGAACCATAATTATTGAAACAAATGAAGGTCACACCAGTCGCTAAAATTCTCGTTACGAGAAGATGGAAAGGCGTTGGAAAGTTTTCCTCACAACCGGAGACAAAACCTTCTCCTGTTCGATTCCATGCCAACTCCAGCAAATGCCTTCACTTCATTTACCTTCTATGATGTGTTTTCGTGACAATCCTTTTTCCGTTTCGGCTCTGCGACAAAAACAGTCAACTCGTTCATTACAGTACGACTTCTGATTCAGAAATTCTGAACCTGATTATATTTTAATCAAATTATTTTATTAAAACGAAACGAAACGAACAGGTAGGCCCTAAGAGATAAATAAAAAATTGAATATGCAAAGATTTGCCTGTTAATTTGCCAACGGATGACCGGGTGATATCCTTCAACACTTTCAACGCTCGTGAATAAGCTGGTGCCCTGCGTTTGGCTTTTAGTGGCGCAGTAAAAATACCATCATCGCTCGTTTAAAAAGGACCACAGCATTGGTTTTCAGTTCCCTGTGTATACTGTACTAACAGTATAGTCCTAAGGACCACACTAGCCAAAGAATAGACTAATCTCTCAAACAACCCATAGAAACGTCATCATCGCGTATAGAGGTGCATGTAACGTGCGCTCTTACCGAAGCAGCTATTTGGGCTTACGTACATGTATGTTTCTTTTCTGTGATATCTAAATCTTTCTGTGTAACAGAATTATTAGAGAAAATCTCTTACTTTCCGCCCCAGTAGATCTTTGTTGTGACGATGAAAGTTGATCGTCTGGAAAAGAAAAGGAAACAAGAAAAGATTATTTAAGAACAGCTAACATTAATTAATATCATCACATCTGCCACCACCACCACCACCACCACCACTTTTAACGCTATCAGCACCACCACGACCACGACCACCACCGCCATCACCCATTGCTTTTTAGCATGCAGTAGGCCTACCTCACAGAATGTGCAGTTCACAGTTCTAAATGAATTTGTGCAGTACTGTTGTAGAATCTTTTATGTTCAGTTACAAATAGTAAAAAGGTTATTGTCAACGATTCAGAGTAATTCACCATGGAGAATGGGATGAATGGAGAGAATGGGAAGAATGGAAAGAATGGAAAGAATGAAAAGAATGGAAAGAATGGAAAGAATGGAAAGAATGGAGAGAATGGAAAGAATGGAAAGATTGTAGTTGTGCAGTTCTAAAATTCCTTTAAAGAAGGAATGTTAGCTGTTCATCACAACTATAACCACCGCTACCACCACCACCACCACCACCACCACCACCACCACCACCACCACCACCACCACCACCACCACCACCACCACCACCACCACCACCACCACCACCACCACCACCACCACCACCACCACCACCACCACCACCACCACCACAAAAGCACTGATTACTACCACTGGTGGCTCTGCTGCCACTACAGAATATGGTGGTATACCCTACCACCACCATATTTCAATTATGCTTATCTTAATTTGCGTTAAAGCGAACTGAACAGTGAACACGTTAGCTAGTTGACTCTGATTATTTTAGAAAGCAATGCATGAAACGTCTAAGAAACAGAGTTCCATGTAGTCCTAACTTTCAAACACAAACCTCCATCCTTTCTTCTGCAAGATCTTTCCCAACACAACCTCAGCTCTTCAAACACATAACAAACACAAACACAACAATTAGTCTTTTTAATATTCCGTTCTGTCTCCATTTACTACTTGGAAATTTAGGTCCATCCACTTAGCCGGATTGTTATCCCATCTGGGCCATTATGTTATTTGTTGCCTGTGTTCTATTGTTTGGTTTTTCAATTATATTTCGTTGAATCTATTTTATACATTGGCTCAGAAAGGCTTCAACACAATGCATAATTAATAGTCTATTAATGGTTATTAGTAGAGGAAATACAATGCAGTAAGCCCCTCCACGGTTTCTGGCCCACCACTGTTTCTGGCCCGTCACTGTTTCTGGCCCACCACTGTTTCTGGCCCGTCACTGTTTCTGGCCCACCACTGTTTCTGGCCCGTCACTGTTTCTGGCCCGTCACGTGACTGTATGACGTCATCTGTAATGTATACTCTCACTAAAGACCCATGTTTTTGGCCCAGTGGGTTATAAACCGTCACGCTTCACTGATCATGGTCTTTGATCCTTTCTTTTGATCTTTTGTTCTTTTGTATTGGACGCTGAAGGGACGGGGACGGGGAAGGGAAGGAGAAGGGCTGGGGAAGGCGATGCGGGCCCCTCCCCTCCCCTCCCCCTCCCCCTCCCCCTCCCCCTAACCCTAACCCTAACCCTAATCCTCTTTCGATTTTTAAGATTCTTTCACTATAAGACATGCACTATTTTAAAATTATAAGAGGCCTGTGTCGATTTGCAAGTTTTTGTTTTAACTTGTGAGGAATTCGCCAGACAATTCTTTTAAAACGGTAGATCGCTTTATAGGTCGCACACTATAAGGCACGTAGTATTTTAAAATTATAAGAGGTGGATTTCGATTTTCAGCAGCTGCTACAGCTGCTTAGTCATTCTCAACTCAGTTCTTTTAAAGAATCACAATTTATATGGCGCCACATGCACTATAAGATGCGTACTATTTTAAAACTATAAGAGCAATGTTTCGATTTTAAGATTCTGTACAAGGCTTTTTTCTGTTCATTTCTTTGACTTGTGAGCGATTCTCTTCTCATTTCTTTTAAAATGGTAATTTACTTTATAGGCCAGGCACTGTAAGACATGTTCGATTTTTTAAGATTCTGTTTTGATTTGTAAGGTATTTTTCTGCAAACGCAATGAAAGAACATCTATCATTTATTTTCAACAGCTTTTTATTTGTACATGTCACAAACAAATCGATGCGATAAAAAATCGTTAAGTCCAGTGTCTTTTGAGAACATGTTGCAAACAGCATTAACATTATAACCTCTAGATCTATGCAAAGCGTAAAAAATACAGTAATGTCCGCAATATCTACTGCTTATACTCTGAATCTGTTTACTAGTGTATATCCAATTTGAGCAATGGGTGTGTAAAAATTGCCTGAATGGAATGTCCGGTTGTCGCCCGAATGAGTCAAAAAATTCCCCATATGTAGGACTTTCGATATACAGCACTACCCAATGTATACCCGGCTGACCGTATCTGTCTGTATTACATACAAGGATACTAGGCTTATTTCTATGTATTGTAGACGGGAGTCGGTCGCTAGCGAAAACACCCAAAAACATGGAGGCGCACTTTCTATCTCTTCGCAGATAATTTTCTATCGTTATGCCGTCCATCTTCTTCTTCTTTAGTTGTTGTAGTCGAAAAGAACGTTGCGTGATCGGTCTATTTCCAGTATGTTTTCAAACTCGGCAAATGCAATAACGTTAATGGTAGCATCCAAGGCCTGTGCAAATTTTATATCGACTCGCACGTTTCCACTTTTCAGCAAATTAAAATGATCGCCCTCTGCTAAATCGGGTGTTAAATCGAACGCGTACAAGCAATACCCGTGTGCGTAATCTTCTCTGCTAATATCGTTGTCTTCGTTTCTTTGCCATTTGCCCGTCCCCATAAAGAGCGAAGCATAGGCGTTTACAAACTGATTGGCTGCAAAGTTAGTTTCCAAGGGTTTTATACTTTGTTGCTGACCGTCCAGATATACTTTTAATTGTGATACATTCATGTGTTTGAAATTGAATGGGTTCTTCGTATAGCTGCCGTTGAACGAGTCATTATCGATACAGCCAAGAACGATGCGAGTGGGAATCTGACCGGTGAAAAGACACTCCTGCGTAACATCCAGATTCCCTCTGGGAACCGTAAAAGTCTTGCAAACGGCCCTTCGAATGGGAAACTTCAGATTTCCAATCTCTAGCGCTTTCGCGTGTGCGAGGAAGACTGATGGACTTAACTTGACTTTTCTGACATACAATTTGCATTCCAATAT
The DNA here is from genome assembly GCA_949752735.1 of Lumbricus terrestris. NCBI lineage: Eukaryota > Metazoa > Annelida > Clitellata > Crassiclitellata > Lumbricidae > Lumbricus > Lumbricus terrestris. The sequence continues at coordinate 553,883 of OX457050.1, forward strand.
TTTTACTTTGTATGCAGCCCCAGCCGCCGAGGACATAAGACAGAATGAATCTTTATTTCTTACGAACCGTATTTTTATATTAATGTCGTTTGGCAAGAATTTTTCCTGGAAGAATAGATCGCTGTGAATGCTGCCCAGCATATCGACAACGCGGCCTTCGTCTGTCAGAGCGCTACGCTTCTTGAATCCAGCGTTCGTACCTGCATCATCGTGTGGGTTGGCTTCTTCGAAGCGGCTTGCAGTGTCTTTGTAAAAGAGAGCAGAGGTGAGTTGTGAATTTTTGCTTGACGTTCCGTAACTGAGCAGGGTCTCGAGATAGCTTCTATATGCATACGTGTTATTTGACGAAGTGACAAGAGTGTCGTTTAGAGTTATATCAACTTCGGAAAAAAGACTGTGTAGGAAAAGATTGACTGGTCCAACATGATCTCCTGCATCTGTACCTTCGTTATTCGCTCGTATGATAGACGCTCTGACGAACAGCTGTGTGTTGGACAGATCGATGTAATCTTGACCTGCCCCACTTATGCTGAATTCTATAGGTGTGCCTTGGGATATCGTTGCTATTGGATTATATTCCACGTACGAACCAGATTCTATGCTGGTCTGCGTAGGAGGAACGCTGAAAAGATCCAATTCGCTCTTTGCACACTCGCAAGACTGGGGATGAACGAAGGCCATTTTTAAACTGTGCCAAATATATCTTCCTTGATTCTTTTCTTATTTCTTCTCAGTGAACGCTTACGTCTCTTCCGTCCGCTACCACTTTGAATATTGAAATCTTTTGAAGATGTAAACGCCTTTATACCTTCTGGCACGCGGCCCTTGGCAGCCTCCACGATCGGATCGCCATCCGCCACATCGTTCGCAATCTGAAGACCTGTTCTCAAGGCTTGCTTACCAAGGGCTTTAGCACCAGTCTGTATAAGTGGCCATGCGCTTCTAAAGAGCCCGCTAAGAAAACTACCAATTCCATGACCGCGCTGAAGACGAGCTCCCTGAAAAAACGGCATACCATTGCCGCTTTGCTGCATATAATAGTCTTCGTACGCCAAACGACTTGCATCGCAACAGAATGGCTTTTTCATTGCAAAAGATATGGAATTTTACAGTGCCTGAAGTGTAGTGTGACGATGCACTTTCCGCTTTCGAATGAAACTGGATCACCCGTGTCCGTCCTTATATGCAGCTCTATAGAGTCGAAATTTTTCTGCTGCACAGGTATGTAAATGGGCTTTTCGTAGATCGTACGCACATTGCCGCCAGCATTACCATCGACGTTAACTATTCTGAGTAAGGGCGCTTTTGTATCTCCCACGTGCACATGTTCGAGCACATCGCAATAAAGATATAACGCAGAAAATCCTCGATTTATGTCGCAAGTTCTATCGCCAACAAACTAGAAAATGGCCTCGTCGTCCTGGCCGTAGTTGAGAATTGGCATCTGCTGAGCATCGATACCAAGCATCGAACATAATGCACGCGAAAAATGAATCTTTGTACCTTTGTTTATATCGCCCATCAATCTTTTTGTTACTGTATCGTATCTAAATTTTGGAAATTCGAGCAAATCATTTTCCTCGGCAACCTCTCTTATAAATTTGTTTATATAATCGATAAGTTGCTGTGCTGTTTCGTAGTAGCCGGCCGGAACCCAACGTCTTTTAAATATAGGATTGCTTTGCATCGATCCACTTTCGGTGAACCTTGCGTGCGTGTATGTTATTCCGCCTTCTTGACGGTCTAAATTGTTCCACGTGTGAGGATAGAATAATTCTAGAAGGGCAACCTCCCAATCGCCGCTTAGAGAAATGGGGTTCTCCAGACGCGTTGTAAATTGCGCTATAGTATTATTCGGGTAAAATGCCGCGGAGCTGTTGCTAGGCAAAGTGAGATAGAAGTGCGCCATTATTTACTCAAGACTGAAATTTTTGCACTGTCTGAAATGAAGTACAACGAAGGACTTTCCATGTTCGAATGGGACCGATTTTCCGTTACAGCCTCTCATATATATTTCTATCGAATCGAAATTCTTCTGCTGAATAGGTACGTATATACCGGACTTGTACAAAACGTGCACAGTATCGACGCTTTTATCTTCTATATTAACTATGCGAAGTAAGGGTGCTTTCGAATCGCCAAGCGCCACAGATTCAACCAGATTGCAATACACGTATATATGTGAGAAGTTAGGATTTATATCGCATCCGTAATTAGATTGCCAGTCCCAATCTGGAACCTCATCCCACGCTTTAATATAGTCCTCGTAACGCTCATGGTAAAAATAAGTGCCGTAATTGTTGTTTTCGATAACTTTATGTCTTTCGTCTATACCTAAAATATTGCACAGATGTTCTGAGAAGGTTACTCGTGCAGCGAGATTTATTTTACCGCAGACTCTTTTCGTTATCGCATCATATCTAAATTTCGGATATTTCTCGAGCGAATGCAATTCGGCAGCATCCTCTATATTCTTATTTATGGCATCTACTATAGCATCAATATTTTCGTAATATCCGGCGGGCAGCTGCCAAGAGTGGTGAATCGTTGCGCATACTGCGTCGATGCTTCCTCTTTTAGGAGCTTGGTCAAATGTGAAGCCGCCCTGGCCACTTTGCACGTTGTACCACGTGTGCGGGTACTGCATTTGCAGAAGTCCGACTTCCCAGCGACCTTTGAGGGAGATGGCATTTTCCAACTTCGTTGTAAAGTGGGCTGTAGTATTGTTGGGGAAATGCTGCATGGAACTATTGCTTGGAAGAGTAAGATAAAAATGCGACATTGTCGTTTGCGTCCTCTGACAGACTGTGAAAAATTCTTGCTAGACTTTGAATATATCCTGGGTCCAAGAGTTGAACTTGTCGTCATAGCCTCTCCATTTGACAAAATATTCCGTCTTACCGCGCCGCTTACGACTTTTCAGAATTTTTTCCACCGTGTAAATATCGTCCTCCTTTAAAATTCTTTGTAGCTCAAATTCGTAGAATTTACCTTTTATTTTTTCACCACTTAAATCTTCAAGCTCGTAGGTTACGGGGTCGGTAGGTACACGAGTTACAATCTTAAAGATTTCCATCGACCAGCTCGGCAAGTATCCCTTCTGGAATGCTATCCTGGCCTTTGCGATTCTAACTTTATCGTTCACTTCGTATTTCCAATTGGCTGGTCGCTTCTTCTCGCCGTACAATCGTTTTATAATAATATTTTCGTTAGCCTTAGAAACCTGACTGGGTGTCATGGCTATAGATCTGTGATAAGTGTTGTTGTACGAATGAACTAGATCTTGTAAAATATCTACATATCTATATGTATTATTATAAGTAAAGTATTTCCACATCCTAGTCTTAAGAGTTCTATTGAATCTCTCAACCACAGAGGCTTTTATGTCACTATTTTCGGACGTGTAAAATCGAATAGAATTTTTACGAAGCATGGATTGAAAGGGTTTATTAAGGAATTCTGTCCCCTTGTCAGTTTGCAAATTAGCCGGCTGTCTTTCTAAAAGAATGGATGAAAAGGCTTCGACCAGAGCCGCGCCAGTCTTGGATTTTAGCGGGAGCGCCCAAGAATATTTAGACAAGACATCTATACAGGTTAAAATGTATTTATTTTTATCGTTATGTTTCGCCAATGCCGAAAGATCCGCCAAGTCTGCTTGCCACAGATTGTCAATACCTGGCGCGAAAGTTTTTCGCCTTCTAAAGTTCAGCCTAACAGGTTTATGCAAAGTGTACGCATCTTGTTTAATCAGCCAATTTTTAACGTCATTAGTTTTAAAGTCAGAATGTTTTTTAAAGGAATTCACACCGGCGAAGCTTCCGGGTGTTTTGGGGTCGAAGTACGATTCCATCAGTAAGTCAGCCAGGCCGAAGAAGAAGGCGACAACGAGGAAAGCTGCTGTTTGCCGTGAGTGCTCTTTGGCGTAACTGCTGTCGTTTCGTCCGTGGAATCGTTAATATAGGTCCAACGTTCTTTATTTCCTATAAGTTCGCGAGGAATGTTTGAGTCTTTAAGAGCGTCGGCCAAGAGTCGCCAGCCGGTGGGTGGGGAAGCTGTCGTGCGTTTTCTCATAAGATCGTTCACCAAATCGACCATGTGTGTTTTCGGAATAGTTGCATCCTTCAAAATAAGTTCGCCTTTAGAATTCCAGGCCAAGTCTGGATTGCTCTTCATGTGCGTTAAAAGTTGAGCAGCCTGTGTTTTCCATTTCTTTGGAACTGTCTGCAAGACTTGCGCTTCTATGCTGCTGCTGCTGCTGCCGATAGAGTCTGTAGATTCGGTAGATTCCGCCGCCTCCGCCGCCGCCGCCGCCGCCGCCTCCTTTTCTTTAGTTTCGAATTTTGTAACTATGCTGGGTTTGTCAATGTTCAAGTAACGACTCAAACTGTTGGTATACAATTTGGCCTTATCATCATCTGCAATATTCCTATGCAGAATATCGTACATCTGCGTATCCAATTTCGATAATGTTTTGTCTAGCATTGTCTCCTTCCATTTCTCTATCTGCCTAGGCTCCACCAGAACCATTTTCTTCGTATGCTCCATATTATATTTTATTACTCAACAATGTTCCCAGAAAAGAGAGCACAGGGGTTAGTAAGGCGCCTATGAAACCATCTGTCTGGACTATGCGTTTCTTGATTTTAACACGTGTCTTCTTGGATGCAAGCTTTCTCAGCTTGTGTTTGAATCGACCGAGTCTTTTCTTCTGAGCAACTTTCACAGGTACAGTTCCTTTTAAAATGTTGAGCGCACACTCGCAAAGGCAGCAAAGCAGTGAAGAATTACACTCCTTTAAAATTCGTTTCCTTACTTTAGGTGAAGATTCTTTAAGCAGCCTGAGTTTCGCAAACTTCTCCTCAATGGCGTCAGACATTTTGGTTGAATGAGAGATGTCGCGCAGTCAGGCGTTTATATTCATTTCCTTACATAGACATAATGCGTCTCGCCTGGGAAAATGTTTGACCTTATGCGACAACGTTCGTCAGTTTCCGACCTCAGATCGACCAAAAGATATCCGAAAGGCGCCATAGTAGCATCTTGGAAGGCTTCTATCATGAAGTTTGCCTTGCCGGGAAACATCTGTCGTGCTAATATTGAAACCTGCGTGCTGTTTCTAACATTTTTGAAGAGTACAAAGTAATGTGCATTCAAACTGATTGTTCTTGAGTGCTTTCCGCTGTAGAAAAGATTCTGCGTCAGGTAGAGTATAGAAACATTCATATAATGACTAATCTTTGTAAATAATTTGGTAACTCTCTCGTCCGTCTCACTCATAAGATCGTCTAAAATGAGCAGAGTCTTTTGCTTGCCGTCGAAAATAGCCAGGTCGGGCAATCCTTCGTGAAATTGTACATGGGCGTATTTATCGAAGATTTCTTGGTATATACCATAACACCATATAATTTTTTTCTATTGCAGGTTTGACCATATAGTCTAAATGATCTATAAAACGTAAAGTGAAGTTGGTTTTTCCACAACCACTGGGTCCGCTTATTATAGCAGAGAATGGATGCATCCAAGTTGGGTCCATTTTAAAAAGTAAATATCTTTTGAAGCATACCGCTGTTTTTATACGAGGTATATTCTGACGATTCCAAGAATGCGCTCGCCGCAAGAGGGACAGTGTGTTGCAATGTCCGCACAGGGAAAACACATATTCACATGCCTACACGGAAGAGATAATGACTGCACTGCTTTTCCTTACAGACTATACAAATAACAGATTTCTTCAGTCTTTCATTCTCCGCTTTAAGTTTCATAGTACTATACTTTACAGCTTTTTCATCTTCAATGTGAGCGCTCGCATCATCATCATCTTCGTCTTGACACATTATACATTCACATTTGTAGTTTCCGCACACGTCCATTTCGCATTTACCAGTGTTAGGTCCCATATCAACTGCTGTTGCTGCTATTTAGAAGATTCAATATGTAATGATTGCTAATGAAAAGAGCGCGCTTCTTATAGGCTTCCTTGTAGTGGTGTGGCGCCATATAAATTGTGGTTATTATTAGCGCATGCAGCGATATATTATTCTATGTTCTATTTATAAAAATATGCTGAATGGTGAGAATGACTAAGCAGATGCTGTGCAATCGAAATGCGCTGACGAAGCATGGAGGAGGGGGAGGGGGAGGGAGAGGGGGAGGGGGAGGGGGAGGGGGAGGGGGAGGGGAGGGGAGGGGGAGGGGGAGGGTTAGGGTTAGGGTTAGGGGGAGGAGGGGCGCGCATGCCCTTCCCAAGCCCTTCCCAAGCCCTTCCCCTTCCCCAGCCCCTTCCCCAGCCCTTCCCCACCTCTTCAGCATCCCTGCAGCATCATCATCATCATCATCATCATCATCATCATAATACAAAAGAACAAAAGATCAAAAGGATCAAAGAGCGTGATCAGTGAAGCGTGACGATTTATAGCCCAGTGGGCCAAAAACATTGGTCTTCAGTGAGAGTATTAAATTACAGATGACGTCATACAGTCACGTGACGGGCCAGAAAAGTGGAAGGGCTTACTACATTGTATTTCCTCTACTACTGTTATTTATAACCAAACGTCATTGTCAACCAATCCAACCAGAAATCTGAACGAACGTATTCATAAGACCGTGTGATTGATTTCTAACTTTGTTTTCTTCTGCGTAGTATATCTAAGTGTTACATGATACTTACATCCTGATAATAATTGATTTTGCCACAAAATATAGAAAATGGCGGACACACTGAATCCATAATCATCAGTTCTGATAACTGACTAATCTTCTGGGAATTAATCTGATTACGGATTGGTTTTCGATCGCCATCGACTTCTGCTGCCTTTGTGCTTTACACACCGGCGCTATGGAGTCACCTATTACACCTACATTACAATTACATTGCAATCACATTACAATTGCATTTCAGTTACATTACAATTACATTAAACTCACGTTACAATTACATTACAATTGCAAATTCGTTTAACGCTGCTTTCAGCCAGAATTTTTAATGCTCCCTGATGCTAGAAGAGATCTCATCAAACGCAATACATAGGCTACATCAGGGATGGGCAAATTACAGGGCAACATGTAATTGAATTACAAATTACAAAATTTACTGGAGAAAATGTAATTGAATTACAAATTACAAATTACTTTTGACTCAGAGCCTCAAATTACAAATTACAAATTACGTAATTTCAATTACATCAATTGCAAATTACTTTGGGCCTGAAATCATTGGAATAAAAAACTCAGGCAGGAAGTGCATGCCTTTTTTCTTATTTCCATGTGTATTATTATTTATTGTGTAAGAAAAATTAATGTCTATTTAAATGTCTTTAAGAAGCAGCAGCTGTTCAAACAATTAAAGCCGTCTGTTGGGCCTTATAATCATGCCTGTAAAAACTAAAGAGCCTCTCTTCTATTGCAGACCAAGGCATGGCAGCATTAAATTGTAAAAAAAACTTGTCAGCAGTTGGCTAGCAATGAGGCACTGCTTGTTCCATTTCTGTCATCTTCTATATGCTGCAAGATTTCTAAATCGTTTTTGTTTCTGCTGGTCGACTTTGTGGTCACTGCACGTTGCACACTAAAACCATAAAATTCTTCATCTTCCTCTCCTTCTTTATGACCACTAGATTCCCAATATTTTGTTCGCTACTGGTGGCATTTTCAGATATTGTTACTAGCAATTCGTATATATTCTTTTAGTTTGATCTGCAATTTGAGCAGGCAGCCAGCATAACTTAAAATATGGGTGAGTCACTGTTGCAAGGATCGCTTGATTCACCAAAGAATCTTAGCATAGTCACATCCAAAGTAATTTGATTTTGAGAAATGTAATTGAAATTACAAATTACAGGGGAAAATGTAATTGAATTACAAATTACAAATTACTTTGATTCAGAGCTGCAAATTACAAATTACCAATTACAATTGTAATTTAAATTACGTAATTTCAATTACTCAATTAACCCTCATCCGCACAAGGGGGTCTGGCCAGACCCCCTCCATATATTTGCTGCATAACTTTTTTAGGAGTGATATTTTCTCAGATTGCTTTTATGACTTTGTTCCTATAGTCTATTAATTAGCTACAATTAGCACATCTAAACGTCCAAATCGATTTAGTGATATGGAAGTTATGAAGATAATACTGGCCGAGACTACAATGAAATGTCAGTTTGGACAGTGAGAGCAGTAATAAAGAATGTGAATACGAAGAGATGCCAATGCCTGAAGAACAACATTCAGATGTTTCTTATGATGAAGACAATGTTGAAATTGAAGATGATGATAAACATGATGATGAGACTGGACATGATAGTGAAGATTATGATGACGGAATGGTCTATACTATTGAAGCCGAGAGTCCTAAATACAAGTAAAGATCCGCATAATTTTGGCAGTCAAACGCAATGCCAATAGGACGTGCTCTGTTGCACAATGCAGTAACAGAAGATGCGGAATAAAATAATACGGATACATTAAGAATATTCAAGATAGTTTTGACAGTTTTATAACAGCCGAGATGAAAGACATCATCATTCGACATACAAACCCGAAAGCAGCAGCTAACGGACTATATATGATAGGCTTACGTGGTTACCTTTTAGGTTTAGTCCTATTCCAATATATGTTATAGATATTTTCTAGAAAACAGTCATGCTGACTCTGATCATAAGATCATTCAGTACTAATTTACTAAAAAATATGGTTTCCTTATTGTGATTTCCAAATTTTATAGATGGATAACTATTGCGACGATGAACATGTATGACAAACCGTGACAATTAATGCAGCTAAACATTTAATTTCAAATTCATCATAAAACTTATTTATATTGCATAAAGAGACTGATACATTGTTGTTTTGAGTTACTCTTATATCATCTTACAAAATTGGCACATAAAAATTACCATTTCCTAGGGATAACCCACATCAAAACGGGGGTCTGGCCAGACCCCCCCTTGTTCAAATTAAGTTGCATTTTAGCTTGTGCGGATGAGGGTTAAATTACTGCCCATCCCTGGGCTACATGTACGTGTTTCTAGAAAGAACCTAAAGTGTCAATACTTATTCTCCATATAAGGTCAATATATATTGTTCTCCACCACCACGACCCCTCTTTCTTTGGTGCCAGTCACAGGTCTGGAGAAGAAAGGAGGGCAAAGTCCGCGGCCTTTATTGCCACAAGATGTTGTTAAAACTGCCAGTACTTCATGAAGCGACAATCTCAAGAATGGAGATAGAAGGAGGTCAACGCTATTCGTCTTAGTAATTGCACCGTGTCGCTAGAATCAACTAACCATCTCAATCTGGATCCACATTAGAAATTACCCCATTTCTCCCCATTGAGAGAAGACTTACTGTCCGCCAGAATAGACTTCAGCTGTGTCGAAAATGTTCACACCACTCTCGTACGCCAACGTCAGCATCTCCTCAGCCACCTACAGACCATCGTCATCGTCATCATCGTCATCGTTGTCGTTGTCGTCGTCATCGTCACCATCATCGTCATCGTCATCCTCGTCGTCGTCGTCATCGTCATCGTCGTCGTCGTCGTCGTCATCATCATCATCATCGTCGTCATCATCATCGTCATCGTCATTGTCATTGTCATCGTCATCGTCATCGTCATCATCGTCGTCGTCGTCATCATCGCCGTCGTCGTCATCATCGCCGTCATCGTCGTCGTTGTTACAGTATAATCGCAATCATCACCACCACAACCACCACCCTCAGAAGTTTGGAGAATACGATACTAAAATTATAGCAGAGCCAATAATTGCGTGTGGTTGTCAAACACCGAAGACAATCGTGAGCAACAAAAAGCCATACACTATTGTCTTAACAATAACTCGATTTAATAATTATTGATAGACATGCATTGCAGAGAATGACAGAGATCGGGTCTGATTACAAGTTACCATAAACGTCAACCCTATATAGAGTTTCTTACTAATCTTCCTTAGAGTCTAAATAATTCTGAAGATTAATTCTGAAAATAAATCATTCATCACAAGATATTCGCAACGATTTCTTTCGAAGGATTTAAAACGTTGTCTTAAGAATCACTTAAGTGGCCAACTCACCTCATCTGTAACTTGTGAACCGAATGTGACCCAGGTACCTAAACAAACCGTTGAACAGCAAATCAACATCCATCAATGATAATAAAAAATGATTATTACGATAAAATAATAATATTAACAACAATAATAAGAAATAAATAAACAAATAGGTAATAAACAAACGGTCATCGATGCCACATAACGTGGCATTAGTCTACCTAAAGACAGTATAAGACTAAGATAAAGAAAAACGACAAAACGTCTTGAAAAAATCATAAATTAAGATAACATCCAGAATGCCGACAACAGTTGCATTCTTATAATATAAATTATCTTATGACAGTTCTCTTTAGCCGGAGTTGGGTCGATAGCGCTTATCATTATTTATACGTGTAAGGTCTTTAAGGGTCACTATATAAATCTCTGAAATAAATGAATTAATGAACATGCCTAATACGTATCAGTTTTTCAGACGGATACGATAAATTCAACTGTAAAGCGCGTCCGAATGAGACTGCAACTGTATACAGTTAGCCTACAACTGCGAAATATATCAGGACGCTGGTACAACACATGATTGTATGCTACATGTAGAAGTTGCGATGCGATGTTAAACAAGTTAACGATAAGCTCAATAATAATTATTAGTTTCCCAATCAATTCTATCGGACATTTGAGAGAACATTACTTACCTAATCCGATGTTTGAAACGCGCAGACCAGACTTGCCGAGATTCCTGCGCAAAACGAAAAGTTCTTCGTGTTAATAAATATTATGTCAACGCAATAATTAGAAATCATAAAAAGATAATCACTGGAAAATTTCCTTAGCGTGTGTGTAACTGCAGTTTAAAGTCACTGTGTGTTAACAAAGACCATTAGCGTCCCCTCCTCCTTTATCCAGGCTTGGGACTGGCACTGGCATAGCGCAATAAGTGGCGGAGTTATTTCCTCAGCGGAATCTGCTTGAAGAGGCTAGCCTTAAAAGACACACCAAGTCAATCACTAAAACATTAATAATAATAATAATAATTTGAGCAACTGTTGTTTTAAATTAACTTCGTTTTGAGATGAGACCGGAATGGAAAGCAACCTTTGAAAAGCGTCAGATTATGTACTTCCCTCATTTTATCCTTATTTTATTTTTATTTTTAGCTGAACTCGTTCCTTTTCCTCTTCTCGTTTATTCTTTCTTCTCTCTCTTTCTCTCTGTATCTCTGTCAGTCTCTGCCACTGCCTCTTCTCTGCCTCTGCCTCTGCCTCTGCCTCTGCCTCTGACTGTCTGCCGCTCTCTTTAGCTTTGCTGGATTATGGCGTAAATAATTAATTGAGGGATTCAACCAGCCAGCCAAAGCCAGCCAAAGTCAGTCAATGCCGACCAAAGACAACCAGAGCCAACCACAGCCAGCCAAAGTCAGTCAAAGCCAGCCAAAGCCAACCAAAGCTAGCCATAGCCATCCATAGCCAGCCAAAGCCAGCCAAATCTATCCCAATCACGCAAAGGTCGGCCAAAGCCAAACAAACCAGCCATTTGATCTGTAAGCAGTCACTGTCCGTCCCTGCATACATTCGTCCGTCAGTCCGTCCGTCAGACAGACAGCCAAACAAACAGACGGAGCTGCACGTATGATTTGGCTGACTTTGGCTGGCTTTGGTTGGCTTTGGCTGACTTTGGCTGACTTTATCTGGCTTTGGCTTGTTGAATGCTTCAATACTGATCCCCCAATCTAGCCTACCTGTATGCCTTTGGATAGTACTGCGAACTGTCGGCTCTGTTCAAGTGTTGAGTGTGAAGCGATTCCTGACGAGCGAGATCCGATCTTCGATGTTCTTCTTGTGCATTGCTTGACCTTGACCCACTGTAGCATCCAGCAGACCTCTGCACCATGCTGACCAGACAGACCAAACAGAAGGAAATGCGCTATATATTATATATAATATTATATATATATATAAACTATATATATATATAAATTATATATATAAACTATATATATATAAACTATATATATATAGTCTATATATATATATATAAACTGCAGGTAACTGCAATATTCGGAGAACACTAAAGCAAAACTCTTGTAAAGATTCTTTCAAGGAAACTGTCTGACAGACTAGATTGATTGACTGATTGATTGCTAAACTGACGCAAGAAGATCTTGCACCGTTCTGATGATAGGCCTATCTCTAGAGATGAGCTGATGCAATATAATCCGCTCTCTCTTTCAGTCTCCATTGTCTTCTTCAAGACAATGTTCTTCTTTGCTTGTCGTTTAAATTGTCATATTTTAAAACATTATTTGTCAAGAAGAATTTTCAAGAATAAGCTAACATATTGAACCAAGGTGCATAGCACATCAAGTCAAACAAAGTTAGATCATAATTAATATGCGAGCAGTTAAAGGCAAATTTACATAAAAGTAATGTGTGGGCTTATTAAACCAACACACCAACTATTATGGTAGCACGTATACGGTTGCTCAGAGGACCCAAAAAGAGTCATGCGACCCCGCTAGGTAGAGCAATTTGAGGAGTGGTACAGTAGTACTTTCTATTTACTCATACTAGATCAGCAATGGCTTAGTCCGGGGTGGGGGATGGCCCGGGACGGGTGAGCCAAGAAACCCAAATTTCCCTGGCAAAGCCGGGCACCTCAGCTAGTAATAATATGAAAGAAAATACATAGATAAAAAAAAGCTGATCAAACCTGTACTGTATGAAACTCATGCCCACCAGCAGCCACCAGAAGTACCGGTGGTACTTTTGGTACTCCTAGTTTACCCAATTGTCTCTTTACGTTTCTGCAGCTTCTTTATTTTCGATGCGTAAGAACACGGTTGGTACTTTTGCAGACACAGACGGTTCTCTAATACTCGGCTGTAAATGTTGGTACTGCTTTGTTTCTTCTGCAACTGCTATGACAGTATAGCATCATCAGAATTAACTACCACAACCACAACCACCACAACCACCACCACCATCATCATCATCATCATCATCATCATCATCATCATCATCGTCATCGTCATCGTCATCGTCATCGTCATCGTCATCGTCATCGCCATCGCCATCGCCATCATCATCATCATCATCATCATCATCATCATCATCATCATCATCATCATCATCATCATCATCATCATCATCATCATCATCGTCGTCGTCGTCGTCATCATCATCGTCGTCATCATCATCACAATATTTACTCCTGGGTGATCTGTTATTTTCAGCGAACATTGACGGATGAGGCAGATGCCATCACTCTAAATGATAATACTTCTTGAATACAGATCATGATAGGAACAGAACGAGTGGACAGAGTGGGTAGAGTTGGTGGACGGAGTGGAATGGGTGTAGTGGATGGAGTGGGTGGAGTGGGTGGAGTGGGTAAGCTGACCCGTCATCTCTGCAAGAAGCACTGAGTCGACTTAATAACGAAATAATGGTCATCAGCCGCAGTCCACAGAAAGCCAACGACCAACCGACCAATCACAGCAGAGAAGCTCACAGACACAGAGGATGCTGATGATGATGCTGATGCTGGCAGTGCATAGCTGTGTCATCTCCCTCGATAGATCCACAGACATTTACTGGACGTGATGGAAAATTCCTGTGGCAGCCGAGAATGACGACGACGACGATGAGCATAGTGGTGGTAGTTGTGGTTGCAGTGGTGATGATGATGATGACGTCAATGATGATGGTGATGATGACGAGGGTGGCGGTGGCAATGATGACTTCAGCTAATTAGAGCTACGACACATTTCTTCGAGTTTGCAAACAGACAAAGAAGAATGAAAATAATATAGAAACACGGACATACGTGGATCCGAGTCGGAGACAGACAGACAGACAGACAGACAGACAGACAGACAGACAGACAGACAGACAGACAGACAGACAGACAGACGGACGGACAGACAATCGTACATGCGATCATAATACATACATACATACATACATACATACATACATACATACATACATACATACATACATACATACATACATACATACATGCATGCATGCATACATACATACATACATACATACATACATACATACATGCATACATACATACATACATACATACATACATACAGAGGCAGAGGCAGAGGCAGAGAAAACGAAGGCCCAACTGCACACAGCATCCTTGGCATCTAACCGCATCATCAGCAGTATTCGCATCCAAGGCAGCCGTCAGTCAGTGAGGACGACATCAATACACAGCAGCAACAGCAGCAGCAGCAGCAGCAGCAGCAGCAGCAGCAGCAGCAGTGGTCTCTTGCTATCGATCGTGGGAAACACAGAGAGAGATACGGAAAATCCAGAGAGAAAGACACGAACAGGCAGACGAATGGACACGTACGCCTATACGAACTGCAGATGCAGGCAGATGTACAGACAGACATACAAACAAAGAAAGGCAAACTACAGACTATCACCCTAACCTTACTAACCGTAACCTTATTCCTAACCGTCACCTTATTCCTGGCCCTCATCTTAATCCTAACCCTCACCTTACTCCTAAGCCTCACCTTATTCATAACCCTCGCCTTATTCATAACCGTCACCTTATTCCTAACCGTCACCTCTTCCTAACCCTCACCTTATTCCTAACCCTCACCCTATTCCTAACCCTCACCTTATTCCTAACCGTCACCTTATTCCTAACCGTCACCTTATTCCTAACCGTCACCTTAACCCTAACCGTCACCTTAATCCTAGCCCTCAACTTAATCCTGACTCTCACCTTATTCCTAGCCTCACCTTTTTCCTAACCGTCACTTTAATAATAACCCTCATCTTAATCCTGACCCTCATCTTAATCCTAACCATCGCCTTAATCCTAACCCTCAACTTAATCCTGACCCTCACCTTATTCCTAACCTCACCTTTTTCCTAACCGTAACTTTAATCCTAACCCTGACTCGCAGACCGATGCTTGCATTCTCGATGGCATATTTATTGGATGGATTGATTCTAAATCGGATTAATCTTTCGCTTGATTAACGGACTTAAGAGAGATGTTCCAAGTACCTCGGGGAAGATAGCCAAAGATGGACCAGCGCAAAAGGTGATCCACTATGTGAGAGGCCACACGAGGATTGAATAAAACTTCCCCTACACGCGTTCACACATTATGGCTACTGCGAAAAGCAAGAGATAAACCTTCTTTTTACCAAGCATGTAGCGCTGTAGTTTCACATGCATTTAGTCAAGATGGCAGTTTTGAGAAAATGAGATACTAAGACTCAATCAATGCATCTTTAATTATTAAACCGCCATAAGTTAACAGACGTTCCACAGAGAGTTAGTCAGGCAAATATAGGCCTACTTAAAGCTCTACGTTCTGACTCGTCTATTTCAGTGGTTCCCAACCTTTTTTGACTTGAGGGCCACTTTTTCTAAGCTGGAAGACACGAGGGCCACTTTTTCTCAGTTGACGGACATTAAGGGGCCACAAGGCTAAAATTTAATTAAATAAAAGCATATAAAATGTTATAATTGATTCAGAGTAAAATGCTTGATGTTATTTATAGACGTCAAAATAAAATAATCTATAAGAGAAAATAGCTGTGTTCTATCCCGTCCAAATTGTCAAATTTTCATATATATTATCTTTAAAATTCTTTGAGAGATGAGGGCCATTTTTAGGCCTGGCGGGCCATTTTTTGCTACTCTGCACAGTCCCACCTTACCCATCAAAATGCTCCTTTGAATTTTGTCCTATTTGGCAAACCTCATCCTGCCCAACACACCTTATCGATAGCTATACGAATTTGGGAAATGAAAATCAATTGCCTTAGCTCTCGAGCGAACGTCTTAATTACTAGACACCTTTAAGAGCGATGCAATTACATATATAAAAGCTACAATTAAGAATCGGACATAAATGAACTTTGGAATTTTATCTCCAAACTATTCAACTTCAAACTTCAACTTGTTTATTGATCCCAAAAGTATAGAACAGAAAATTATGCATTCATAATAGTACACAAAGTGATTAATTGCAGTTAGCAATTGCGATGGTATAGCTTAGTGTACAATCATTAGGGGAAAGTACCCTAAGATGGGACACCTAACAGCTTCTGCCAATTTTTCCGTAGCAAAAAGCATCATGTTAACCTAAACCGCACTGATATACGGCATATGTATTTAACTTTCGAATGGTGGTTGTAAAATTTAAACAACTATCCAAAAATGTAGTATTGTTGCCATTTTTAAAAAGTACCAAAGTGTCCCATCTTAAGAACCCATGCTCCTAAGATGGGACAACAATTTCCATGACGTCGGATTGTGAAAATTTCAATATGCAGTCAATGTAATAGCAATAGAATGATTTATATGTGGTTCTGTTATTAAAATTTGCCAACAACAGAGAAAATTGTTGAGTCTTATAATTTTTAAGACTTTAAGCACCCATTCTCCTAAGATGGGACAACAATTTCCATGATGTCAGATTGCAAAAATTTCTGTTGCTCATTTCATGAGCCTTGACAAGACTTTCTGCAATAAGTCATTACCTACAATCAATAAATAAAATCAATACCATTAACAATTTGTAGACATTGTATTTATTTTGCACAAATAGATCATAATTATGACACAACATCGTAGCCTAAACAGTGGTGTCCCATCTTATGGTATCTTATGGTGTCCCGTCTTATGACACACCGTTGAAGAACATTCCACAACAAATATTTTCTTTATTACTGAGCCTACAGCTATGTAGAATAAATAATTAACAATTATAATGAAGTTATTATTAGCATATACCATAAAGTGAAAGCGATGTATGAAATTTATCTTGTTGTGTGGAAAAATCGACGAAAATGAAATAGCATCAGCGGGCATGAAAAATTTCAAAAATCAATAAAAATCAAGGCAACAGCATCGCTAGTGGTAATAGTCGGTTTGCGGGATCTAATATTGTGGGATACAACATTCGCAACTCTAAATAGTGGCATCTGCTGAATAACAATAATAATGGGCGTGTCCCATCTTAGGAACCGTCCCATCTTAGGGTACTTTCCCCTACTGTGAAATGTAGGGAGCAATAGGCTACCCGAAGGGAGTGATCCCGCTATTGGGACCTATTATTTTATCAAAGGAAAAATTCTTCACTATAATATGATCAATGATAATAGATTAGGAAACAGATAGAAAATAGAAATGGCATTATTTTTGGAATCAACTAAATAACAGCAGCGGGATACCTTCCCTCTGCTCAACTTAAAAAGAATGGAAAAAAACACAGAATAAATGGGTTGGTCATTTTACATTTTTTAATGTGTGTGCAAGGATTTGGGATTTAAATCGAGCGAGGCTCCTGGATGCACGAATATTTTCCGGTATATTATTCCATAAAAGAGGACCCTGATACTTAATAG
>OX457050.1:576324-636324 GCA_949752735.1 Lumbricus terrestris
GCATTGCATCCATGGCGACCATGGCTCTTCGCGACGACATTCGTGTGGACCACAATATTGAGATGTCGGTCGGGAAATCAATGGATGCCACTATCCTCCTCTTCCTTCTCCCCTCTGCCGCATCCCATATACTCAGCTCCATCATTGTAATGACAGCAGCTGCAGCAGCAGCAGCAGCAGCAGCAGCAGCAGCAGCAGCAGCAGCAGCATCTCATCTTCTATGTACGCACTCGTCATAAAATGCCAATAATTATCGACAGATTCGCCGTTTTCATGAGCACGCTTACATCCATATTTATGTGATGTATATGTATATGCGACATAATGTCTTTGTGCATATATATAACTAGCTTTTTTACCCGGCTTCGCCCGGGAAATTTAGGGTTTTAAACACTACTCCACTGTGGTACCCATCGTTGACCGCTAAATTTCGAGTTTTCGCCAACCCTCCACCCCACCCCGCTTCCCCAAAAAGCCAAACGTGACCCGCCCCTGCGGGGCGCTACGGAAATTATTACTGGGCGGGTATGACGTCATTCGGACTGTAGGCTCTACTAAAGCTGGGCGTGAGCGGTTATATTGATGAAATCTGTCTTAAAACGCTAATAACTCTGGTTTTGAATTTAATTAAAAGCTGAAAATAGTTGCGTTGACCTTATAATTTGGGTAAGAATCAGTTGCAAATTATTTTTAAAACCGACGCTGTTTCATTTCCGAGCCTATTTTGTTACGAAGAGTCAACACACACACATATGGAAGGACAAACTTTCTGTTTTATAATTTAAGATTACATATTACTAGCTGGGGTACCCGGCGTTGCCCGGGAAATTTAAGATTCGACCCGCTCCCGGCCACAACCCCACCACACCACATCCCCACCCCCACCCCACAACACCCACCACACTCCAACCTCCACCGGAATGCCGCCCGTGAAATTTGGGTTTGGGACAAATCCCCCCCCAATTTTGCTGTAGAAACGCAACTATTCTAATAGGCCAACAACGGATAGAGGTTTAATACTGTCATGGAAAGAGAGACTATAATAATTATTCTCTGCAATAGTTTATAGATAGTGGGCTAATAGAGATAGCCTGTAATAATTATAATTATTCGTAAATATGCATAAGCGTGCAAAATTATTGTCTGCACGGATATTGTATCTGGGCAAATACTACACCGCTTGCCTGTAAATACTTCCCAGAAGCGCCGCTAGATCGCTATCAATATATTATTGTTGCTAATAAAAAGAATATTATATAGGCTTAACAATTACTATGTGATCGTTGGCGTTTAGCGTTAGGGTGGCGAGCAATGCTTTGAAGGACACTTATGCACACGAGAGGCAACGTAATATTATTGCTGATGCACTGTGGAATGCGTCATTGGAATGCGTCATTAGCAGCTGAGGAGGATGAATCTTACTATGCATGTAGTTATATTATTGCTGTGACGTATGTCGCTGTACGTCTGTCATTAGAACATCTTGCAGGTCATACATAGTCCACTATGTGAATCCACGATACAATGTTGTACATGCAGTAACTCTTGTATAATTATAAAGACGATTATTATATGCATTCATCACCCTGTAGCTTACTATGTATAGGATTCTAGATGGCAATATGACACCACGCACGCGCCCGCCCGACACACACGCACGCACACACACGCACATACGCGCGCGCGCGCGCGCGCGCGCGCGCGCACACACACACACACACACACACACACAAAATATGAAAAAAATAATCATGATGTCCTAGCCGAGCTAGCGAACAATGCGTGTCACCTAAAAATTCATTGTCATGAGCGTGCATTCTGTTTGTGGAAACGTTATCGTTATTTGAAAATCTTTAGCTTTAGACCTGCTTAGGCCTAATCTACCTGCTTAAAATTAAAAAAATTAAAAAATTAAAACTGCTTAAAATTCAACATTATATGAATGTTGATAATGAATTAACTCTGATTACCAGAATATGAAATAACTTATAGGAAAAAATTATTTGCACTAATGACTCCTGGAGTCACTGGGGACGAAAGGGATAATCTACCTGCTTATACCGTTCCAGCCCCATTGACATAATAATTATTACCATCTGTTTAGCTCCGCTTTAAAATCTGGTCGGTTTGCTCTAGGCCTGCTAGAGAGTCATTAGGGATATATTAGGCTAGCTGGTAAATAGCTCGCTGTTCTTGGAAAAGTTAACTAGCCCCATGTTAATAAGCAAACTCATTGATCTAACTGCATTTCTTACGTTTAATTTTACGCCACTTGATGACTTTAGTCGTGTTTAACAATTATAGAGTCCGAGACCGATAAACATGGTTCGAGACAGTTCGGATCAGGAATCAAGACAGAGGCTTCCGGCATCTAGGCCTATTCCACAGGACAGACCACATTTTAAACTTACGAAATAGGCCTAGTTTCACAACTTATCAGCTTATTATCTTCACCACACCGGCACACGACGATTTTTCAACGCAATCAAAACTGAGGAAAGTATAGGCCTACTGTTTGATAGGCCGGTAGACCGGCTAGGGCTAGGCTAGGGCCTATAGTTTCCAGAAAGTCGAGACGGTGACCTCGAAACCGAAATTGGGAACAATTAATAAATGTTGAGACCGAAACATCAAAAAACCTGCTTCAAGACTGAGACACTGCCTCGAGAGACCTTACAACGCTGCTGGTTAGCGTTAGAAAATGACTCTAGACTTTACTAGAGTACCGTATCAATTATATAAAATTCTTTATGGACGGTGAATTTAAGAACCAAAGGGCTATGCATTGTGCCGTACGTAGGTTATTAGCAGCGCCTTGGACCGCGATTGAACGAAGCTGAAGGATTTCCACTAATAGAATGAAGTGGCCTAAATAAACAAAATGATTAATGCTGCAAACTGTTAGGCCTAATGTTTACGACTTAGGCCTAATGTTTACGACTTTAAAGGAATGCAGCAGTCGAAACGGCATAGAGCTTTCATTTAAAGAGCCTACAAATCGTTTGGCTTTTGACGCCATATACGTAAGTAGGCCTAAGTAGCTATTTTCATTGCTCCTTAACTCCGCCACTGGTTGCACTCTGCCAGTGCCAGTCCCAAGCCTGGATAAAGGAGGACGTCGCTAATGGTCTTTGTTACCACACAGTGACGTTAAATTGCAAATACCACCACGATTACTCAACTTGTAAACTAGCAATAGGCCTAGCAAAGGTCTTTGGTTAAAGCCTCGCTCAGGGCAAACATTTATTTGAATTTTCTGTTAGCTGCCAGTGGCGCTTTCTGTTGTGTTGTTTGACTCGGGTCTGTTGAAAAATAAGAACGCCCCTCCCACTCCTGGCTTGGCCGATCAGGAGCGTTCCAACACTTAGGCCATTAGTGTTAAGTTACCGAACCTGTTGTAGCCGACCTGCGTGTCGTGCGAAGCTTGCCGTATTTCGTATAACCTTGTACCTGTTATCGTTCTGCGGTGTGTCAGATTGAATTTGAATAAACGAATATTATTAATTATTTAGGAGGGTGTGTGTGTGTGTGAATGGGCTGGTTCCCGCGACTTGGCTTTTGTGGGCACTGTAGAAGCAAAGATATTAGATTCGTAGACTATATTATTTAATGAGGTCTTTGGTAGAAGTTTCAAGTTTATCATTACGATAACGATACTTACTTACTTACTTCAATGCTACCATATAATGACGTCATTGAGCAGTGTTGAATCTGTCCACGATATGTTATCTGTGTACAAGAAACACTGACTTGTTCAACGTTTCGTTCGTTTCCTTTCGTGCGTTTATTTGTCTTTTCAAATTGTTTATTATTAAAATGTCGTTGAAATGTAGAATTATTCTTGTGTCTCTTGCCTGCTGAGAACTTACTTGTCTACACAGAATGTCGGTTGACGTAGCTTCGCTGCCGGCGTGGAAGTTGGCTTTGCTGGAGCGTAAGCGCCGTCAGGAGATAGATTCGGACGTTGGTCTCTTGAAATCCGATGCGAGCGAAACGTTGGGGAAAATGCCGCCGTGGAAGAGGGAGATTCTCTTCAGGAAGCAGCAGAAGAGACACTCGACCGGACGGACGTACGATGGCCTCGCCGGTGAGAATCGGAGGTCTCTTAGCGAGATTCTTTTGTCACCGGAAGATAGGGATAGATGTGGAGTCGAAAGCGCGTGGCCGGTTTTGCTCTCACCCGTCAGGGACGCCACCTACTATGGTGATTTGCAGACGACTTACCGTCTGAGCAATACTGCGGTCGATCATGCCAGCGAATCGGAGCATAACGACGCCCCAGTGGAGGAGGAGAGACTGCCTCCTGTTCATCAGAACCCAATTCTTCTGCTTGACTTGGAAAAGCGACACCAGTCAGGCTTCCTGGTCAGCTTGAGTTCACCAGGTGCAAGCGATCCACAGCAGAGAAGCAGTTTGCCGTTGAAACTTTCAAAATTACAAGTCAACAGCCACGACGATTTAGATGGTGACGGCAGCGAACATATCCAGCACGAGCCCAGCGAAGATCAAGGCGACAGTGTCTTCCGAGAAGAAGAGGTTACATACGGAAAGGGTTTCGTCAGCAGGCTGCTGCAAAGGTTTAGTTATCTCTCAGGCAGAGAAGATCAGCCAATCGCACCGCCTTTCTTTCGATCGCTAAGCCGCGGACAAAGTAGCGAAGATTTTACGAGGCATGACTACGATCCGGATGTGAGATCAAAGAAGAGGAACGCAGTTCGAAGGAAGGCCAACAGTCTGGACGATCTTCTTACGGACGGCATGATCAATCGATCCGTCGTGGAAAATGGATCGACGATAAATGGACGTGGAAGTCGGGATGGAACAATAGATCCATTGTCGAGTGTTGAAGGTCACGCAGAGGTCGGAGGAATAGTACTCAACGCGAAAAGCATCTTCGAAAGCCTTGCAACATCACCAACATCTCTGAAGAATCCGCCGTTTGTACACGACCGGCATTACACGTCAGCGAGTAGGAACCACGAAACACAGGAAGGTCAGAGATCTGCGGAAATTCACAAGGAACCAAATCGGAAAGATGGAAAAGACAATACTGGCATTTCATCTGGTCCAACCATGTCTCGGTCCAACTTCTCCTCAACTCCTCTTCACCATCCACCTGCAATAATCGGCCCCAAACCTGTCTACATAGGCAACCACTTTGTGTCGCTACAATCAGCTGAGAGCCAGCCGAAAAAATACCCAGATGCTCAAAGAAGTAGCGATGTTGTTAAGTCGACGAAAGACGCTGCTGAAAAACCGACGAATTCTGCTCAGACTTCAATAAAAACTGACCGAGTGGCTTTCAATGACGTGGTGCACAAAACTGATCCAGATCACAACAAAAACACCGGTTCTGTTCCCGAATTCCGGAGTTTGTTTGACTCAAGCGAGGTTAAGCATCCAGATCACGATTCAAAAGACCACAAAGGTCATCTCACCATTTCTGCTCATACTGAGGAACCTTTAAAGATCAAGGAGCGTGTTCCGGCACACTCAACTTCTGTTCCGGCACACTCAACTTCTGTTCCGGCGCACTCAACTTCTGTTCCGGCGCACTCAACTTCTGTTCCGGCTCACTCAACTTCTGTTCCGGCTCACTCAACTTCTGTTCCGACTCACATTGAGAAATCTGTGGTAGACAACGTGAAAACGCATGAACCAACGCGCAAAGAAAACACGACCGCTCCAAAAAAGCCGGGTCCATCTCGACCCGGTCTGCTGCTGATTCGACCCGCTTCAAACCTCACAACAACTCCGCGAACGGAATATTTGCAGATGACGAAGTACAATGACATCACGAAAGGAGAGTTTGCCCCTGCGAAGCGTTCGATTCACAAGTCAGGTGGTGGTAGTGATGATGATGATAGTGATGCGGATGAGGCGGATGGTGCGAGGGATCGCTCCAAGTACCTCAAGGTCCGATATGAATTTGAAGGAGGTGGAGTTCGCGTTGGAAGGTCTCTGCTCGCAAAAACTAAACAAGGCATCCAGGTATGGATTGATTTCTCAATTGTGCTAAATTACTTATCTTTTTTGTCATTTTGTATTGTTATTGTTGGTCTTATTTTTTTATTTGTGTTGGTATTTGTATATTTATTTTTATTGTGATTATTATTTTTTGCAGTTTGCATGATATTTTTTTCTATTATTAGATTATTATTTTTATTATTAGTATTATTTATGGGGCACAGTGGTGTAGTGGTGGGTTCGGTGCCTTTGAGCTGGAAGGTTCCAGGTTCAAATTCACCTCCAGCCGTTGCGTAGGGACCTTGAACAAGTTCTTCACTTGCAATTGCTCATGCGCTTTGGCATGAAACTCTGATGCAGTGTCCGTGCTGTAGTCAGGAGCGCCTCTGAGTAGAGAGCTCGAAGGGGCGCTATAGCAAATGTGAGAAATAAATAAATAAAATATGATCATTTTCACTATTATTACTCAATCCATGTTATAGAAATCTTGAGCACTATAAGCAATTGACGACCATATCCCAATATAAATGTCAGATATACCTTGAAGCTATTAATTAGGTTTTGACAGGTTCCATTAAAAGGTCAGGACTCCTTTGTCTAGAAAGTGAATTTTTTTAGTTTGAATAAAATTGAGCCTAATTTTGTCTCATTATCTGGAGCAAATGAGAGATTTGCAAGAATTTGCCTGCTATCAGCATTATGGCCATTGAGCAGTGGCCCTTAAAATCGCAGGGCTCCCTGAGTACTTTGTTAAAAGAAGTTGCCCATTGGTGATCAGATAGGTGGTTGTACCAGCAAAGTCTGAAGTTTTCATGATTCCTTTCAGTACTTTTGTGCTGGCTTTAGCGGGATTATGATGACATAAAATGAAGATAAATTTATGATGAGAAACTTAATTATCCTATTATTATCCTATTATACGCACAGAGTACCAGTACTGAAGCCAACAAATTCCAATCCTCTGTTTATGGCCGACGCATTTTCGAGTCCAAGGTCCGAATGATTTGAATGCATAGCGTCAAATTTATAATTGCTCTAGCGATCATTTCATTAACATATTTGTCGCATTTGCATTTTACAGCCACCTACTGACTGGTTGGATCTTGCGTGTATCACAACAATTTTTTTACAACATTTCTCTTTTTATTTGTCTTAAATTGTTGATGTCAACAGTCGACTGACTGCTTCTTCCATAGTGCTTGAAATTGTAAATGAAGAATTTAATCTAGTGGTAATTTCAATGAGAAATTCATAAAGCACTAGTGATGGTTTAACCAGAGAACTTCCATTGGACTTAGAGACAGAGAACAAACAAAGGGGGAGAGTGAGACTGACAAGCAGACAGACAGACAGAGTGACAGGCATAGAGACAAGCAGAAAGACCGAGACAAAGTTAGTTGTTAACTTACAAAGACAAAGTTATTTATTTATAAATTAATTAATATATAATTTTCTTTAGCACTGTCAGCTTTTAACTTGCCCAGCACGTTTTCAAGTGAACTGCAAATTGTAAGATAGCCACACAGTGTAAACTGAGTGTGTAAAAATTCTGTTCAATATTAAATGCTGTGAATGTAGAGATGATTAGTGTCACCCTCTTCATTTCTCCACAGTTGGCACTGGCACCAGCCAAAATGACATTAGTGGAATTAGTGTAAAAACGTGCGTGAGAGAAATGTGATTCTTGAAGCATGAGAAAAGCAATTTCTCAACCGTAAGTAAATTTGCTTTGAAGTCATTGGTCGTTTCGTGTGTAGGTTGTTGCATGGGTCGTTATTTAGGTTTTTTTGAGCGTCAATGGCGTCTGGCTGAGCACTTCCAGTTGATAATTATCCATGGATAGGATCATGACCTGTTTTGGGAAATTGTTCAATAGATGACATTATTGCTCCCTCAAGAATTGTCTTGAAGGTTTATTTCTTCATGCCAACCGATGCAAGAGTCAGAAAAAGTTTTTGGAATATCATCAACACATTTGCTGTTATAGGACCTGGTTATGTTATTATTATGGTTATTACTATTGTTAGTAGTATTATTATTGTTATGTTATTTTTATAATTAATGATGATATTTTAAAATTAAGGAAGATGCTGCAGAGAGGGGTTTATGCATCAAGTCACAAAGGTATTTAGGAGCTTGTCCAGTTTGAGTTTTTGAGTACCTTGAATTGGATACGAGAGGCAACAGGAAGCCAGTGAAGAACATCAGTCATGTAGGTAGAAATGTGGGAGTAGCGAGGTAAACGAGTCTGGCTGCCGAGTTCATAATTGACTGAAGGGAGGATGAGCGAACTTTGGGAAGCCCAGCAAATAGTGAGTAGAACGCAACTCTGATGATGATTAGTTAGTATTAGTTGTTGCTATAATTTATTGTTATTTATTGCACATTTATTCCAATGCCATCCATTTCTAGGTCTCTATATAATTTATATACAAGCATTCTTCGCAGCTGTCCAATTCTCATAAAACTACAAAGAAAACACACAATTGGTTGTTGTGCAATTGTTGTTCAATGTGTGTCCTCCTTTCATTGCCCCGTTTCAACCGTATTGATTATTTCATCGTGAACAATACCCCGGGTATGTGTGGGTCTGTGTTGAATGGTGGCACCCACCTCACCCTCTCCCACCCCTCCTATCCCTACCAGGGTCCATCCAACAGAGGGGAAGGAAGGGAGGGACGTCTCTCCACTGTTTGCTTCACGCCCTTTAATGACTTAGTTTTGCATGGGTCGTTTTTGTGTTGAGCAGATGTTCCTCTGTCCAGCTGTGCGCTTTTTTAATGGCCATGGAGTCCGTCCTCTGGTCATTGGTCAGTTCATGGTCAGTGGGTGGTCAGTGAGATGATTGGTTGTTGATGAACTGACCACAGGTCTGCTGTATCTCTCATCTCTCTCTCTGTCTCTCACCTCTGCACATGATGACAAACCCTCTGACTTGTCCCAGTGTTCATAAGTTGGTGCCCGCAGTTAGCTGTATAGTTGCGCTGTAGATATTATTTGTACTTTGTGGTGTGAAGATTCGATGAGGTTTTGCTGATGGAGTTGAGAATATGATGATAGAATTGACTATTTGTTATTTTGACTGGCGATGTGTGTGGGTGGGTGTTTGTGTGTGTGTGTGTGTGTGAGGCAGTAGGAGAAGCTGCTATGGATTATTGGTTTAGGATTTGACGAGTTGAGACATGGCTGTGTCTGGCAGATATAATATACAATTTATTAATTTATTATTATTGCTACTAATACTACTTATTCGACTGCTGCTATTATTTTCTATCAGTACATTGCTATAATTTAGTTATATTGTTGTTATTTCGGTATTAATACTAGTCTATTATTATTTTTTTAATTATTATTTTTCAGCATAAGTATGAAATAGTAAAGTTCTTCGATAATGTCTAATGCTCTTGCATGGCATTAACTGCCCACAAAATCAAGATGAAGATCTATAGTGGATAAGAAATTTGAAAACGATATTAAAGACTTTAGTTTGTTGGCAAAATGACATTAGAGATATTGCACAAAATGGACAGGGAGCGAGATTTTGGGAGGAACAGACAGATATAGAGAGATACATTGAACAGAACAGACAGATACAAGAGAGAGATATTGAGCAGAACGAAGAGATACAGGAGAAAGAACTTCCAGAATTCAGGTCCAGCGGCGAGTTAAAAAAAGCCAGTTCAAAAAACCGATCTGGCATTAGACGTAGCTGTAGGAATGGCAGTCTGTTAAATGACCTCATTGAATATTGATAAG
This sequence comes from Lumbricus terrestris, assembly GCA_949752735.1. Taxonomy (NCBI): domain Eukaryota; kingdom Metazoa; phylum Annelida; class Clitellata; order Crassiclitellata; family Lumbricidae; genus Lumbricus; species Lumbricus terrestris. The sequence goes on from OX457050.1 coordinate 586,048, forward strand.
ATGAGTTTCCTGGAGAACGAACGAGGGAGAGGGAGAGAAAGAGAGGGAGAGCATGGAAGGCAGAGGATCAGAGGCATTAGAGTTGGAATTCTTAAAGAGGCAGGACTGGAATTTGGAGTAGGAAAAAATCTATGGAGTGATGCGTAAATTAGCCTCAGGTTGGAGGTGACTAGTTGAGCGGCAGAGTCACCATTATGTTGAATATATTGGTACTTCTGCTGTGAGAGGCACTATATAAATTTAGGAATGCAACACAATTTAATATCCTATTAGTATAGCTTTATCTAAGCCGACAAGTCATGAAACATGTTTGTGTCATTTGAATAGACGTATAATTTTATATCTCTCATGGCTTTACTGGTGTTCAAACCATTTTTATGATGGACCAGTAATAAGATTTTCCAGCAAGTAAGGAAACGGCTCTTGAGCTAAATGGGGGTGGGGGTGGGAGGATAGGCGCTGAGGATCTGTTCCGGGAAATATTTGTACAATTTAGCCGAATTATGTTAAATGGCGCATATTATTCAGCCTCAATTCTGATGCCAAGATCGAAACCACTATATGCAGTGAAGTGAGGATTCAGTATTGGCTGACTTGTTGCTAGCAGAGCAGTTTGATTTCGCTGTGAAAATTCATGGGAACTTGAACATTCTCTCTTCTATGGGAGCGGCTGTCAGGCGCTGCCTTTGATATCATAATTGGGTCAGTCTAATACAACCCAATACCATTCGGAACAATGGCCTCGGAATATCAATACATTGACAAGCAGACAATAGGCCTACATATGTTGTTGACTCGGAAGTGAATTTTCTATCCATTGTGGAAGATTGATTGTTGCAGAAGGGTTGGATTGAAAGGCTGTCCGTCCGTCCGTCCGTCGACCCAAGTGCAATTTATAATCTAAAATGAAGACAGGGAAGAGAATGTGAAGTTTTGGTGGTGACAAGTGTGAAGAGTGCATTGGGTTCAAATCTATGCATTGGGTCCCAAGCTATGTGTTTCCTTTGGGTGAAAGTGTGGACAAGTTTCTCACCCTTAGTTGTCTGATGGGAAAGAATAACATCACTCATCTCCTCCCCAGGTGGCGTAAAATCGCCAATCAATGGACAGTCTGTCTGTCTTGGAGTGAGAAATTCGTCAATAACATTTTGCCAATGTTTGATTTGCTTTAATTAAGAAGAGGCAACATGGTTAATGTCCATGCCTGAATGGATTGAATGATCGAATGAATGAATGATTGATCCATGCTTTGAAGTGTAAACTACGACCTCATTTTCTTAGCCTCAGCATATGAGGGAGATTGACCAACCACCCTCCACGCCGTCTCACATCCCCAGTTCCCCACATGTGTATGTTCGGTGTACTCATTATTGCTCAGTTGTTTGGGAGTGGGTGTGGGGCAGGTGAAGGAGAAATATGAAAATAAATTGCTGTCGTTTGCTGGGATTGAATCCCCAACCTCTCAATTGACTTCCCATCACACTAACCACTGCACTGTCACCCACCAACATTAATGAATATTTAACCGTTGCAATTTACGTACGTGTATGTTCCATTTCGAATGATTGGTCTCTTCCTGTAACCTCTGACCTTGTACTCATCACTGAACTTATCAGTCAGTTACCATATGTAGTTCTACCTGTGAGTTCGGTTGAAATGATATTTACGAGCAGATGACATCGTTAAGTTAATTATAATTAATTGAAGTCATTTCGAGAACAATTCTCATCCTGTTGTCAACTTCCTGAATATTACCAACCAATGATTCACATATATGGGTCGATATTATAATCGGGTCAATATAATAGGGTCAATAATATGGTCTATTATATGGTTGATAATCCACCATAAATGACTCACACTTTCAGCATTTGTGTGAACAAACATGAGCCTTTTAGGGCTCTGTGTAATTTTTCTGTAAGGTTCTGTGTTTTTGTGTCCGGTTAGGTTTAGGTAAGTACACGCAAAGCCGTGCTTTTTCTGTGATTGGCTCGGCGACATACAATGGCTTTCTTCTTAAGCTGCGTTTCTTCCCAAGGTCACTGTCTGACACATTGTTTTTAAAGCACTTGAATTTAACTGTTATTTTTGACCATGTTGAAGTCTGAAACAACTCTGAGTTGTTTCATTGAAAGGGTGCTATATAAATACTTGAATGAATGATTGAATGAATGATTGAATGAATGATTAATTGAATGAATGAACGAATGTGACATTGAGGAAAGTTGGCTGATCGGGGATAAAGGATGAGTTGAAGCTTAAGAGAAATTAGAATTTAAGTGTTTTTTTAAGTACTTTGTTTCTTTAGTGTCTTACTGCTCTCTTGAAAGACCATTGTTATCCGTCAGTTTATGATTAATTAATTAATTGATTATTTAAAGACGATGTTTGTTTTCTCAAACAGCTCAAAATCAACTTTGACGATGCGGCGACTTCTACTTACGAATATCCATCGGAGCAAAGTTTAATTGATTGCATGCCTGCAGAGCCTGGAGATGTTGACTATCGAACTGATGGAGAGCAGAATGGAAAGGCGCTTCTTCCATCATCGTCTTTGGCTGTGCTGCCAATCCGTTCGAAGGTTGACTCAGGACCACCTGCCACCGCCTCAATTCCATCTTCCACTTCTTCCAGTGGTAAGTTATCATCGGAGATGAAGAAAATGTTGTAATTGTAGCAGCCATGGTTTATAATTTTATATATATCTCATTGTCTGGTGTAAGATACTTCAAAGATGCCTTACAGAATTGTCAGCTCTGCATAAATATGCAAATACTGATGCTTGGAGTTGCATAGCAAGCTGAATTTTGTTTCTAAAGACAAAGACTTTTGACTGCTTTCCGAATATGTGTGGCAAAGACTGCGAATGGTGATTGATGTTCCAAGACACTTCTGAAATAATTGTAAGGAGAAGGAGGATGAGAAGAAGGGGAGGAGGAGGAGGAAGAGGAGGAGAAGATGGAGGAGGGGTGTGAAAAGGGAGGAGGAGGAAGAAAGGAAGGAGAGGAGAAGAAGAAGGTGGAAGAGCAAAAGCAAGACGAGGATAAAAAGGGAGGAGGAGGAAGAGAAAAGAAAAAGAAGCAGGAAGAGGAGCTGGTCAGATGAGAATATTAGATGTCCCGCAGCCACAGAGTGTTGGTCACCTACTGTATTACATGCCAATCTGTATGAGAAATGTGATGACTAGCATTTCATGCAACAATTTGCTGCATATCAACAGCTAACCTAATTAATGATTGCTCTACTTCCTCTTCTCTCTTGTCTCTCCTCCTCCTCCACTCTACCACTCAATGTCCCCCTTCTTATTTATATGCTCTTCCACCTCTTCCTCTATTCACTTTTCCTCCTCCTCCTACTGCTTCTCCTCCTTGTGAATCTTATCCAGCTAATGACAATTCTTGACAGCAGTTTAGCTTCAGGCGGGTCAGTGAAAGATGATTTTTGTCGCACAATGATGGTTTTATGGACTCCAGGTGATTAGATTAAATTTGGATCATGCCTACCACATGACTCGTGTGTGCGTCATATGGTAGACAGGAGACATTCCGTTCAATTGGGATTGGTTTTCTCTAATGTACAATCCCTCTCTTCTGCTAAACTCATATCCTATGATTGTGTCATTGTTCTAATTGAAGTCCCTATAATATTATTGGATGACACATGTATGCTGTATTACTGTTGATAATTATGTTAGAATGTGTTAAATTAGGAATGTTTGTATTTTGCAGAGATTAGATTTATCGGTTATCTTGGTTGAGTTCCAATGCTTTTGTGTGATGAGTAATTTGAGTAAAATGCACTTTATAAAAATACACATATGCAATTATGCATAGATACATTGATACAGCTAAAGATACAGACATTGATGCACTTGAGTGCATTGTATAATGGACTGATATACATCTAGATAGACCATGAGGATGGATGTAATCTTTGCAACACAATCGCTGACATCTGACCACAACAATTCATATTGACAGTGTAATAACATTATAACAACAATTCATATTGACAGTGTAACAACATTACAACAACAATTCATAGTGACAGTGTAACTGCCTGGCGCTTTCATTTCTATGCCATAAAATTATTATTATGTGGGTGGACAATTAGACAGTTTGCCCTGCAGCTGACTTCTTCCCACATTAGATGACTGATTAATTACTTGAGCAGAAATCTATTTCATCTTCTTCATCATCGAGTCTTGATCGTGGAATGATGTGAATTCATCCACTGATCAGCAATTTAAAAAGTGACAATCCCGAAGTTTGACCATTCTCAATTGTTTGGTAAAATTGCATGTTGGATGATTTGGATGATTAAAATCTTTACTTCATCATCATCATCATCATCATCATCATCATCATCATCATCATCATCATCATCAATCATCATCATCATCATCATCATCATTATTATTCTAATTATTATTCTAACTGTTATTGTTTTTTCTATCACCATTATTATTATTACTATTAATACTTGTAAGACGAATTTATTTATTTGTAACTTAGCAGAAAAAACATGGACAAATTAAATTTACTGTTTTATTGTTATTGTAAAATTTTACTAACATTTTTAATCAATAACTTCTGTTATGTTAGTGGTTTGAGCTCAAGGTAAATCAACCAAATGTGTGCTCCAAAGCTTCACTGTAAACATAAATTCTATTTATCAGACATACTGTGGTAGATATTGAAAGAACTTAAGTCTTTTACTGCAGAGAATGAAAATGACCAGAAACGTTTGTACGTCATACAGCCTAGGAAGAAGTGTCAATATTTGCCTTTGAACATATAATATAAACTGAGTCATCTTGAAAAACTCCTTTGCTGAATATGAGTTGAGTGTAGGTAACGTTATTTCCATGTTGAATTTGAAAGCTGATCATGTGATGATCACGTGATGTGAAGCAGGAGTGTGTTTACATATATATGCAAGTGCTGGCAGTGATGAGATCTGTCGAAAGGCATTTGGATCAACGTCCACATTGTGATATACATGTACTCATACAACTCCTCCTTTGTTGTTCTTATGAGTCATTCTCTTGCAAGGATTGGTCATTGACTTGACTGACAACACCCCCGACCGCCCGTTAAATATGCTTTATCATAACATAAATTCTGGTATTTGGATACAATTATTAGGGACAACTATAATTAGGCGCTGATATGCAATTCACGGTTTGATTTGGCAAAGTGACAATAGCAGAAAAGTGTCTCTTGAATTAATCCCAAGATTAAAGAATTTTTTCGGGGACAAATTGATCTTAATCTTAACTTCAGATTTCAAAAGGTGGTGCTCCAATTTTTTCATTTGATTTTAAGCCCACACCGTCGTTAGGTCTCTTGAATTTGACCTTCTGCTTATTTATTGCTTCATCTCTATCTAAGCCATGCTGCAGTTTGTCATACGACATGATTCATATCATATGATAAGCAAATATAATCATCGTTACTATTTAAAGCTTAGCGCATGGCAGAAGATTGTTGGCAAATGCTGCATCAAGTCAGATGTGGTTTATTCGATGACTTCTTTGAAGATCAAGGTCCAGGGTTGGCCAGCGGTGTGTTTACTCCTTTTCTAGTCGAGTTCAACACAAAGTTGAACAGAACCATGAACCATATCTTTCGAGTTCAACACAAAGTTGAACAGCACCATGAACCCTATCTTTCTACCTTGCCACTGATATATACGATTGTAGGACATTATCCCCTGGACAAATGCCCCTGGAAAAATCCCCCCCCGATTTTGCGTAGGATATTGTCCCTTATGGACAAAATCCCCTCTGTGCAATTAATCTGTTGCTTCATTTAATTGATAATTAATCGACGCATACAAACAAACTTCATGCTATGACTGTCTTTCAGAGTTAGCTTAAGGGATAACTGTACGAGTTGGTTTCTTGATAGGAACCAACAATATTTTCTTGTTATAATCTGCTACAAAATGGTCTGTGGGTCGTTTATTTGATTCTGTGTCGTTTATTTTGTGTCGTTTATTCTGTGTCGTTTATTTTCCAGTCGATCTGTCCTCCTACAAATCGAAGACTCAAGTCGACTTTGAGTTTGACTCGTGTTCTAGGAAAAGCGACCAAGAGACTCTAGCGTCGTTGCCATCTGTCGACTCACAGCCAAACCAAGCAACCGTTGCAGCAAAGTCCGACGACAGAGTCTCGTGGTCAGACTCGACTTCGTCGGATCACGTCTTGTTCTGAGACGACATTCAACATTTGCGATTTCTAGACAAGAAATATAATTTCAATGCAAACGGACTGAACATTGTGTTGAGCTGTCAAAACTGTACATTCCATTCTGATTATTATATTATAAGTTTTCATTAGCCATCGTATCTTTGCTGCTGCCGTCTCTTTTGTATTAATGCGCATGTTTTTATGCTATGCATGTGAACATTGAAGCTGCTGCAATCTCGTGTTTTAACGACTGTCATTCGCAGAGATATTTGCCGTGAGACTCACTTCAGAATTTGCAGTCAAACTCTCTTAAGTGATTCGTAATATGCGTTGTAAAAGTCCATACACGTACTATTGGTGATTTCTTGCGTATGCATTTAGCACCCTATGAAACATGAATTAATTTTGTGCATGTTAATTTCGGTAAAATAACATCAGCTGATTTGAATGCAATGTTTTGTGAACTGTGGAAGAATTGATTTTGAACAGTTCTTTACTAAATGAACTGTGAATATAACGAAGGTGAATATGAGATGTTGCTGCTTAGGGTTTTTGTTGTAGCTGTAGCACAAAAATTCTGTACCATTTGTGGTTGGTGTAAATCTATGTAACAGCAATATGAATGAGAAGTGAGTTGCAATTATCAAGCTGAAAGACGCCAGAGGATTTGGATGTGCAGAACAGAGACAGTGTAAGATGTGAATGTCAGGAATAAGCCGGATTGCTTGTGTGTGGGAAAAGGCTGTGGAGACCTTTTGTGTTACTGGTTTAGATTGTAGACAATATTATGTCAACCTATTGTTCTTCAATCCACTACTTTTAGTGAAGATTCTGAGTTGGTGCATTGAGAGATTGTTTACGAGATATCTATCCTAAATCTCTTGTGTCGGACGTTTAAAAAGACAACAGTGAATCTTTTGAAACGAGTATGACACCAGCATCTATAATATTGTATTGAAAGTGCGGCAAAGAGTCGGGTATCTGTTAAACGAGGTGAGAAGATTTGAATGCAGATTTGTTGCGTGCACTTTGGTTCTTTAAGGTGCTTCCTCATGAAAATCTTGATAGTTTTGTGTCTTCGTTGGTAGAGATGTTGTTGTCTTTGGTGTCTTGAATACTAATGAGGCAGAGTTATTTTACTTGATACCTTTGGTGCATCTGATTGTTACTGTACTTGGAACAGGTTTTTGGGACCACATTTTAGACAGAAGAAATTGACGTCAAGAAGTATCTGTCTGAGTCATTTGTGTCTTATTTCGACTGATTTTCATTGTCAAACTTTCAGTCATCTTTGTTGCGTTTAATTTTTCAAATAGATATACGAGTGTCTTTTAAAATCCTTGTTCTAATATGCTGTGCAATTCTTTCTCCATCATTTTTTAAAACAGATTTTGCAGACTTGTTGGATGCAAGTGATTGGAAGTTTTGTGTTTATGAAGTCCAGGAGATTTTTTAGTCATTCCACAACAAGGTACTGAGACCAATTAGATCATCCGATTTTATCGGAGATTTTGATGATTAAAGATATTTTGAATTGGATCCTTAAATTAGTCATTTTTCCGGTTAATTAATTAATTTGATTTTGGTTTAATTAGATTTAATTAAATGTTGTCTTTATTGATTTCTTGATTTCTAGTCGTCGTTTGAAATGATTTTTCGTGAAATATGGTTTACTACGAGTTGAATCATCAAGAGGCTGATGAGTTTTGTTTGTCCGTGTCTAGAATGACAACTGGTGTTAATTACGAATGTTTTCTTTTGTCTTTGATTGCGATGTTTCCATCACATCAGCTGTTGTGTTTCAGCCGCTTCTCTCTCTCTTTCTCTCTGGTGCCATCTCTGAACAATAGTTAGTGCTTGTGTATGATTAATATTAACAACATTAAAGTTGATTGTCATTTCTGTGCTGCCATAAGTAGATACTTCTCCAAAGCACTGTTAATTTTTTAAAATTATTATTATTATTATTATTATTATTATTGTAGCAATTGTTTCAGTGCCTGAGGTATATTCATTCATTCATTCGGACATTTATATAGCGCTCCTTCAAGAAAAAAAACTACTCAGAGGCGCTCCCGACTCCAGCGCGCACAAAAAGAACAGTTTTAAGTTTAGTAAGGAAGGATCCTGGTAGAGTCCCAGGGTGTAGGCGTAGCTCAAAAGGAAGGCCATTCCAGACCACTGGTCCAACCACAGAAAAGGCTCGATCCTTCATGGTAGTAGTACGAGCAAAAGGAACTAAGAGGACTCCCCTATCAGCAGAGCGTAGCTGACGACGTCCTTGGATACCCAATGTAGAGCTGCATAGCTCACGGAGGTAAGTTGGGGCAAGGCCCTGACAACATCGCCATACCAATGCAGCTACATATGATCATATATATGATCCCTCAAGCTTTAAAAACAATACTAAAAACTGTGTTGTTCTGGAGTTAACGATCATTGTCACTGGTCGATTGTGCGACTGTAAAAATTACTATATTGTTATTATTAATTGAAACTTGTATGACACCAGCGTCTATTGTATTGTATTGATAGTGCGGCAAAGAGTCGGGTATCTGTTAAACGAGGTTGGAAGATAGGCCATCTCATTTGAATGCAGATTTGTTGCATGCACTGTGGTGTCTCAGATTTTGATCAGTTGTTTACTGAATAGGCAGCTATTGTAGCAAGTGCAATATTCGTGCAAGATGTTGCTGCTGCTTATGGTTTTTGTTGTGGCTCTAGTCAGAGAATTTTGAGCCATTTGTGGTTGGTGTAAATCTCTTTTAGCAAGGCATACATTTGAGGCGTTGCAGTTGTGAAGATAGAAAATAGCGACAAGCCAAAAAGCCAGAGGAGTTGGGTGTACAGATAAGACAATGTGTGTGTTATTTGGATGGGCAGCAGTTGTTTTAATAAACAGTATTCAGTACAGACAGATTTACCGGTGTCATGTTTTCAAAATGAAGTACCTGCAATATATTATGTGCTGTGTTACATCGCACATGTTCTTATAAACCACTTATTATTATTTTAAGTGTTTTCATTAAGACGTGAAAGATTGAAAGATCGACACATACAACAATCTTTCTCTGCTGTTGAGCAGCAAAATGTTTTTCTCTTTTAATATTGTCTTGTGTTTTGTTGGCTTGCGTGGGAAACGACTAAGTACGAACTAAGTAATGTTGTCATATTATTTGCAAGATGCCATCATTGTCATTGTACTTTCGGCATCAAAGCATGGATGTCACTACTGCTTAGGTTGTCGTTGCTATAAAACAGATGATAGATTGGGACATGATATTGTTCATATACTGGCTTGTATAATTGTGAAGCGTATGTGTTTGAGCAGCTGCCTCTACAACCATGAGTTACTGTGTACTGTGACGTTGAGACGAGTCTTTCACTCACCATTGATTGTTCCTCGTCCTTAATCGATTCTGGCGATTCAATAGATGCAGACGCTGTCACGCTTACAGTAGAATAATTAATGACAACATTAAAAGCTAGTGTATCACTGGAAATTAGTGTCAGAGTAGAAGGCTGGGTTTTGTGGTCAGTTTTCTTGACTTCCTCACGCGTCGGATGTTGTTTTAGTTATTTGTGGACACTTCCATTGTGCTTGTGTTTGCTGTGGGTGGATAGTAAAGTTCAGCACGTTAGATTGATAAACATTAGATTGTAAGACGTTATTAGACTGTCTTTTCTCAAATATTGCGTTCACTTGCATATTCTTAAATAAACGACAGATTGAGTAAACATCAAAATTTTATTAAACATTTGCTTTATTTAATTGTAGAAATTTGAACAACAAAGCTTTTATTGATTGAGTCTTGATTTAATGTTTAATGAGTTTTTATTTACTCAGACTTTTGCTATGTGATCTGCGGTCAAACTTTCAATGCTTTAAGTCTTTATTAATCAATGTTTAGTCACTTTGAGATGATGGGGGCGAAGTTCCACGTGGAATTTACCCGGGAATGTCCAGGGGAATTTTTCCGTATCATAATATGTGCCTCAGACATAAAAACAATAATAGTTATATAATAATAGCAATAGTTGTTATCATTGCATAATAAAAAATATCTGAATAACTAGATTGTACAGTTGTGTTTTATTAGCGGATTCTTACCCTGTTCCCTGGCTCTGTCAGTTGCAATGACGTTTCATGTGTAGTTATTATGCGTAATAATTGTTGTAATTTTTACATAATTTTGCATGGTCTTAATTTTACGCTGCTGATAATTATATGGCATGCATGTATTTGTATGTATTTGTGTATCGGTGTGTATCGATATTTGTCAATTGAATTGTTTTCATGAAAGAGATTTGTCAGTAATTGATTAGTATACTTAATATAAGATTCGGTTTTTCATGTGAAGACTTTTGTTGTTGTTAGTATCTAGAACTGAATTCAATGATATTTCGTAAGTTTTAACTTTTAATTTTAAACGGGGTATCTACTGCAAAAGTTATCTTCGTTGACAGAGATCCTGTTTTTGCATTTGCTGAACTTTAGGTTTTCAGTTGACAGTCTCTGTTTACTGATAGTGCGTTTGATTGTTCACAGGTAGTACGTTCAATTGTTCAAAGGTAGTACGTTCAATTGTTCACAGGTAGTACGTTCAATTGTTCAAAGGTAGTACGTTCAATTGTTCACAGGCAATGCGTTCAATTGTTCACAGGCAATGCGTTCAGTTGTTCACAGGCAATGCGTTCAGTTGTTCACAGGCAATGCGTTCAGTTGTTCACAGGCAATGCGTTCAGTTGTTCACAGGCAATGCGTTCAGTTGTTCACAGGCAATGCGTTCAGTTGTTCACAGGCAATGCGTTCAGTTGTTCACAGGCAATGCGTTCAGTTGTTCACAGGCAATGCGTTCAGTTGTTCACAGGCAATGCGTTCAGTTGTTCACAGGCAATGCGTTCAGTTGTTCACAGGCAATGCGTTCAGTTGTTCACAGGCAATGCGTTCAGTTGTTCACAGGCAATGCGTTCAGTTGTTCACAGGCAATGCGTTCAGTTGTTCACAGGCAATGCGTTCAGTTGTTCACAGGCAATGCGTTCAGTTGTTCACAGGCAATGCGTTCAGTTGTTCATGGGTGGTGCATTAAATTGTGCATTCATTCAAGTTTTCGTATGCTCATTCATAGACTAAAAATTTTTGTTATCTCTGCTGCTGCTTTATTTCTCTACAAGCTGTGCATAGAGTTGAATATCTGTTCTTTACATGGAACGCTGTAATTGTAATCTACAGCGCTCAAAAAACGTTGTCATGGGAACCAGTTCATTGTCAGGCGGTTAGTCAAAGCAGGATTGAGAGGCAGATGGGGTCAAGATCACTTTGAGGTCAAAATTCAAAGATTCATATTATCAGTTGATTAGAGTTGAATGTCTGTAATGCGTAGAGTCTGGGTTTAAACTGCTTCTTAATGAGACAGTTACAGCACAGATTGATATAATTCTATCATGTGGTTGTGTTGCATTTATAAACTTAGAGGGAGGGAGGGAGGGAGTACGAGATCCAATACAGTCTTACTGTAGTCTGATAGAATTGAATGACTCTAAAGGTCAGTATGCATCTGTTGCTGTATTCTCCCATCTTTGGCATCGTATGATGCAACTTGGATTTCAAATGTTATAGAACTGTTCTTCGTGAATGAGCTTTTTTGCGCTTGTTGGTTGTTGGACCGAGATTCTAGAACCATGTTCTTGTATCTGTGAATTTTGCTTAATGTCTCTCTTCATGTCTAGTTCTGTCTTTTCATGTCTGGTTGTTTATGTCACCTTGATTTAAAATTGCTTATTCACTACCGTCTCCTTTTCAGTCTAAGTAGACGCGACTTGTTTTTCATTGCCTACCTTTGGGTGACACCTCTCTGCTTTGTGCTGGTTGCCATACTGGACAACGAAATGGTGAATGTGTGTATCGCTCGGGTCATGCACGATGTGGACATTGGAGCATGAACATGGCAGGAGAGAAGAGCTGCTCAGATCAGAGCTTTTTTTAACGTACAGTTGTACAGAAAATGTGCAGTTCTAAATGGATTTGTGCAGTTGTAGAAGCACTTCTGTACAGTTAAAACTAACAAAAAAGGTCGCTGTCCTCCCAATGGAAGCAATTTACCTTGGAGGATTGGAAAGGAATGAAGGGATTGTGCAGTTCTAAAAATTCTTAAAAACAGCCCTGGCTCAGATTCCAAAGGGAGCGGATGGAAGGAATGTTGTTGTTTGATATAGGCGTTAATTCTGCAGATTTCAAATAATCAACTTAACTTCTACTTGTTGATTTGATGATGTTACTTCTTCAAGCTTAACTGCTAATGGTGAATCTGCTTCTTGCTAGTTGCAGTTAATATGATACCGCTCAAGCTACTTGAAGTGCTACAACTGCTGGCCAACCACTTCTGGACCTCGTTGATTTCTTAACTTTGCAATTAGAGCCAATTCTAGTTACTGCAGATTTCTTTTGCTCTTTTAAACTGGTAGCGTCGTTTGCTATAAATTTGATATATTTCTTAAATGTAAAGTGGTTTCTGTAAATAATAGTTTCTTTAAAAAAAGAAAATGAATGAAAACTGTTGTATTGTTTAACAGTTGTAGATAGTTTTTTGTGCTTTGTTTCTGATGTAACTGAGACCAATTTCTGCATTCATTTAATTTCTAGCTCAACTCAAGTGGCCAATTATTGTAATTTTTTTATATTTAAAGTTCTCGTGGAATTGATGATATTTGTTTGTTGTGCTGTTCTTTGCTGATTTTTCATTTACTCTGATATTCTTAGGGGTCATTGCATAATTACGTAACGCTCGAGGGTGGGTGGGTGGGGTCATTGAAAACGTTACGACACGTTAAATGGGTGGTCAAGGGCAACGTTACGAAGCGTTACAGGGTGGGTGGGTGGGTCAAAAACGGTCATTTTCGGCGTTACGTAATTATGCAATAACCCCTTACGGTTTCTTTCCTCAGATTTTGTCTCTGGTTGTAGCAATTCGGTAATAGCAATTTTTGTGATGTGGCACTTAGTAGCAGCACTTAATAATAGCATTTTCGTAATAGCAACTTGGTTTTTGAAATACAGTGCGAGCTGTTTGGTAATGGCACCCTAAAGTGTGATGCTGTGACTAGTTGGATATAGAAACTTGATTTAAATACTTTGGTAATTGCACTTCATGATATCAATCTACTGAACAGGTTTTGCTAGTATTACTTAGGTCGTAGCTCTTTGCTATAAAATGTTGCAAAAACCTTTTTGGTAATAGTAATAGCCCTTTGGTTATAGTGCTGCTAATTGTTAACAACACTTTGTTGAAGTTCTGTGGTTAATAGCACTTTAATAAATATCACTTGTAATAGCATGCTACTAATAGGAAGGACTTCAGTGATATCATAATTGGTATTAGCACTGCAAGATACATGTAGCTGCTCGTTTTTGCTCGAAAGCAGTTTTTCATTGCACAGATATGATATGCTTTCCAAAATGTTCTGCATATCAATTACCTTTCGATGACTGAGAATGTTTGGTACATTTCACGGTACATTAAATTCGAGTTATGGAATTTACCAAGCTAGTTTGATGTTGTTTTTTATAGACTATATACTGCTGAAACTGAAACCAGTTTTAAGTGTGTCTGGCTGTAGCTGAAGCGGGAATGTAGCAGCTTGATACTTCCTGCGTTCTTGCAGTTGTCCTAATTGAGAGATGGTGTTCTATACACGACTGGTTTTATTATCTTCTCACTTTTTGACGTAATTATTCAAATTCTTTTTCAACTAAAGCGTGTCTACTGGATTACAGATTTCTACAAACAATTCCAAGGATTCTAACTCTCACAAGACTCACATGCAGTTGATTGTATTATATTTTATTTTTACATTTATATCGCGCCTGCACAGAGTGACTATTCCGCTCTCAGCACGATAACACCGGGGAAAGAGAGGAGAGAATGAGGAGAAAGACGACTTGTAATAGTTTAGGCCATAAAGTGAGTGAGGAAAGTCATTCGAAATGGATGGACCAACCACAGTCAAACGCCCGAAGTTGGGCAAAAGCAGTAGGCTACTAGTCCTGGGAACAAATAGATCAAGGCAATCATTAGAGTGTATAATGAGCAACAATAATAATAATGAGGATGCGAATAACGACTTCGGCACATAGGACGAGAGTTTGATATGTAGGCGATGTAGGTGCATTTCCTAGTTGTGCTTTGGAGACTAGAAAGAGGATCATGTATAATACTCGATGTGTGCTGTGATAGTTATAGCAAGTGATATATAGACCTACATCGTAGGCCTATTCACAATAATATTGACGATCACATGACATGCGTTTATAAAATAAATCTGGAAATTCCAATAATAGCATTCGACTGATATTCATGATGTGGAGGAGGTGTAGACATATTTTAAAAACAATCTTATTTATTTTTAAGCATGCAGTCTGCTCACCGTTAGCCTACGTCTGTGACGCTGTCCTATTCTATTATTGTCGACTAAATCGACAAACGCAATTTTCAATGTTCTATCCTTTCTTTTAACTGAAATAATTGGTAAGTGTAAAAATTAACTGGAAAAATAGCAGTTGTACCCTCTTTCCTTCGTTTATTCATTCAATCGTTCATTAATTCTCCCATTAATTCATACATTAATTCATGCATTCACGCATTCGATAGCCTAACTGATATTTTTCCACTTAATTCTTATACACCCTCTTTCCTTCGTTTATTCATTCAATCGTTCATTAATTCTCATTACATTAATTCATACATTAATTCAGAAATTCGCGCATTCGATAGGCTAGCGTTGACCTAGAGCCAGTGCTTAGCCTACTCCTTCACCGCTGCGAACTCTAGTTGATTTTTATTGTCCTCTTCTTTCCTGGTTCATATCGCACCTGTGCCATCGTCCTAATTCAGTTCCTCTCATTCATTTCCTATTGTAGGCCTAATAAATAAACAAACGAATGAGTACAAAGCCTATAGTTACTATATTCTAGTTAGGCCTAATTATTATTAGTTTAGCTAACTGCTATTGTTGTGAACGGTAATCAACGCAGTTTCAATCGTCAGACATTTGTAGCAAGGGCATAATAGACAGAATGGAACGTAGACCTACATGTATGATGGATGTTTTAATCATTATAGGGCCTTCGCACAATACACAATTTCGCTTTCGTCTCAGATTATTCTCGAATTGTTTTCTTTTGTCAGACATTATAATAGATGACTTTGCTTTTGAATATTCTGGCTTCACGATATTTTATTTGCTGGCTCTATCTCGTTTTGCACCGCTGTTCAACGATAAATTAAGCGCCTTAAAACAAAATTAATGGCGATGGGCGGAGTTTATCAGGGGCTAGGGGTGCTAAGCCCCCGAGAAGGCCCAAATTCTGTTTTTTACCGTGTAGGCCTAAATAGTATCTTTTTCCGGGTTTAGCCCTCCCCCATTTCCAAGAAGGCGAAGACTCATAAATTTGTTCGGGGAAAATGGTTCTGTTCACGAACGCGAAACCTCAGAAATGGAAAAATGTCAGAAACTTTTTTCCGGAAAAATTTACTTTTCAGAGTCAGATTTAAACCCGACGACTAAAAGTCAGAAACTTTTTGTCCGAGAAAATATTTGTCGGCGCCGCTCGTTCTGGAACGAGTCTCAGCCCCAAAAACAAAACCAAGTTCTTCCCAAGTTCTGTTTTAGCCCCTCCAAGAACGGAAACCAAACTTCGCCCATGCAAATGCCTTCCCTAAATCTTTTAATTCTGTATAAAATACCAATTAACATACACTTGTAGGATAACTGATAAACCGCACCCCAAAAATTTATCGAATACCAAAAAGGTAGGGGTAACATAAGTTTGTAAACAAAGCTGAATTCCATCACTGTCGAAATTATCAGAAAGCAAGAGAATAATAATAATTATTATTGAAGGTACGTCGCTTCATTTGAAAGCATACAGCAAATCAGCTGAGATGCCAGATTGAATTATGGGCTGCAGGTGGACTGCAAACATTCTAACAGTTAGAATTGACTTCGCTTCGTCTGCTACAAAAGAATTAATCCGAGAATTTGAAGCTGGTTGCGAATAATTATTGTTTGTTGCAAAACTACAAACGATGGGGAGGAGGAGTCAACTGATCTCCTTTCTGCTGCCAATCGTTTGCTTCACGTTCGCGGTCGCAAGTAAGAAATCAATACTGTAAAAGTTTCTTTTAAAAATCAGGAATTTCATAATTATGCATAAGAGCTGGAAAATTCAGCGCAGAATATTAAGAGCACGAGTATTTTTTCACAGAGTTTTTATTTATTTATTTATTGCCAAAGAAACAAAAGAACAAGTATAGATACAGAAACGGTCTCTGAGCAACAGGAAGCCCGGAAAAAGCTAAAAGCTTAGGCTATATCAACCTGGCCCCTAAATTACATTTACATTTCAGTCAGCGATACATGTCACACAGTTGTAAACAAAAAAATTCTGTTGAGACCATATGAATGTTAGCACTGACCAATATTATACAGCAAAATAGCAACACAATCAGTACAAAATTATAAGACAAAATTAAATTGAAACACAGGTGCAGTAGCCTACCTAGCCTAGTAAAAAAAGGAGATATGAAAACAAAATTAAGAAAACAAGAAGCGAAACTAAAAAGAAAAGGTGCTGAGGTAGGCTATGCATAACAGCAAGATAAACGGTACAAAGTTAACCGATGAATTGTTTAGAAAGACCTGCTTAGCATTCAGTATATTTCAGTAAAAAGCCTGATTTCACTTCGCTTTTAAATGCAGGTAAAAAAAATTCTCGTTTAAGGTCATCAGATAGGGAATTCCATAAACGAGGACCCAGGACCTGGAGGTTATGTGCTCTGGAGGCAGTTCGTGCATAAGGGACAACATAATTGGACGCAGTCCTGGTATTGTAAGAATGGGTTTGATCAACCGTCATAAAATAATTACAAAATTGATTAGGTAACAAGTTGTGTACAGACTTGAACATGAACACAAGTTTCGATAAATGGGATAATTCATAAATTTTTAATATTTTCAGCTTATAAAACAAGGGATTTGAATGAGAAAGGTAACTGGAATAGGTAATAATTCTTACAGCTGCTTTCTGGAGCCTTAGTATACGGTCTAAATTCCCAGTTTTATACGGTGACGACCATACAGAGCAGCAGTATGTCAAGTGTGGCTCCAGTAAAGTTTGGTACAGTAGTTTTAATTTTTCGGCATCAAGAATATGGCCAACCCTATAGAGTTTTCTGCATGTAGCCTATATTTCTCACTTTGGGCATAGTTATTAAAATTTGCAATTTAATGTGAAGTAATTTGTAAAAAAAAAACAAAGTAGTAGTTACAAAATATGAAAATCCATTTTCCAGGGAGGAGCAATTGCTCCATCTTGCAGGGGCTTCTATCCCTATACATGGCGGGCGCAGCTTGCGCCCAGTGAAAAATAGGGGGGAATCAGAAGACAGCCAAAATTCACGTCAGTTGGGACATGGAGGGCAGCGTTCAATCTAGGCATCACTAAAGGAAGATAGTAAAGGAAGATCCCCCCAGAAAATACTTCCCCACCATATAAATTTGGACAAAATAGTAGGCCTAATGGTTTTTAGCAAAATGTATACACTTTATGCACTTTGAGTTTTTAGTTAGGCTTACCTGGTCACCTGGTGCCGTCAGCTCTTGGAGCTCTGGCGACAGTCATGATGTATCCTCTCCATTGTCTCCTGTTTAGTTAGCTAGGCTACTATCTGCAATTTTGAATTACATGAACTGCTATAACAGCTAAAATATACTATAAAAATTTCCTATTACATGATTATAATTATGTTTTTACTATTTTAATAAATAATACAATCATATTATAATTGAAACAAAAGTAGGCTAATGTTAATACAAATACTATTTTGCACAACTAAATGGCTTCTCTCCAATGTTATCTTCAAATTTCAGACAGTCAAATTTGGTCCTTGAACACTTAGTAAAGCAACATCATTATTACGTGGGCTTACAATGTAGGACCTACATTGTATTTTATTGTATTGCATTGTGCTCTAAAAATTTATGTAACGCCTCTCGAGTGCACACCGATCAGAGGCGCAAAACATATGGCTGCCCAATTTTCGCAGCAATTCCTCCACTGAAACAGTAGAGTAATTTTGCTAAGAGGACAGCTTAAAATGCTGAAATTGCAATGCGGAAATCGCAAAGATTTCTTACGGGGAGGGGCACTTCCCCTCCCCATACCAGGTCCATTCTCGGCGCTACACATGCTTCGGCGATCGTCTGCTGGATGCTCGTTTGTCCCTCTTCAAGCAAACCTTCATTCCCACACTAGAGGAGGGCATGCGCTAGATTGCATTATATTGCCTACATAGAGGAAGGCCGGTTCAGAAAGGGGGGGGGAAGAAAATGGATTGCGCCCGGTTGCTTGGGGGGATAGAAGCCTCTGCCATCTTGCCCCTATGTGCGGGCGCCCATGTTGTGAAATAGAGAGTCAGAACTAGAACGCGGGTGAGATGCGAAATAGCTGAGAATCAGTGTTCATAGTTTACCGCCTCGAAAGTTGGGACCAGAATAATTCGAGGTGGTGAAGTTATAAGTTTATAACTTACTATATAGTAGCCTAAGTCCTGAATCGATCGTAATCAACGGTATCAGATGCAGCGGAATTAATTACTGAACGAATGAATGCATGAATGAATGCATGAATGAATGCATGAATAAATGCATGAATGAATGCATGAATAAATGCATGAATGATGCATCGAATTTATGAGCGAACAAAATAATAAATGAATGAATGAATAGGCCTAAAAGAAGGATCGAAATAGTTTCTGATTGAACGAATTTGATCAATAAATTACTTACTTACTTAATGAATCAATTCAGCAATCAATTGAGCTTTCATTTTACGAATTATTGTGTAGATCTACTGTTATTTATTGTTATTTATGGACTAATTATTATTTGTATCAATACCTCCGCAGGGCTAACTAGCTCTGTTGTTTTGAATGCTGAGAATGGTTGTTTCTGTCGAATGGTAGGCCTACACGTGGCAGAGACGTTGAAAAATGAAGATCGACGTTGTTGAACTAGGAGCCGCAGGAGCGGTAGTTTGCACAATAGAATTTTCATTTTGTTCGTCATTTTGACGATTCACAAGATCAGTTTTGAATTGTTTTGCTACAGATAAACAATCGTTTTGCTATCGATTTTGTTTTTTAAATCTTAATTGGGTTCACAGACAGAACGCAAGAATCCAGTGATTACGTGACTCAAATCAATAGGCTATAGGCCTAGGAGGCTAGGCCTACATGTAGCCTATTTACCAATGGCTTTTAGACATCTGATAGTTAGTTGCCACCGTCAGCTGCAGGTGGTCTACAGTTCGCGCACTCGATTCGCATTTCTGAACGACTTTGCATCCACCAATAAGTACCGAGATACTTTAAAAAAGTAACTGTAATCAAATCTTTTCTGAATTCAATCTTTGTCGTGGTTATCGGAACGCAGCAGATCTGATGCCAATCTATGGTCGTTTCGTGTGAAACCATATTGATAAATATTATCAGTGAGATAAGGCAGGTTGAATGATGAGCGGGGTAGACTAGATATGACGCTAGAATTCGTACTATTAGAATCGACATCTCGTCATCTTCGACTGAAGAAGAATCGTAACATCCGAAATTCGCATTCGCTAAGTTTGTCGTACTTATCCCACAGATGGTTAACTTCTAAAGCGAAATCCTATAAATAGAAGCAGACAGCCCAGAGCACGATCTGGATGCTATAGACCATAGATTCGAAAATATTGCTCTAGATAATCTACTTTATGCAGACAAGTTTAAATCCCGTGCTCCGATCACATTATTACAGAGATCTTGCGTTGGTAGAAAGAATACGAAGGAGAGAATATTATTTAAGCTAGGGCTTTCCGAGGAATTAGGAAAAATAACAATTTGAAGGTCGACGTGAATTGTTTCTTACAGAACTGAAAACGATGGCAGAGGGCAAACAGATCTTGTTTCTGTTGCTCTCAGTCTATTTCTCAATCTGTTTCTGTTGCCTCCCAGACACAGGTAACAATTCAGCTAAAGTTGTTTTTAAAATCGGCGACTTTTCTTAGAAAAACCATCAACCATTATAATAATAGCCTAATTATTTCATATGTAGGTTATTATAACAGTCTACCGGTATATCATGATATTATAATGTATGACATTGCATATTGTTTATTGTGCACTGTACTGCTTAGGTTATGTATTCATTCATTCAAACGCGAATTCAAAATAATGTTGCTCTTATAAACACTAAGACATGAGCAATGAGCATCAGTTCTAGCAAGGAGGTTATTCCTCAGCAAAGGGCGAAAAAGAGGCAGCGGCACGATGCTGGGTTAGTCGGATGACGCGCGCGTAGCCTAGACGCGCCGCAGATGGTAACACTGGACTGAGAGAGACTAGAACGGCCTACGTGCTTCTGACAATAGAAATTTTTTAAAAAAGTATAAGGCCTATTTATGCATGGTTTCTGGCAACGCCGAAAATGACCGTTTTGACCCACCACCAACCCTGTAACGCTTCATAACGCCTTCCTTGACCCACCCACCCACCCTCCCAAGCGTTACGTACGGTAACGATTGTTACGAAAAATCAGTCAAGATTTAGGCCTACCAGACCTGCATGCGAAAGCGTATTTACAATTCATATTTTCATAGCGAATTTAATATAGCTTGTAAATTATAATTTGACAGCAGACTATGCTTAAAATAATATTATTATACAGAGTGTTTTATTTATATAAAATTAATGACAGTCATGCTTGAACTGAAATTTTCTTAAATTTTACTTCAAGAATAAAATTTTACACACAGCTGAAATGTTTCACAGACTATATTGCTCATTAATGGGCTTAATAAATCAAAATTAAGATGAACTAATTATTTGCTGGGTCTGGACACTTCGATAATTATTGTTAATAGAAATATTGATGAGTTCTTTTGAGCGTGAATTTAAAATGTTTGTGATTCGTGTCCACTAAATAAAATATGCTTCAAAGTGATTCGAATCTTCGATGTCAGGAATCCAAAGGAAATGAGGTCTATAATATATACCACGTTGTTCCGTTGGTAAACTATCAAAGATCCAAACAGTTTGAAGAGCGGTCTCCGGTTTGCACAAACGGAAGCACAGATATTTTGGCCTGGCATGCATAGGCGCAATCACGTCCTAAAAGTTGGGAGGGACCATAATGAATCACGTCCTAAAAGTTGGGGGACCATAATAATAAAATTAAGGGACCACTCAAAAGTTGGGGGGGGACGCGTCCCGTGGGTCCCATAGGGTGGTTGCGCCTATGCTGGCATGTAACTGGTGTCTGCTGCCGTGTCTTCTTCAGATATATACAAAGTGGGCCCTAAAAAGTAACCCCTACGGTGTTTTGCCCATATCTTGGTCAGAAGTAAGAATGTCGAAATGAAATTTTACAATCTGAAAGACAATTCATATTTACACATGATGGCCAGATTTCATCAGAATATTTCAAACCCAACAAAAATTATACGACTTTTAGTGAGGCCACCCACCGTTTTTTGACGATTCAAAAACGTAACGCAGCAAAAAGTGACAAAAACGATCTTATTAAGTTAAGTCACATCTCAAATAACTGCTGTGAAATGAACATGTTGGTGCTTCACAACTTGTGTTCAATGTACACACCACCAGTGCCAAAACTTCTTTTGAGTCTCTTTGCAAAGTTCTAGATGGCCCTGTTGAAGCGCTCCAAAGGCAAATCTTCCAATGTTAACTCCATTGCGCCCGTCAATTCTCTTACCGCTCTTGGTTTTGACTTCAGATTGTGATTTTTCTTCAGTATAGATCTCCGCAATTGATTATCAATCCATCGGGTTCAAATCCGGAGATTTGGGGCCATTGGCTTTTTCAATGAAACCAGAACAATCGAACCGATCTCCTTTCATTCACGGCAAATCTCTTGACTCTCAGCTCAATAAATTATTATTCTTAATTTTTGCGCTCTCACTGTTTATCAGAGTAGACGTTGCTCATAGGATCTTGCCCAAGAGTAGCCTGAATACACATTTTGTCTGTCATTGACACCTTGGCCATTTAAATTTTTTCATAAATTTGAATTTCATTGCTTTAATAACAAAATTAATAATCTTACAGATTCCTTATTTACCAACTTAATTGTCATCTTGCTAAGCGACTTCATGGTGACGTGCAGCTACGCTGGAACGCTGTTTCTGTTTAAAATAGTAATAATAATGATCATCTGGCAATGTTAGGGCTATTTGACAACAATTATTTGAGATGAGACTTAATAAAATCTTTTTTGGTACCTTTTGCTGCGTTTCGTTTTTGAATCGTCCAAAAACGGTGGGTGGCCTCACTAAAAGTGATATAACTCTTGTTCTGCTTGAACTATTTTGATTAAATCTGGCCATCATGTGTAGGCCTAAATATGAATTGTCACCTGTAAAATTTCATTTAAAAATTCTTACGTTTGGCAAAGATATGGGCTAAAAACATTAGGGGTTACTTTTTATGGACAACCCTTTAGACCTACTTTGGTTACGTTTTAAATCAATGCCACGAAGCTTACACGTCAAACACTTCATGTCTAAAGTGTCATTCGATGGTGATTTAATATTCATTAATAATTTTCAAGACGTTACGTGACGTTCATCTCTCCCACCCATCCACCCACGTAACGTTTCGTAGCGTTTTTAATGACTCCCATGCACCCTCGAGCGTTACGTAATTATACAATGAACCATAACCACTCCCAGTAATAGTCTACATGGAATTATTGGACTACCTCACTTAGGCCTATCGCTGCGTTAAAGTTCATTTCAATGTTGGTTCCCATGTTGTCAAGACTCAGGAACATCGACAAGAGTGTAACTCGACGTATTATAGGCTACTAGTTTAATAATAATTCTTTACTTTCAAAGAGCGATTTACGCGCACACCTTTTTCATCGGTTCAAGTTCCATAAATTAAATCTTAATTATAATATTGTTGCGAAGGGAATAAAACCGCACTTAGTTGGGGTGGGGAGGGGGCGGTGGAGTAATGGATACCATGCTGGCGTAGAGAGCAAAAGGTAACGAGTTCACGCCCCGTACAGGGCGGACGTGCTCTGTAGGCTGCTATTGGGAGAACTAAAACCCGAAACGCCTATGGTCAACCATCTCTGGTCTCATGGGACGCTCTTCTCGACCACCAGAAGACCCCTCCTTCTCAGCCAGTGACTTCCTCGCTATGATTTCCAGGAAGATGGACGACCTTCGAGCGTCTACTGCAGACTTCCCTCCCCCTTTCATCACGTCCACTAATTCTGTTCTCAATGGATTCAACCGAGCTTGGAAGCTGACCTACGACGTCTTCTCGTTTCCTCAAACATAAAGTCGTGCGAACTGGATCCCTTACCTCCATTTATTATTGCTGATATTGCTGATGACATTGCTCCATTTTTACTGTATCTATTTAACAGGTCTCTCTCTCTCTCTCTCTCTCTCTCTCTCTCTCTCTCTCTCTGAAGGCTGTCTTCCACTCTCACAAAAGCGAGCTCTTGTTTTTCCTACCCTCAAGAAACCTAATTTGGATCCCAACCTCTGCCAGAATTACCGCCCCAAATCTAACCTTTCTTTCCTTTCCAAGACTCTTGAGCGGCTGGTTTTGCTACAGATTCTTCCTTATCTTGATCAGGACTTCTGCCACCTAGTCAATCTGGCTTTAGGGCTAATCATTCTACCGAAACTGTCCTCATCTCTCTTCTGTCTGACATCTTCTCAGCAATAGATAGATCTCAACTTAGCCTCTTGGCTCTCTTTGATGTCTCAGCTGCGTTTGACATGGTTGACCACGAAATCTTACTTCAGCGCCCTGAGACCTCCTGTGGTATCACTGGCTCCCCTTTGCTCTGGCTCAAGTCTTACCTTACTGATAGTACTCAAATGGTCATTTGTGGAAACTCCAGAACTCCTTGGGTCTTTGTTAAATATGGTGTCCCCAGGGCTCTGTTCTGGGTCCTTTACTTTATCTCTTGTATAGTGCTGACATTCCATCCATATTCTCTAAACACTTGGCAACTGGTCACCTCTATGCTGATGATGCGCAGGCACTTGTTCACGGTCCATCATCCTCTGAGTTTCTTCTTGCTGCCCGCGTAGACGCTCTTTCTCGAGACTTGCAGCTTTGGATGTCTTCCAACCGTCTCTCTCTGAATCCAAATAAGACGCAGCTCATTTGACTCGGCACTCGCCAACAGCTTCTTAAGCTTGATTTGGCCCTTCTTAAAGAGAGATTTTCCTACTTTACTTTCCAATCAAGTGTTCGAGACCTTGGAGTAGTCCTGGACAGCATGCTTACCGTTGCTCCACACATTGCCAGTCTCACTCTTCCTACTTTCATCTCAGGCGGCCTATTGCAATCCGTCGATCCGTCTCCTCCTCTGTCTTTACTTCAATCGTTCATGCCTTCGTCTGTTCCCGAATTGACTATTGTAATTCGCTATTGGTTGGCCTTCCAAAAGTTCGTCTCTCTCTCTCTTCAGTCTGTCCTAAAATCTACTGCCAGACTAATAGCCCGGCTTTCTCGCAATTCTTACATCTCTGCTTTTATATTTGACCACCTTCACTGGCTTCCCCTTATTGCTCGGATACAACTCAAGGTTCTGACAATAATCTGCCGGTCATGTACTGGCCGAGCTCCCATGTGCCTCCGTGACCTCATCCATCTGCCGACCTCGGCCACTTCTCTTCGCCCGCTACGCTCCTTGGATCGGATCGCGAGCTAGGACTGCCTTAGCTAAAAAGCGTGCCTTTGCTCTCATCGGCCAGGCATTGTGGGACCAGCTTCCTCCTTCAACGTGTTCCTCCATATTAACTGGTGGGCCTAATGCCTCTTTCCGGTGTCTCAAGACTACTTTTTTCTCTCTTGGTCTAACGTACTGGGGGGGCCTCTGACTGGTGTGCACTTTGAGAGGCGCTTTATAAATTTATAAATACAATACAATACAATTACCGCCATGTATTGCAGGCTGTCCGTTCAGTTACCTAGTCAAGATTTATGTGTTTTTATGTATAATTCTGTAATCTGAGTTCCTGTAAATTGTTTCAACTGCCTAATTGCACACTGTAACGGTTACAGTGTAACCGGTTGAGGTCTGTTCTTATTGAATCAACGAATTTTATTATTATTATTAGTAATTTATTTCTGAATAGAAATTTCAAGTAAATTTCCCGTTCACTCAGTTAATGATCTGTAAGCCTAATAGTTCTGAATTGAAATTTCAGGTAAATTTCCCGTTCACTCAGTTAATGATCTGTGGACAGGGCCGGATTTAGGTTGGTGGGGGCCCTGAGGCAAACACTAAGCCAAACAGTATGGAATACTTTTTTATAATTAACTATTAACTAATAACTAATGTACTGTAGTCTGTAGGTAAGTTACATCTTTAACTGTACTACAGACAGACTCACTTGAAGTCACTTCACTCACAGAGTCACAGTCACAGTAATGACAGTAATCACAGTATGATCAACTTATTGACACTTTTCTTGCTTTGCTATTAGCGAAGTCTTTAATGATGTCACGAAAGTCAATGCTTCGCAAGACATCGCTTTCAATGCTCATCAGTGACAGCCAATTCAACTTCTCCTGGTCCAAAGTTGTTCTAAGACGATTTTTTATTATTTTAAGCTTGGAAAAGGATCTTTCTCCACTGCAATTTGAGACCATCATACATAGATATATGCGCAGCATGATATCAATGTTAGGAAACACAGACTTCAAATCTTTTGTAGCCATCATTGTGTACATCCACTACAATTTACCTCAGGCACAGGGTCAGACTCAATCTTCACTAGTAAGGATGAAGACGGTTTATCGTCTGCTTCAGAAGATTCTCCGACAGTTGCCACGCTAGAAGTTCTCGTCAAAAAATCAAAAATGTTTCCAGACTTTTTGGCATCTTCCTGTTGTTTTAAATGTTTCTCATTTGATAATTTTCTCTTATTAGCACCACTACCATACTGTCGCGGTGTTTTGTGCCGGTGTAAAGGTTTCAAATTACCCCCTCCTAAACATTACCCCCCGGTAACTTGAAACCGGTTTCAGACTACCCCCCGGAAACTAGATTTGCATCAATCATCGCATTTATTGCACTAAAAAAATCAGAAAAATCATCCCGCTTCTTGTTTTGGTCTGAAGAATTTCATCCGTCATCCCACTTCGTGGTATGTTATCAATTTTTTGATCGAAAAAAAATAATAGCCTCGAAGCCATTTCTCCGTTGTAACTTCAGCGGTGATTAGTATTTTAGTTATAGATGAAAATATTGATAATAAACCAGGAAGTGGGATGACGGATGAAAATCTTCAAAATAAAACAAGAAGCGGGATGATTTTTCTGATATTTTAGTGCAATAAATGCGACGATTGATGCAAAATACAGTTTTCAGGGGGGTAATGTTTAGGAGGGGGTAATTTGAAACCTTTACACCGGTCTCCTGGTCTGCTCATGATGGCCACTTAATAAATTTCAATAGAAAAATTATTATAACTGACTTACGATTTTCAGGATAACAATAATAACATCATAATTATTAATTTATTATATTTGTTGTCTGTTTTGCAATTTATCTTATTTTACAATTTCAACGTGACAATGTCTGCCATTCTTATATCTGCCGTTTTGCCGGAAATCAACATCAGACTCAGTTTATAATATATTTATATAGCGCTTACATTTTTATATCGCGACGCTGACAATAAGTTACAACTTACAAGTAAATAGTAATATGACTAGTAATATCTACTATTTTTAGTTGTGTAGGTCTATTTACAATATTTATTACATGTGTTTGGTGGAATTGCCAATTGGTGGGGGCCCTGAGGCGGTGGGGGCCCTGAGGCAGCTGCCTCATTTGCCTCATGGTAAATCCGGCCCTGTCTGTGAGCCTAATAGTTCTGAATTGAAATTTCAGGTAAATTTCCCGTTCACTCAGGTAATGATCTGTGAACCTAATAGTTCTGAATTGAAATTTCAGGTAAATTTCCCGTTCACTCAGTTAATGATCTGTGAGCCTAATAGTTCTGAATTGAAATTTCAGGTAAATTTCCCGTTCACTCAGTTAATGATCTGTGAACCTAATAGAATTCATATAGCGACTGTAATAATTATCTCGCCTATGCGTCTCTGAATTGTTCGATTCAGCAGAGATAGCCTACATAATAATATCGATACCGAACGGAAATATTTCGTTTCGCGTTTGAATCTGTAAAATCTGTGAATCCGATTGACAGGCGAATACAGGTATACAGAAAAGGACGGCAAGCAGGCCATATTGAAGTATGATGAGGACAAGGATGGATTCCTCAATTTTCAAGAATTCGAGAAATACATCAAGTATGAGCAGACCTCACTTGTGAAAGTAAATGTATGGGTGAGTGATCCGATTATTGTAAGTTTTACGGAGAACATAGCCTACTTCCGCAGGTCTTCAGTGACTTTGTTAGTGAGCATCAAAACCTCTTTGCATTTGTCTCCTCTCAAATTCTTCTCTGTCTGTCTGTTTGCCACTCATTCGCTGTCGGCCTGTATGTCCCTCCCTCCCGCTGCTTTTGACTTCTGTTAAAAACTTCTGCGGAAAACCATGTTTACGGGCGAATAAGGTTGATGCATCGCCAATTACGTTCGGGCCCTCATTTATTATACACCGTGATTCAAAAAAAGTAAGCCAAAATGTTTTTCAAATATCTCCAATGCCTGATGACATATCACGCTAAAAATTTTCAAATATTTAGAGAACAGGACCAAGAATATGATTCCAAAATTTCATGAGATAAAGTTGAACGGATAAAAAGATATGAATCTTTCAACTTCATATGCCGAAATTCCAGTTTACAAGCAATTTTCTGTTAGATTCAATAGAATGTAAGTCTAACTGTTTATCTTATATCTCTAATGCCTGATGATTAATCATACTAAAATTTTCCAGATATGTAGAGAAATGAACTAACAATATGATTCCAACAGTTTGGTTTGATTATTTAATTAAATAAGATGCTCAAAATGTCCTCCTCCTGCTTGCACGCAAGCCTGGAGGCGCTGGCGCCATTGTGCAACAGCATCGTCGATTATCCTTTGGTCTAGGCCATCTCACACTTCCATCAAGCGCTATTTCAGATCGTTTATGCCATGGATTGTTG
This sequence comes from Lumbricus terrestris, assembly GCA_949752735.1. Lineage (NCBI taxonomy): Eukaryota > Metazoa > Annelida > Clitellata > Crassiclitellata > Lumbricidae > Lumbricus > Lumbricus terrestris. The sequence goes on from OX457050.1 coordinate 614,454, forward strand.
TCTATTCGGTCTTGTATCAAGCTCTACACTTTATGGTCGACAGGATTCAAATCTGGGCTGTTCGGAGGCCATAATGTGGAAGAAAGGAAGTTTGGCGTCTTCTTGTCAGCATTTCAATGGTTTCCTTGGCTGTGTGGGCTGGGGCACTGTCCTGTTGAAAAGAAAACAGTCTTCTGGGGGGGGCTAGATTTCTGATTACAGGTAGAAGATGTTGTGACAGCAATACGTTGCGATAATAGGATCCATTAATTTTACTTCAGGGTCACTAAAGACCAAAATTGGGAACTATCAAGCGTCGAAACCGCAAAGAACGCCATAACAGACATGCTGAAAACTGAAATTTCGGGAGATGAAGTTGATATATTCATATCTTTCTATCCGTTCAAACTTATAATATGATATTTTGGAATCATATTGTTGGTTCAATTATCTTAATATTAGGAAGATTTCAGTATGATTAATCGTCAGACATTAGAGATATAAGATAAACAGTTTGACTTACAACTTATTAAATCTAACAAAAAATTGCTTGTAAACTGAAATTTCGGTATATAAAGTTGACAGATACATATCTTTTTATCCGTTCAACTTTATCTCATGAAATTTTGGAATCATATTCTTGGTCTAATTCTCTAAATATTTGGAAAATTTTAGCGTGATATGTTGTCAGGCATAGGAGATATATGAAAAATAATTTGGCTTACTTTTTTTGAATCACGGTGTAGAAGGTGGGCCATACAAAATATTCCGCTAAGGTTTTTTGCCAATATCTTGGCCAAAAGTAGGCCTAAAAATTTCGAAATCAAATTTCACAGTCTTAAAGACAATATTCATATTTACACAATCATGATGGCCAGATTTCATCAAAATATTTCACACAGAGTAAAAGTTATATGTCATTTAGTGAGGCCACCCACCGTTTTTTGACGATTCAAAAACGTAACGCAACAAAAAGTAACAAAAATCGTGATTTTATCAAGCCATATCTCAAATAACTGTTGTCAAATGAACTTGACAGTGCTTCACAACTTGTGTTCAATGTGCCCACCACCAGTGCTAAAACTTCTTTTGACTCTCTTTGCAGTGTTCTTGATGGCCCTGCTCATGGGCGGGGACTTGCGGGGGACGAGCGAGTGACCGAAGAAAGGACGCGAGATTATCGACGGACGAATGGCTAAGTGTCGAAGGAAAAAGCTCCGTCTTTTGCCGGGAAAAATTTCTGACGACATTTTTTAGTCATCTGGCGAAAATTTCGAGGAAATGTTCTATATTTTTTTAGTCATCACGTCGTATTCACTTGAAAATCTCTTTTCCTGCAGTGTGTGCGTTTGTGTACACGTGTACACATGTCCTAACGTTTAACGATGGGGGTCAAATGCATGGGCCGTCCCCCCAACACCTCCATTGACGTCCCCCAAAGCCCCAACACTTCCATTGAGGGGGACCGTACGTCCTTATTGTCCCCCTAAGTCTCCGCCCATGGCCCTACTGATGCGTTCCAAAGGCAAATGTTAACTCCAATGCGCCTATCAATTCTCTTACCACTCTTGGTTTTGGTTGCAGATTGTGATATTTCTTCAGCATAGCTCTCCGCTATTTATTATCAATGCATCTGGTTCAAATCCGGAGATTTTGGACCATTCGCTTTCCCAATGAAACAGGGCTTTTTTAACGTGCAGTTGTACACAAAATGTGCAGTTCTAAATGGATTTGTGCAGCTGTAGAAGCACTTCTGCCACACGTTTTGTGCAATTAAAACTAGCAAAAAAGGTCATTTTCATCCGATTGGAAGTAATTTACCATGGAGGATGGGAAAGGAAAGAAGGAGTTGTGCAGTTCTAAAAATTCCTTAAAAACAGCCCTGCAATGAAACCAGAAAAATCGACATTGAACCGACCTCCTTTCATTTTACGGAAAATCTCTAAAATCTCAGCGAAAATCTTAATTTTTGCGCTCTCAGTGTTTATCAGAGTAAACGTTGCTCATATGTCTCCAAGATCCTGCACAGGAGGTGACTGAATACGCATTTTGTTTGTAATTGACACCTTCGCCATTTTCATCTTTTTATAGAAATTTCAATTTCATTGCTTCAATTGCAAAATCATCAATCTGACAGATTTCTTATTTACCAACTTGCTTGTCATCTTGCTAAATGACTTAGCAGTGACGCGCAGCTGCGCTGATACCCTGTTTCTTTTTTAAAATAGTAGGAATAGTGATCAACTAGCAATATCAAGGTTATTTGATAACAATTATTTGAGATGAGACTTAATAAAACCGCATTTTGCAACTTTTTTTTATTGCTTTACGTTTTTGAAGCGTCAAAAAACGGTGGGTGGTCTCACTAAAAGTGATATAAAAGTGACCGAAGTGTTGCAGGTTCGAATCTACTTCAAGCCACTGCGTAGCGACCTTGGACAAGTTGCTCACCCACAATTGTTGTCTGTGAGGAAGGCAAAGGGTAACAACCTCACTCATCTCATCCAGGGGTATAAAACCAATGAACCTGCTTTCGGGCAGAGAACTCCATCATCATCATCGTCATCGCCATCGCCATCATCATCGTCATCACCACCACCACCACCACCACCACCACCACCACCACCACCACCACCACAATAATTCAATTTCATATAATCTAATCCAATGTCTTCCGTTTTCGATATTCGCATTGAAAAAATCGGGGAAAAGTGATTCAACCATTACTTTCGTGTAAATAATTTTGGCTGATCATTAAAATAAAATATTTGTTGTTTCAGGAGTTTTTTGGTTATGTGGATAGAAACCACGACGGCAAAGTCGGCAAAAACGAGCTCAACAGGTATGCAAAAAATTAGCCACGCGTGATAATCTGATCAGACCGTGATACTCTATTGACAATCAATCTAACTATCTGTCTGTCTGTCTGTCTGTACGTCCCCACGTAACAGAGGGGCCCGCGGCGACCCAAATTGACTGTACATCGGATAACAAATTAGCAACATGCTATACGAACTTTGACGTACGATAAACTTACATTTATTTTACACTAAGTCTTGTAGTAGGTCTACAAAGATTGCTGTGGTAGCTGCGTCAGCAGTAGCCTATACTAGTCTAGATTATTAATAAATGTAACAAAACGAAACACATGCATATATTGTCCTGGGCACGACGTTAAACTGCATCCATCCTCCGCCACAGGAAACCAACAACGTCCTTGTGCCGGTCCTAAGCCCGGACAAAAGGAGAAAGTTTGCCAGATGGGTGTCGATACGCTGGCAGTAAGACTAAGACGATTGAAATCCGCAAAAACCACGACACAAGTGACATAGCGACCCAGATGCTTCAATGTGTCATGATGTGGAGTTGACATGCACAGGCCGGTCAGGACAGACCAGTGGAGAGAGTCGGGGGAGAGAGTGTGGGACACATACGGGCATTGACCCAGGTTGTCCTTCATGCCTCTCTCCCAATTTTATCTTCAATCAGACAAGGTTGTCTAGCTACTCCAAGATGTCAATGGTATGGACCTGCTGACCGGACAGGTTGAAGATGGGCAACATGACGCGAGACAGACTCAGACAGAGTGGCGTCGGACCCCTATACGGGTATTTAGCCCAAGGATTTTGATGATGATGATGATGATGATGATGATGATGATGATGATGCATATAGAAGGCATGAATGCAAAAATCTACATCTAATACTGAGTGATTGAGGCGGAAATCGAGTTATGTTCAGTGTTTACTCTATGCATCTTCAAGATGGGTCAGAAAAATCCTGCGCGTCTCTTGGCGAGACAAAGTAAAAAAAACATTACGATAAGGGAAATAACAGGTCAGGAGACCATGGAGAACACCATCAGAAAGAGAAGATTACAATGGATGGGTCATGTGATACGCATGGATGAAACCAGGATAGCAAGACAAGTGATGGTCTGGACTCCGGAGGCAAGGCGCGGAAGGGGCAGACCAAGGAAAAACTGGACAGAAACCACCAGGGAAGACTTGAAACGCATGGACTTGACATGGGACAAGGCGATTCAAATGACGGAGAACAGATAAGAATGGAGGAGCTGCATTGCCCGATGTGCAGAACTTCACGTAAAGGACTGATGATGATGATGGTGATCTTCAAGGGGAGCTCCTCTTAGAAGTGACTACCCAAAACAAATAATGGTCTAATAGTTTCTAGTTATTGTTTACATTTTTGTAATACCCGAGCTCTAATAAAATACCGTGATTTTGTTACCATCGTGTGATTATTATGATAAAATCTGCTAATATAATAATATATGATACTGTCATATTACAATGAGTAAAGTTTACTGTTAATATTTGTACAAGGACCATTTTTCTACAAGTTACTAAACTAGCACTTAGGCATAGTAAAATTGCATCACTAAGCTAGTCTGCTACATGACTTCCTGATTTTGGTAGTTCTTCCTTGGTTTGTGTAATATTTTTAACAATTCTGATAACTGTGTCGGCAATGCAGGACTTTTTAAGCAACGGGAATCAACTAATTCCAGTGCACGAAAGTCGGGCTTAGACTATACACCTGTCTGCAGTTATTCATAATACTGCAAAGCTGCAATGGTAGGCCTATATTATAATGGCCCAGACGCAGCAGAACTGAGTTGCAGAACTTTATACACAAAGCAATTACTATTTCAACAATAATTATAGGCTACTAGTTAAAAGAAGGCATGAATGCAAAAATCTACATCTGAGAACTGAACGTATAAAACTGAGTTGCAGAACTTTATACGCAAAGCAATTACTATTTTAATAATAATGTTGCGGAACTAGGGCTGGGCAGAAAAGTACCAGGGCCGATCACCAACCCTAGCCGTATAAGTCTTTCGATGATGTCCGGGGGGTAAGGCGTTAGCTGGGGACTAACGACTAGCCGACTAGGCTTAGGCTAAACTATACTTAAACGAACTGGGATTCAAACGAACTGTATTTAAATCGAACTGTATTTAATAACTGCGAAATCGAACGTCTTAAACAAACTGTACACTGAATGCTAGATCACTGCGACGCAACTGAACTAAACACGCATGAATGTCTTTTTCACACTGCAACTGACGACGACTCTGACTCTGACTCTGACTCTACAGTAACGCAACAGCAATGCTGACGACGACTCACGACTGTACTACTGCCACCCTACTACCCAAGACCCTATCAAAGAAGAAGCAGCTCTTTAGCTATTGCCCTCTGCTCTATTTATACTCTCCCAGACGCAGGTGTGCTGAATAAGTAGATATAGGCCAATGTATGCTGGATAAGTAGACGTGCTGAATAAGTAGATATAGGCCAATGTATGCTGGATAAGTAGACGTGCTGAATAAGTAGATGTGCTGAATAAGTAGATGTAGGCCAATGTATGCTGGATAAGTAGACGTGCTGAATAAGTAGATATAGGCCAATGTATGCTGGATAAGTAGACGTGCTGAATAAGTAGATGTGCTGAATAAGTAGATGGAGGCTAAAGGGGCGGGGCAAGCAGACGTAGGCAGAGAGAGAGCAAAGCAAGCGCACCCAAACACAGCAGGCAATCTTCAAGTTTTTCCACAATAATTATAGGCTACCAACCTCAAATCAGCCACAAACAGATACCACAAACTCATCGCTGCTACCAAAAAGAAATATTACTCATCACATTCACTCCAGCTCCTCCAACCCTCGGCACCTCAGGAGAGCTGTCAACTCTCTTCATCGCAAATCACCTTCCCCACTACCGAGCTCCATTCCACCCCCCTCTATGGCCGATACATTCTGTTCATTCTTCTCTGACAAAATCTCTTCCCTTCGCTTCACATTGCAGTCTCTTCTTGATTCACAATCCCCCAACACTGATACACCTCCATTTCCAAACCCTACTCCTCCTGTCTCTCAGTCATCCCTTCCAATACTCCATCCCGCCTCTGAAGCTGAAGTGTCACTCCTGCTAAACTCTCTTCCCAACAAACAGTGTGAATTAGATCCTATCCCAACTGCTCTCCTAAAAGACTGCGCCTCCGTCCTCATTCCTATAATCACTAAAATTACCAATCTTTCACTTTCTGCTGGCAACTTTCCAATGGTCTTCAAGCAATCTCTCGTCACTCCTCTTCTGAAAAAGGCAAATCTTGACAAGGAAAACCTATCAAATTACCGACCCATCTCCAACCTTTCTTTTCTATCTAAATTAACCGAACGAATTGTCCTTTCCCGGCTAAACGATTACCTCTCTTCTAACTCACTCCTCAACCCCCACCAATCCGGCTTCACCAAACACCACTCTACAGAAACTCTACTTGTCTCTCTGTATAATAAACTGGTTTCTGCCGTCAGTCATCAGCAAGTCTCCTGCCTCTGCCTCCTTGACATTTCCGCTGCATTCGACACCATCGATCACAATCTTCTTCTTAATCGACTCTCTTCTTCTTTTGGCGTCTCTGGCACTGCTCTACTCTGGTTCCAGTCCTATTTGTCTTCCAGGTCCTTCTACGTTAAAGCCTCCAGTCACTGTTCACAACCCCTTCCACTATCTTGTGGCGTTCCTCAAGGCTCCGTCCTGGGTCCGCTGCTCTTCATTCTCTACACCACTCCTTTAAGTCATCTAATAAAATCCTCGTCTGTTGACCACCATCTCTACGCAGACGACGCCCAACTCTTTATATCCTTCTCCCCAGGCTCATTTTCCACCGCCATTGCTCAACTTCTCATTGTGGTCAATCTAATCTCTCAATGGATGTCCTCAAACCTCCTCTGCCTCAACCCATCAAAAACAGAGTTCATTATTCTAGGTCTTCCTGACCAAATCAAGAAAATCCCTGACCCTTCAATACACCTATCGACTAACTCTTCATCTCTTACCTTCACCTCTGATGCTCCTGTCCGCAATCTTGGTGTAATGTTTGATTCTCATCTCTCCCTCTCTAACTACATCTCTAATCTATCGCGCTCCTGCTTCATGCACATCCGGGACCTCCGCCGCATCCGACCTATGCTCGATTTCAAAACTGCTTCTACCATTGCTACGTCCACCGTCCACTCAAAGCTTGACTACTGCAACTCTCTGTTCTTAAACCTTGACTCTTCACAACTTAAGCGCCTCCAAGTCATTCAAAATTCTCTAGCTAGAGCCGTCACCAGAACACCCAGACATCATCACATCACCCCATCCTCAAGTCACTTCACTGGTTGAAAATCCCAGAGCGAATCCATTTCAAAGTTCTCTCCTTAACTTACAACTCTTTACAATGCTCTCAGCCCAGTTATCTTCGCGAACTGTTCACCATCCAGCCTACCCGTTCTACCCGATCATCCGCCTGCCTTACACTTTCTCGACCGCCGGTCACAAGTCATCTCAAGTTCTCCAACCGAGCCATATCCATCTCAGTACCACGCCTTTGGAATGATCTGCCTCCTGAATTCCGATCCTTTTTAGTCCCTCCACCATCGTTACTAATCACACACACCACAACCTTTCTCAGGCTCCTCTATCCATCACACCTCGGGCTTTTCATTCGAAACCTAAGACGCTCCTTTTCGCGAACTCTTACCCTATCTCATCTGATCCTCCTCTCTCCAATTCCCGGCCCAGACGACACCCGCCTTAGTAGCTGTCTAGCCCCTCTGATCCTATGGTAACTCGACCCGGACCACCACGGACTACTCTCACGGACAACCCTTCTAACACAACGCATTTGATCCTGATCTTATGGTAACTCGACCCGGACCACCACGGACTACTCTCACGAACAACCTTTCTAACTCAACGAAGCGCTCGTGAATAAGCTGGTGCCTCTCTCTTGGTTTTCGAGTGGCGCTTTAGAAATTTGGAGTTTACGATTACGATTACTACTAGTTATTAAAAGAAGGTATGAATGTAAAAATCTACATCTGAGAACTGAACATATAGAACTGAGTTGCAGAACTTTATGCGCAAGGCAATTACTATTTTAATAATAATTATAGGCTACTAGTTAAAAGCAGGCATGAATGAATATTAGCTTTACAAATTCTTGAAATGAATGAATGAATGAACTAGTCAGGGGCGCAACCAGAAAAATTTCCTGGGAGTGCTCAGAATTGTTACTTTAAGCGCCGAAGGTGCGAATCAGCGAGTGCCGAAGGCACGAAGCCAATGCCAACTAGGGGGTCTGAGGGAGCGTCGTAAGCTCCCCCCAGCGGGGTCTAGGGCAGAGCCCCAGAACCAACGCATTTTTTTACATTTGGCATCAGCTATGGCGTTTCACGATCTGTTTGACAACTGTATTTTTGAGCGATAAAGTCATGAAAACTTAACCTGTGTTTTTTCTAGTCCCTTCTCTGGGAATCAAGGTTTCTGAGGAAAGACGAGCATCAGACGGAAAATCTCCGAAGCACGTGGCGTCGAGAGGGCAGGGGTTTTGGGAGGAGATGTGCCCTCCACATAAGAAATTTTCTAATTTCCACACTGCAATGGCAGCATTTTAAGTTGTCATCTAAAGCAAAATTGCTATACTATTTCATTGCTGACAAGAGTGGTCTAAACTTCAATGAATATACTCACAATTATAAAAAAGTCGGATTTTCCACGTTTATTATGGTACCAATCTAAGATGCCAACTTAGCAAAATAACTCTATTACTTCCGTGCTGATAAAAAGAGTGATTTCATATTTCAACATGGGCTTAGCAGGGGAATGGGTTTGGGCAGGGGATGTTCCTCCTCCCCATCATAGAATTGTTTATTTCCACACTGCAGTGGTATCATTCTAGAGTGTCATTTTAGCGAAATTTATCATGATTTCACAGATGAAAGACATGGTGTAAGATTTCAATGCCCCTCCCCATTGTTTTATTTTCTAATTTCCATACTGTAATGGTAGGCTTTTGAGCTGTCATCTTAATAAAATTGCTCATTTTCAACGCTGATAGTCATAGATTTTAATTTAAAATTTCAGAGTGTTGCCTCACAATTACTTAAAAAATTTTGGGATTTGTACAGTGCACTGTGACTTTTAAAGCTGTCATTTTTTTTACAAAATAACTCATGATTTTAGTGCTCAGAGATGTGATTCCAATAAATGCCCTTCCCATCGTCTAAGATTTTTAAAAATTACATTTAATTTACGTCTTAACCAAATTGTTCATTAAGGATAATCAGTGGATAACATTGCAGAAACTTTTAATGATATTTATGAAATATTTATGACATATTGGGGGATATAAGCATCTCCGTCCACTTACCACAAACTTTGGTGGTTTAAGACTTCAGACTGTTGCCTAACAATTACTTACGTCTTTCCTGAATATCGCCCTGAATATCCGCCAATAACAGTACCGTAAGTTATGCACATAATATCATTATGCACATAATATCATATGATAGTATCATAATTATATAATAATAATAAACAATAAAATTATAGTAATATAGTAGGAAAATAAGATCATGGTATAATATGGCAGTTTATCATGTCTATGTAAGACACTAGTTATAATAAAGGCACAGGATAGGCAAATTCTCGAGACCCAGACAAACTCAGGTAGACTAGCTAAACACTAAAATCAAGTGCTTTGATTATGAACCATGAATTTGACTAAATTATAATACAGAAGAATGAAGGAACTTGCTTGATCGTGTATAATCTGAAAGACCGAAAGACCCCTACCCCCCTCCCAACCCACCCACAAAAACTCATCGGATTTTGAAAAATTGCGTGGGTCGCCTTTTTAGCTCAAGCACCCCCAGCACCACCCTGGTTGCGCCACTGGAACTAGTCGAAATTTTCAACCACTTTTTTTTATCACCACTGAAATAATATAGGGCCTAGTAATTTTGTTAAGATCGCAGCATACAATGCTACTGTTAGGCTAGGCTGCTTGTGGAAATTGATAGAGAAATTATTATAATTGCAAGAATATTTATTGAAGTCTATGACTATTCAGGTCAGCACTGCAATAGTTGAGGAACTTTGTTAAAATGGCAGCTTAAAATGTTGCTATCGCAATGTAAGAAATTCAAACGTTTCTTGTGGGGGAAGGGCACATTCCCTCCCCTTGCGCCTCCCTACACGGCGCTACGCGTCTCAGCGACCGACGGTCAAATACTCGTTATCCGTCCTCCAGAAACCTTGATTTCTGTCAGAAGACGGGGACTAGATGAGACTCATAGTTACGTAACTTACGTTTAGAAATAGTGTTTGTGCCTAGGGCCACAATTTTTTTTAAATGGCCCTGACTTCTGTTGCGCCGTTTACTTGCATGTAGGCCTATGCCCAAAATATCCCTCGATATTAGCTTTGAGTAAGAATGGTTTTCAGAAACATCGAACTTTTGAATTTATACTGAATCTATGAATTGTTTTATTGAAAGCCAGAATGTCATCTTGCTATTTCCAGGGACATTGTGGTCACGTTAGAATAATAGACAGCGACCAAAAAGTTATCGAAATACATGTAGAGATGGATCAGTACCTTAGCAATTGCATTATTGTCGTGTATGGACATCTGCTAAGACAACCATAACACTGTTCAGGCATAGACAAATCGGTGCGGCACGAACACTCGAGATAAACGTCGATTTGTGGAAGCGATAACGCCATCATTCTTTTGACAAAATTTTATAATAAACACTAAAAATTTGTATTGACAAATGCACGCAAACAATAGGCATTGATTGATTAAACAGCTTAAAACTGGCATTGGTGCGTTTCATCATTAAAGGACGATTCTTATAACGGAATGGATTACAAATTTACAATTGTTATTCTTGACCAATAAAAGTATTGCTTGTCATTTAAGCGTTACGACATGCACTTCAAGTCTGTTGTAGGAATTAACTCAGCGGCTAGTTAGTAGTAGTTACTGTCCGACTAACAAAACTCGGTGGCCGCAGATTGTATACAGCTTATAAATTGTTACAACCAGCCCGGACTCCCCTACGACCGGATGATTTTGTGGTAGTCATTTCAGGTCTGACACCAGTTCACCGTAGTAATAGTTATTGAAATACGCAGAATGATGACAGCTACATATTAATTTCTGCTTCTTCTATTGCTACCACTTCTTCTGAACTCGACAGTGTTACATGTTTAAAAAGTATGCAGATGACACATACTTGCTGGTGGGTCGGAGATGAGGTCAACCGTTGCGGAGGAGCTTAGTCACGTAGCTATCTGGGCAGCTAAAAATAACCTTTGTCTGAACACGGAAAAGTCAAAAGAAATGATCGTGTCCTCTCGTCATGGTGCTGATGCTCCAGAGCTGATGGTGGGACTAAAAAGAGTTACATATATGAATATATTTGGAGTTACCCTTAACTCTGATCTTCGTGTCACCTCTCATGTAATTGACGTAATCTCCTCCTGTGCTGGGTCACTGCATGCCCTGTGGACGTTAAGAGCCCATGGTTTGTCATCTGATGCTCTTCATGTAGTCACTAGAGCAACTACTGTCTCCAAATTGTTATATGCTGCTCCTTCCTGGTGGGGCTTTGCTACCGCCAATGACCGTGCCAAAATTGAACGTCTTTTAGCAAGAGTCCGTCGTTCCGGGTACTTGCCTGATGACTCGCATACTGCTACTGAAATGGTAGATCTTGCCGATGACCATCTTCTGGCAGCAGTCTCCAGAAACGGTTTCCACGTTCTTCGTTCGCTTTTCCCACCGGTTGTCGATCGTTCCTACCAATTGAGACCACGCCCTCACAACTTTGTTTTGCCAGTCAAAGACGACAGACACTTCATCTCACGTGTTTTGTATAGGAAGCCACCTATGCCCATAAATTATGTCAAATGATCTAATTCTCATATCAGCCTAGTATAAAAACGTAAAATCATATCCCTTTTTGCAATTATTTACGTAATTTTCTACACTCATCCTCTAATATGGATTCAATTGTTATGGACATAAACAATTTTAGGTAGCCTATAATTGTGTTTCATTTGTTGAACTAATTTGTGTACCTGATAGCGGTGTGTCTCTCAGTTTTGTTGCCAATTAAACGAATATAATAATAATATGTGGGCTCTTACTAGTAACCTCAAACTCAACCATGGTAAATCTAAGGAGATGATAATTAGTCGTCCAAGGTCTAAGCTAACCAATCTCCCTCCCCCTGTACCTGGTATGGAGAGGGTGACAAAATCTGTCATCCTAGGGGTAACAATTACGAATAAGCTTAACTTTGACTTGCAGCCAGTCTATAGTAGGCTATAGCCTACTGGAGAAAGAGGTCAAACCCGCATTCCAGCGAACTGCAGTCTGCGCTCAGTTAACAGCCACAGAAATGTTTCATAATAACGGCGAAGGATTATTTTGACAAGACGGTGCACGTGCACACACATCAGTCTCAGTCGAATGGTTGAACAAAAATTATCAATGGATACCTCTCACAGGGGGACTGGCCGCCTAATTCGCCGGATTTGTCACCAATAAAAAATGTTTGGAGTAGCCTATTATGGAAGCGACTGCTTATGCCGATCCCGAACCCCAGACATTGAACATCTTAAAACGTCGGCTTCGTAAGGCATGGACATCGATACCTCTGACAACTCTGAAAAATCTAATTGACTCGATGCCTAATCGACTTGAGGCTGTAATAAAGAGTAAAGGAAACATTATTCAATACTAAATGATAATTTATATTAATTAATTATGTGTGGATTAACATTTAACATTGATGGTCGTAAAATATGGTTTCTACCTAACTGGACGTTTACTTGGCACGGTTTTGATGACGTCACGAAAATTGGCGCTAAAATTTGAATCAGTGAGCTAGTGATCTAATTTGTTTGGCGTAACATTCTCATTTGAAAAACCTATCCGCCAGTATAAAACTTTCCACATTATGTTGTGTATAAAATATATTTGTCTTCATTCAAAATCGTTCTCGACCTATCGAGACGGTTTGGGTCCACTATTCCGAGGGTCCACTATTCCGAAGGTTCACTATTCCGAACCCTAACCCTAGACCTAACCCTAAACCTAACTATAACCCTAACCCTAACTCACCCCAACTCTAACCCTAACCCTAACCCTAACCCTAAACATAACCCTAAACATAACCCTAACCCACTCCAACCCTAACCCACCCCAACCCTAACCATAACCCTGTCCCTAAACCTAACCCACCCAACCCTATCTCTAACCCACCCTAACCCAACTCTAACCCTAACCCACCGTAATCCTAACCTGGCTAACCACCAAGGATAACGAACAAAATATAACAGATATTCGGAATAGTGGACCTTCGGAATAGTGGACCCTCGGAATAGCGGGCCGACACCATCGAGACACCCTATAGTTCACTCTCTATGTAACAAATCTTGGCCTGTTTACTATAATCTTCATAATGATAGCCTACGAGTCGTCAAAGTTGTTCCGTTCCATGAACTGCCTCATCTTCGGCTGTAGGTATTTGCATGTGGGACAGCTGATAGAGCAATACTTTCGGGTTTGTCTTGTAAAGCCAGAACAGACCTTTCCAATTATATGATATGTCTTCCATATTATGAGTCCCTCAGATGGTTGCGAATGGTCGAAATAGTGATATAGTGCACATTCGTGACATGTTTTGCCTCCTGTGACATGTTTAGAGGTCACTATATCAGAAATGGATGCACACAGACTTGTAAAATATGGTAATTTTGTACAACATTTGGTCTAAAGTATATACTTACTTACTTATTTCTGATTCTCTAAATCATTTTGGTTTGAAACAAGTAGTTTTGGAATAGAATTGGTGCAAACACGGCCAAAATTATCACCGATTTAGACTCGAGACTGAGTCTTCGACCACTTTTGCACCCATAGTAGTGCAACAATATTTGTTTCAATCCTAAATTAAGCATTGAACACACGGGCTGTGAAGCGCTATCAAGTGCATTTGATAACAATTATCTGAGATGCGACTTAAAAAATCGTTTTGTCTGGCCTTTTGGTGCGTTATGTTTTGCATCATTAAAAACCAGAGAGTAGACTCACTAAAAGTGAAATAACTTTTTTCTGTTTGAAGTATTTTTTTTAAAATGTGGCCCTTGTATGTAAATATGAATTGCCTTTAAGCCTGCAAAATTTTGTTTACAAATTCTTACTTCTGGCCGGAGATATTGGCCAAGAAAACTTCGAGTTATTTTTCCACCCTTTACCTAAAGTGCCATGAAAAATTAATGTGCAAGTTTTCTTTGATGGAATTTTTTACGATATCAGTATACATTAGGGTGATTCACGTCACAATGGGGAAAAAATTATTTTTTATTTTTGGCTGACATAGCAGATAATTTTGTTCCTTTGATCTTATTCAACACTGCAACCAAATTTCACTGTAATATATTAGTGTTTACTGGGTGCTCAATGCCCCTGAAATATTACATGGGACATACATGAAGAAAGCAACGCACCTGCCATTGACGAGACCTGGAATACAGCAATTCTTATTAGATAAAGCTACAATCCTGAAAGTAAGAATTATGTACATAGTCAAAGGCCATACTTAAACAATCAAGTCTTGCTTTGTTGTTTATTATAAAGAAACCTGCTGAATTTTTATATATATTCTGAGCTGCAACATCATTGCTATAAAGCAGGAATATGTTTCCATATGTCAATGAAAAGTGCAACTGCATATGTTTAGCTGTCTATGCATTGTTCTTGGCAGTGAGAGAAAGATAGCTAAATTCATTTTTATACACTATTCTTAAATTAAAGTTTTTAAAATTTTCATTCCATGAGTGTTTTTTTGAAAATGCCATATTGTTCCTGTATACTGTTTCTGTATTTTTCTGAATTTTAAGTGGAAGAGTCTTTTTCGCCACTGCAACAAGGTTGAAAACAGAACTTTGGTTGATTGGAAAACCAGAAGTTACCCCTCCTATATTAATGTATTGCCTACAAGAGGCCACACACTACAGACCTTTCTACTTTTTCATCATTGCAATTTTTGAAGAAGGCTGTGTGAAAGAGCTTGAAATCAAGTCAATCTGAATTTGGAATAAGGCACGAATCCACAAAGCAGTTCAGTCCATAAAATGTCATAGCAAAGAGTTTAGAGATAAAGATAACAGAAGCAACGACTCTGAGTCACAAAAAGTGAGAAGTATTTGTTGAAAGTACATCTCGTTTTTGATATTGCATTAAGTAAGGTGAGCAAGTTATCAAAATTGATAAGTATAAGCAGTTTTTTTTAGCAGATCAGCAAGAATCATGAAAAATGAGCATGACTGTTGTCAACGAGAAGTCATGAGAGAGTTGCAGAGCAAAAGACGAGACAATAAAAACCAGGTATAAGACAATACTGATAAAAGAATCAGCTAAAGGATCTTGTTCTAGTAACCAGGCAATTAGAGACTACAAGAACAGTGACTTGAATGATGACGAAGAGGATAGTGACGAAGACGATGACGATGGAGAACACTGATAATTATGATTAAAGATGTCAAGATCTCAATGTACTACAAAAACATTTGAATAATCTACTGTTCCTGAAGGTTAACAGGAAGATACAGCAGCGATAAACCATTCGTTCTTCAAAGCAGGATCTGCATTGGATCACATAAACTTGTCAGACAGGAAGTTCTCTATCTTGGCAGTTACCACTGCAATTTAAGTAAATTGTTAAAATGCAGACGAAAGCTCTATATCATTTTCAACTGATCATAGCATGCCATCAATTGTCAGCAAGAGAAGAATGTGACGGAATTGTGCCTGCTGATTCAGGAAGAGACAGCTGGTGATGGAGTTTGTCATTTCAGGCAAAAAGGTGCATATGGTTGCATGAAGGACAAAAGTCACCTATTGTTTCAGGACTTGTAGTACCATAATCAGAAATCAATTTAAATCTACAGACAGACTCTGAGAGAAGAATTTCCACTGATTTTCATGTATTTTCAAGATCTACATGTGTAAACGTAAGAGCATGAATAGCTGGTCCGGTGGCATGTGAAAGAATGACTTGTAGTTGTACAAGGCTACAAGTCGATCAGGCAGTATAGGATTCCTGTTGAATTGTGGACTTTTCTAAGTTAATTTGTAATAGTGAATGAATATCTGAGTTCTTATCTCCACTTTGAGTTACTAAAAACTCAATTATTTGTATCATTCAACTTTCTTTAGTGTGCTATATCACATGGCCATTATCTCAATTTGTAACTTGGAATACAGCTAGCCTCTATATGTAAACTTTGTGCTCATTGAGCATAACCTAAAATGCATTTTATTTCGAAATTTCTTGTACATAATTTAATCTGTACCCAAAAGGAACAAAATTAGCAACTATGCTCATTAAATTTCAAAAATAATTTTTTCTGAATCACCCTAGTATACATACATGTACATGCATGCCTTGTTATAAAAAAGTTTCCATGTTGCCACTTTCATGTAGGCCTATGAACGGATTTTTTAGAGCGAAGATACAAATTTCAAACTAGGGCCTACTGTCTATAATGGAGAGAGTGACAAAATCTGTCATCCTAGGGGTAACAATTACGAATAAGCTTAACTTTGACTTGCATATTGATCGTATCTGTATTACGGCCAACCAATCGCTCTACGCAATACGCATTCTTATTTCTCATGGACTCGCGGATCTTCGCCTGTTTGACGTTGTTCGAGCCACAACGTTGGCCCGCCTTCTCCATGCTTCTCTTGCATGGTATGGTTTTGCTAATACTGCATAGAGAACGCGTATTAATTCAATAATACGTAGAATGGTACGAAACAAGTATCTGCCTGACACCTGTGCTGTACACTCCTAGTCATGTTCTTAATTGACTGTTGCTTCCTATATGTTACCTACTCCCTCCGCCCTCGATCACACAATCGAGAGATTCCATATGCTGATACATTAACTAGGAAAGGTTTTATTACACGTATGATATATAAATGACTATCGATATGTTTATTCTGCTATTTAGCATACTTTATGTAACAATGAAATTAACTGCATTTTCACTGACTTTATTAGGCCTATTGATTATTAAGTTATGTGTATATATATATATATATATTCATTGTTGTTCATAACTGATTGATGTTCCCGCAGTGCGTTTGCAGGCGGTTCATTAAAGTATATACTTACTTACTTACTTACTTCCTTCCTTCCTTCCTTCCTTACTTACTTACTTACATGTAACCGTCTTTCTGATGAGCGGTAGAATTGGTACCTAATGGTGCACCAACGGAAATTCTAACAGATCTTATAGCAGCAGCAATGGACGCCTTTTTCAGTGAAGAACCGGTTATTGTGCTGAAGCCTGCAAGTTTGGATAACAAGATTGTTAGAAGCAGAAAGCGACAGTTTGCATGGAGCGACTGCATAGAGTAGTGTTCTATATAATTTATCTACATGTTCGTGGAACTGCCCGTCTGTTTTTATATCTAGCACATGTAAGGTGCAGTCGATCGAGTAGAGTGATGGCCTCAACTGTCTACTGTCTATAGCTACACCTTACATATTTTGCCACTTTCAGGGCCCCCTTTCTTGCGGAGGCCCCCTTCGGTTGGAAGAGGAAGGTGAGCATTCTTGAACTATAGGATGAGCGGTAGTTAGCACAATCGAATGTTTCATTTTGTTCGTCATTTTGACGATTCAAAAGATCTTTTCGAATTGTTTTGTTTCAGATGAACCTATTTTGTTATCAATTTTTTCAGCTTTGGTTCACAGACCCAACGCCGCAGTCCAGTGATTAAATTACTCAAACCTATAATATGGTCTGCATATAATATTATTTCCCAATGGTTCTTAGACATCAGTCTGGTTAGGCCTAGTAACAGTTGCCACCATGATCGCCAGCAGCTGCAGGTGACTTAAGCACCGCGCGCACTCGATTTGCATTTCTTAACGACTTTACATCCAGCAATAAGTACCGATAACTTCAAAAAAGTAACAATCGATTGTAATCAAATCTTTTCTGAATTCAATCTTTGTCGTGGTTACCATCGGAACGCAACAGATGCCAATCGGTGGTCGTTCCGTGTGAAACCATAATTGATGGGTAGGCTAGTATAAGTGAGATAAGCCAGGTTGAATAATGACCTGGCTATACACTATAAAAACGACTATAGAATTCGCACTATTAGAATCGACATCTCGTCTTCTTCGTTAGAAGAAGAATTGGAACATCCGAAATCCGCATTCGCTAAGTTAGTCGTGCTTAAGCTGCAGATATTTAACTACCAAAGCGAAATTCTAGAGGTAGTAGGCTAGCGTAGCAAGGGCGGATACAAGAAGTTTCAAAGGGGTGGGGGCAAAATTTTCGGTCTTGTGGCAGGGGAAAACTTTCGTCTTGGTCGCCGAAAAATCTGATGATCTTTTTTATTCATTGTTTTGTGGACCATTTCCCGAGAAAATATACCATTTTATCCGTCCAAAAAAGTTTACGACTTTTTTTAGTCGTACCGGGTCTCTTGCGCGGACTTCGTGGTGTGCCGTGGGTGTGGGGAGGGCCTACGGAATTACTCAAGGGGCCACGTCAACTTTCCGAGCCAGAATAGCTGGTAAAAATAAAGCTATTTCTAAATGGGGGCCATGGTCGGATTGGCTCCCTTGGATCCGCCCCTGTAGCGTAGGGATCCGAAGCATTCACAAGCACTAAATGAGGCTATAAACTAGAAAAAAGGGTATAAATAATTATTTACTTTATACAGAGAAGTTTTGATCCCGTGCTTGCATCTCATAATATTATTACAATGATCTTTCCTTGGAAGAAGATGTACGAAGCAGATTATAGACAAACTTCTTAAAGCTGGGATTGAGGAATCGAGGAATTAGCAAATATTTAGTAGCCTAACAACTTGAAGATTTATGCGGAGCCCTATTGTTTGTTACAGAACTGAAAACGATGTCAGGGGTCAAACTGATCTTCTTTCTGCCGCTTGGACCGTATCTATGCTTCCGGACCTTTGTACGAAAGATGCTACACAATCAAATCGTCGATCAAGACAAAACATTCTGCAGTTCTTGCTAACTCTGATGCCAGATCGCAGGGGTTGCTGACGAGTGACCGTGAAGTGTGTAGTTTCCGGTTGCGGACACCCGCTAATGTTTCTTCACTCCACGCATTCATTATGAATCATACATGGAAATTTATAGCCGAAGACATCTCTATCGAACAAGCTTTTGATGACTTCTACACTTTCATTGACGACGCATTAAACCGCTTCGTCCCCCTCAGAAAGATGTCGATCAGGAAGAAGGATCCGCCTTACATGTCTCCATACTTGAAGTTCCTTCTGCGCTGGAGAAATACGCTTCTGCGCCGTGGTAAAGTAGAAATTGCTGATGCCTTAGCCGCTAGGATTAATGACTGCATTGTTAAAACCAATGCTGCCTCCTTTCGGGGTCTTGAACGTGGCTCTCGAAAGCTTTGGGCTGAGGTGCGGCGGATTCGTGGTGATGATACTGTTAGCCCTGCAGTGTTGGGAGGTGTTACGTGCGAGTCGCTAAACCGACATTATCAGGCTGTTTCTACCGATCATGATTATGTTGAACCGTTGCTTAAGCTGACTGTTAACTTTGAACAACCTGTTAATATTGATGAATATGCTGTGTTTAGGGGACTGGAATCGGTCCGTGGGTCTTCAGTTGGCCCTGATGGTATCCCTTCATGGTTTTTATCCTCAATGGCTCATCTTCTCTCTGCCCCGGTTACGTATCTTTTCAATTGCTCTCTTGCTTCCTCTTACACGCCGCCACAGTGGTGCTCTAGTTGTATCACACCTGTCCCTAAAATCCTGCGTCCTCAAAATGAGGCTGATTTTAGGCCCATTTCTATTACCCCGGTGTTATGTCGCATGCTGGAAAAAATAGTTGTGAGAACTTACTTCTACCCAATCTTCACCGATCCTGAATTAAATTCTTCATTTGGAGACCAATATGCCTTTCGGCCCTCTGGTTCCACCACTTCTGCCCTCATTGCTCTCACCCATGAAATTCTTAGTATGTTGCATGATGAACCATATGAACGCGTTATCTCGCTAGACTTCTCTCGTGCCTTTGACACAGTAAGGCACTCTTACCTATCTGAGCAGCTTGCTTTACTGCCATTACCTGAATATCTGTACAACTGGATCCTACGCCTTCTCCTTAACCGTCAGCATTGCACTAAATTTCGAGGCCAAGTCTCTACCTTTTGTCATATAAATGCAAGTATTATTCAAGGTTCTGGACTTGGGCCTGCTGATTTTGTGGTGGCTATCTCTGGCCTGAAACCAATTCACTGCTTTAATCGGTTGCTGAAATACGCTGACGATAGTTACATTCTTATACCTGCCTCTGCTATAGATACCACTTGTTTTGAACTTGAAAATATTGCAAATTGGGCACTTTCTTGTAATCTTAAACTCAACACCAATAAATCCAAAGAGATGATCTTTAGGCGTCCGCGCTCTAAAATACTCAACCTCCCATCACCTATACCTGGAATAAGTAGAGTGTCTGAGTCTCTTATTCTTGGAGTAACCTTAACGGATAGACTTAGTTTTGACCCCCATATTGACCGGATTTGCATTAAGGCTTGTCAATCGCTCTATGCGATACGTGTTCTTGTAGCTCATGGCCTCTCCGGGACACGCTTGCATGATGTAGTTCAGGCCACCACATTGGCTCGCCTTATGTATGCCTCCCCTGCTTGGTTTGGCTTTGCTAATTCTGGTCAACGCGCGCGTATTAATGCAATAATACGGAAAATGGTGCGGCTCAACTTTCTTCCTGCCGACCAGAAGTCGTTCGATGACCTCTGTGGTCACGCTGATTTCTCCCTCTTCTCTTTTGTACTCTACAACCCAAGCCACGTCCTTGCTACTCTATTACCTCCCATTAAAAATGCTACCTACTCACTCCGTCCTCGTTCTCATAACCGTGAGATTCCTCATGCAGACGCACTTACCAGATGTGGCTTTATAACACGGATGCTATTCAAGTGACATTATATATATTTTTCCTGTCTAGCCTATGTTCTCTCCTGTATAGTTTCCAACATGTCTATTATGTAGTTGTATAATGTGTTTATTGAATTGCATATTTCTATTTGTCTTGATTGTATACTTGCATTAATTATTCTGTTCTTGTACATTGTTCCCGCAGTGCGTTTGCAGGCGGTTCAATAAAGTATATACTTACTTACTTACTTAATCGTCTGTCTCTCGTTCCCAGTTGCAGGTAATACATTTACATTCAGTCAAAAGTTGCTTCAAAAAATCTGCGACTTTCATAGAAAAAAATATCAACAACTATTATAATTGTTGTAAGTTTGTTGTAAGTCAGAATATTATGTCTCCGTAGTTCGATAGTAGGATATGCCCGATTCCAGCTTACTACAAGACTTAGTATAGCCTCTTAATTGTACTCAGACACCGTCAAAGTTCGATTCACTTCTCTTTAATAGTGCTCACCGACTGCTCGGATTAAAACAATATCATTTTTATGGTTCCGAAACTATTCTTAAACGTCGAGAGTTCAAGGTATACAGTCACAACTCAGACAAAAGTAACATAGCACGCACTGTAGATCTATCTCAGATGCCGAACAGTTTGCCGTCCACAGTAATAATGTTCACGAGCAACACGACTGTCTATAGTTGAAGGTTCGATCCTGACTGACTGCACACTGTAGCCTGCCATCCCTACCGACCAGCAGTGGTATGGGGGGATAAGCCCTCAAAAAGGTCATCAGGGTTTATGTATAGTGAAAATGAAATATTTTCATGAGATTTCGACTTAGCCCCCCCTAAAAATGTTTCCAGGTTTTTTGAGGAGAGGGAAAATCACATAATTATCTTCACGAGATTTCGGCGAAACGACTAAAAAGGGTCGTCAGCCTTTTTACTGGGAAAATGAAATATTTTCTTGAGATTCAGACCAAACGACTAAAAAGTTCGTCCCATCAACTTCTGGACCAACTTCAACCCCCACG